>QEPC01009028.1:1061329-1091348 GCA_003113815.1 Sphenodon punctatus | reverse complement strand
TTAAAAACAAGAGATAATAATGTCCTTTTGCACAAATAGGACTTCATCAAGACAGGCATTTAACAAGATGAAATATCTTAATTGTTACTATTTTCCTCATAATCTTAACAAAATTGTTACACTTTTAAAAATGTGTCTTCATTTCAAGCAACCATGGAGATTTGAAATGGCTACCTGTGCATCACTGGAAAAACTGTATAAACCAGTTATCTGTTTTCACAGCTTCACTCTCCCCTCCTTTCATATCAAAGTTTGGAATTATGTCACATTTTGGGATACAAAGTAGCACAATATCAAATCTGCTGTCTGAATGGGTACAGCATGTTTATCCCCTTTCCGGTTTTGCTTCATTATGATTTTTTTGATCATTTAGGACAACATCTTATCAGGCTTGAGGACCAATAAATCCTTTAGATGAGAATTTTAAAGCTTCAAGGAAACTACACTTCTGATAAGGGAAATGTGGCACTGTTTCAATGCTAGCATTTGAAGAGGAAGACTCTTTTTCTCTCTCCTCCTTTATTTATCTTCTGATAGCCATCTGACCAGAAGTTCTCACAAGACTCTAAGAAGAATGTGAAGGGCGTGAAGTTTTCCACCTTGCATACCAACAATGATATGACTTTTGCTTCTATATTAACAAAGCCTATACCGAAATAATATTTAATTATTTTGAGACTTCAGTATTGGGATAAAATAAGAGTACACATTATATTCATGAATGGAGTATAACTATGACATCTCCTAGCCTGCATTTTAAAATAGTAATACAAGGTTTACACTTCTTGAATACAATACTCCATCTTGGCATTGTTATTCTGCTCATTGCCCAATAGATTGAAAGGTTATCTGACAGGTAGCGTTACAGAAACAGAGGAATTGCCATACTGCACCAGATGAGTGGACTGGATGGACTCCTATCTATCATCAGTGGCCAGAACTAGATACTTCAGAATTAGATGTCAAACTGAGAGCAAACAGCTTGCCTGGATGTATATGACTGGACAGCAGCTTAGGAGATTTCAGCAGACCTCAATATAAATGGGCCATAATAGGTGAACGGTTCCAAGAGAAGAGACAGATAGATGGGCTGAATTTTAGCATCTCAGTACAGATTACAAAGATGAATAGCTCACATTTGCTTTCAGACACTAAAGGAACTATTTTGAGAAAAGGTGGTACATATGGAGAAAATCCTCTTATTGTTAGTTCTCATACTGAGGCCATGAAATGCATTATGCACCCCATGATATTCTGTAATGAAGAAAAGTTGACATGTTATGGAACAGGATGCCTACAAGGGGTAAGTGCTTACTGATGCTGTCCTGCCATGCTTTTTGTCTTCCAGAGTGTGGTGGAGGGTGTGTGTGTTTTAGTTGGAAAAACAAAAAATTACTCAAAATTGCCTCGTTTGATTGGTAGCTAACACTTTTCAGTCTTGTTAGCAAGACGACTCATTTCATTGCTACTGGTCAAGATGCCATCCACTGAAGCATTATATATACTCAGACTCGTCTTCCTGCTTATCTGGGTATTTGTTTTGTGGAAAAGTGTTCTTGATGAGATGTCCCATTATTGATTACATGAGGACTATACGTTCTCTTTCCTGTGTTATCTACAGCACAGAAGTAAGTGCAATCATAGTTCCCTGACATACTGGAGTCAGCAACCTGCTGAAGATCCATGATTGGGAGAATTTTGGTTTTGCATTGATTTTTCAGGGCAACTATTGCTGCTGAACTTCCCAAGAATTTGAGAGCTTCAACTAGCACATTCATTGATTTGACAGCTAGTGCTATGTCATTAGCAAAATCAATGTTTTTAATCATCAAGATTTATGACTCCAAAGCAGTGTAATATAATTCTTAGACCAAAAAACCTTCAGTTTCAGGAGGGAGTTAAGGCTCTTACCAATTCATTCATGCTGTAAAAAGCAGGGAAATGGTAAGCTGAGGCATCTGCCTTAACTTGCATGTCATGTAAACAGGATAGTCCCACATTTTGTGCTCGCTTATAACTTAGGCTCCATGCTCCCACACTTTGCCTTGGTCTTTCAGCCCCAATTCTCTTCATCCACACCACTTTTATACCTCTGTTTGCACTTACAGAGCCATCCACACTACTTTTATACTTGTCTTCCCATTTATAGAGCCATCTGTACTATCTTTGTAGACGTTATGGTTATACGTACTATCTTTGTACACACTTTGTTTGGTACACAACACTTGTCCACACAGCAAGAAAGAAGGTGATAGACGCAATTGTTTTGGGTCAGAAGGCCGCAACTAATTATTAACTACAACTCAGTCGGGGTGAGGGGGAAAGAACAAACCCAACAACAACCTCAGCAAAATTGGCAAATCCATTCGTTTCCAGACCTGGATCTAACTGGGTAGAGAGGGAAGGGGTGGCCAGTANTCTAAGGTACAGAGTTTGGAAGTAATACTAGCAGATCACTCTCCTACTGATTTTTCTGACGTAAGGCCTGTTTCTGGTGAAGTGGAGAGTAAGTCTTGTTGAATATTAGAATATCTGCTTTTCTTTGAGACATTTTGTTTCATAAAAAGCTTTTAAATTGTCAATGATTATTTGCTTGACATTTAAAGATTTATTCGGAAAAGGGGCTAGATTCCTCTTGTAAACTACTATCATCTTGGATTAGGTCAAACCTTTCAGTCTGGGCTTTCCAGGCTCATTTCCTCTTCCTGTCCAAGACCATGTGGCAGGAAAGACTGGGGTGGGGAGGGAGGTCAGTGTAGGACTGAAACTGGGCTCAATTTTCTCGCCGGTCCTCACAGAGAAGGGAGGGAGGGTTCTGTCTTGCCTCGAACCCCCCTCTTCTCCTTGAGAGCTGGAGAGAATTTGAGGGGGCCAGGTGGGTGTTGCAGGCGGGAGGGGGGACCATCAGGGGGCCGGAGGTGAGCAGGGGGCAAAGACAAGCCCCCTGAGTACCTCTGGTTCCCGCCCGGCATCCCTGCCTGGGGGGAAGGGAAATGGGCTTGGGGTACTAGTGGGGCTAGGACAGGGGTGTACTTACCATCTGGGGGGTCCCAACCCTCCCCCCCCGGTGCTCCTTGGGCCCCTTCCCGGGTCTTCAGTTTAAAAGAACCCAGCTGGAGCATGTTCCGAGTGCTGCTCAGCAACACATACCCTTTTCAAAGATGGTGCCTGCAAGGCCAAGCAGCTCTTCTGGGCATGCTCAGCCCTGTGTGTCCTTGTCAAAGATGGGGGCTGCAGGGCCATGCATGCTCAGAAGAGCTGCTCGGCCCTGCAGGCACCATCTTTGAAAAGGGCACACAGAGCCCACAGCAGCACTCTGAGCATGCTCCAGCTGTGGGTTTTTTTCCTTTTAAACTGAAGACCCAGGAAGGGTTCCAGAGTGGCGCAGACACTGCAGGGGGGTCGGGACCCCCCCAGATGGCAAGTACAGACTTGCTCTACCCCCACTAGGACCCCAAACCCCTGTCCACACCCAAACTTTCCCTTCCCCCCTCCGACGGGGAAGCCAGGCAGGGGCCGGAGGTACTCAGGGGGTTTGTATTTGCCCCTTGCTCACCTTGGCCCTCATGCAGCCCCCCCCCACACCTGCATGAGACCCTCCCTCAAGCAATTTGTGAGAACCTGAGAGGGGGGAACAAGAACACCTGAGTTCTCACCCCCATCTCGATTCTTGCTGATTTCTCATGAGAATCTCCCCCCCCGTTTCAGCTCTAGGTCAGTGCTAGCTGAAACCTGCAGAGGAGATGACCGCTGCACATGATCTCACCCAGCCCTGTTCCTGGCCAAGAAGCTAGGGGGTTGGCCTGGCCTAGCGGCTGGAGGAGCCTCCTACCTACCTGCAGTGGCTTCTGCTTATTTCCGTGGTGGAGGCATGAGTGAATGAGGCTTCTTTAAACACTGGCAGCCTTTTAAAATATTAATTCATGATATAGGACCTTAATATACTATGAGTGTGTTGTCTGGCAGTTTGATGCAAAGTTCCACTCAGATGAACGGGGGAGCAGCTCCGGTGGGCTCCAAGCAGCTGGGAGCATTGTGAGGCCTAGAAGTGGAAGTATCACTGGAAGCCTTATTTATTTATTTTAAAAATTTATACTAATTTATTAGCAGCTCGGAGCAGCTAATAATCTCAATAAAAACAATAATATTATAACATATTAAAACATCATCCCTCCATAAACACAATAATAATAATACAAAAGAAAAAACCCACCACCCTTCACCATTCCCCACCCTCCACCACCCCATTACCTCTCTCCCTCACCAAACGGAACAGCCATGTCTTACAGTTCCTACGAAAGGCTGGGAGGTCAGGGGCCAAACGGGCCCCCACCAGGAGGCAAATCCAGAGGTGCAGTGCGGCCACCAAGAATGCCCCATTCTGTGTGGCCCCCCAGGAGACCTCCAACACGGCACCGGCGGCTGACCGCAGGGGCCGGTCTAGAACCCGAGGAGTGAGGTGATCTCGCAAGTAGGCAGGGCCCAGTCCATATAAGGCTTTATAGGTCAATAGCAACACTTTGAATTGAGCCCGGAAGACTATTGGCAGTCAGTGCAGAGATCGGAGCACTATTGTAATGTGCTCCCAGCGGCCTAGTTCCACCCAAGAGCCGGGCCACCGCATTCTGCACTAGCTGCAGCTTCCGAGTCGTCACCATAGGTAGCTCCACATAAAGCGCGTTACAGTAGTCTAACCGACCAAAGAGGAAGACATGACTGGGACTTAGGGGCTTGGAAGAGGCTAGCCCTATGAAGAAGTGGCCATGAGGTGAGCAGGGGGCAGCCTACAGTCATCACAGGATACAGGTGTAGAGAGGAAGGTGGGCTGAGGGCTAGCCAGAAGTGAAGAGGAGCCAGCGACAAGGAGTTGGTCGGAGCAGTGGAGTCAGGGGATGAGGGAACGAGACAATAGTGGTTACGGATATGCAGGAGGCTCACCAGAAACAGCTGGAGCTCCAGGGCCAGTACTCCAAAAGCTGGCCCTGCTCTAGGCAACGCAGGCATGGATAACAGAGGAGCAAGCTGGAGACCAGGCAAGAAAACTCAGAGCAAGGTGAGGAGAGAGTGGCTCTGGTGGGCTACGAGCAGCTAGGAGCGTTGAGAGGCTTGGAAGCGGAGGCATCACTGGAGCCTTGGACTAAAGATGGGGACATGACTGGGAGGGGACCTAGGGGCTGGGTTTCAAGGAGCTGTTGAGCACTCAGGGGGCAGGATAGCAGTCCCGTTACACTTAGTAATACAAGATAAGGGAGAATAAAGTTGAATTTTTGAAAGCCTGAAAATTAAACTCCTTGGCTGTAGATAACTTGAAGTTGGTAACTTCAGAGTGGTGGGGGGACTTAAATGATGTGCCCAGGATCAGGCAATATATAATCAAGGACATTCTGTTAAAGATGATCTAAAAAGCATTTTCAGTGCTTGATTACAGGATATCTATCTGGTGAACATGTAAGCCTTCCTGTTAGTAAACACTTATAACTGTAAGAAAACAGGTACCTCCTGTCACTAACTTTCTTTTAGGCTTTGATGCACAAAGCCCACATCTTGTACTAGGGAAGATTATAATAATAATCATGGATTCTTCAACTGAAATAACTGTACTTATTTTTTGAGAAACCAGGTAAACATCAATATTTAGCAGGGATTGAGAACTCAAGCAGAGCCAAAGAACATACATCTAGTTCTAGTTTTAGCTCAAGATGTTTTAAAGTCTTTAGATAATTATATATACTTACCCAGCTGATGGCAGGACCATTTTAAGCTAATCAGAAAGAAGTTTTAGGAGGAACTACTGGTTGAGGATACCGCAGTTTTTGAGAAACCAACCTGAGACACTAAAGAGTCCCGATTCTCAAAGTGTAGGCGCTTAGTAAAAAACCATACCCTTTACTGGTATGCCCTATGCTTGGCTCTCAAAATCTAAATGCATCCAAGTTCAATTGTCACTTCCCAAAATCTTAGTAAAAGTATGTAAATGAGGCATTGCTTGACTTACAGGAGAAGAAGAGCACAGATGCAAACCCCTTCTGGAAGCCCCACCTTCAACCCTGGGAGCATCAGGAGCACTCAAAGCCCCCTATACCTGGAACTCCCTCGCTGAACTCATAGGCTGTGCTTCCTCCCTCCTGACCATCAGATCTCCTCTAAAAACCTTCCTCTTCTAGATGCCTTGTTTATACCTTTCCTTATATTGCTGTCTTGTAACTAAGCCAAATACATGCATCTGCAACTTTCCAACTTCATGAATGTATCCCTCTCTCCTCCTATGTGCCCTTCAGCTTTGGAACCCCCACATCAGTCCATTCTAGACTGTAAGCCTATTGGGGCAGGCACCTGTCTATTATCAAAACTGCATATTACCAGCCACATTGCTGGAGCGATATAAATAAATAAATAAATGAATAAATAAATATAACAGATTCTGCTCAAAATAGACTATCACTGGCCGTTTTTAAACAGACTGCAGTTGGTGGGGGGTGGGGTAGGGATGGGTCTGTGGCCACGGTGGGTGGAGGTGGGTGTGCACCCATTCCCATAAAACATTTACCCCCACACCACTGGAAGGATGTGGATTCCAAAATGCTTGGGAAGGCAATGGCCACAACTTTGGCCCTTTTCATACAAGATGCCCTCCCACCCATCTCCACGCAGTTTCACAGCATGGAGATGGGTGGAGGTGCCTGTGTGAATGCCGTGGGGGATGGGTGGTGATGTGTGCACACTCCCACTACACCCATCTCCACCCATCACCCACGCATGGAACAATGGGCTCCAATGCCCGATGCTCCATGGGTGGAGGTGGGTATGGGAATGTGCGCACACGCACCTCCACCCATGGAGCATTGGAGCCCATTATTCCATGTGTGGGTGCTGGGTGGAGGTAGGTGTAGCACGTGAGTGCGCACACACACCGCCTATCCCCCACGGCATTCACACGGGCACCTCCACCCATCTCCATGCAGTAAAACTGCGTGGAGATGGGTGCGGGCGTCTTGTGTAAAAAGGGTCAAAGTTTTGGCCATTGCCTTCCAAAGTATTTTGGAATTCACGTCCTTCCAGTGGTGTGTGTGGGGGTAAATGTTTTATGCAAAGACTGAAGGTGGTTATAACAATTAGGATATGCATATTAGTCAAGTATAATGATGGAGTAGTTACTTACAGCCACCATCCATCAAGGACCTGTTGACCCTTGACTTTTTTACACCTATACTTGTTCTGAAATCCGTGTTATTTTATGTTTTGGTCAATAGTTTTAATAGGAATTAGCATAATTGCACAAGCTGACATGGCAGCATGAGTGCAACTAGAGTTCTGCAAGGTAGTCTGCCCTTTCACCTTTCTGGGGCTGATCCCAAGCCCCATGTAGCACACGCAATGTACGTGTATTTCTATGCGTGCAACTTGCGTGCAGAGCCACTACTGGAACTATGGTGCGTGCGCACCTGCGTACATGCCTGAGAGTAACCTGTGCGGAGCGCATAGAAGAGAAAATGATTGGTGAGTGGGAGAACCACTGTCAGCTTCATTATTTTCACAGTACTACAGTAACCCTGATATGAGGCAGTAATGAAAGTAGAAACGTCGGGAAAAACTATTAAGAGCAAGAAAATGGAATTTAAAAAAAATTCTGATCTGATGAATTTCTAAACAGCATTGTAATTCCTTGCAGATGTAGAGCAATTGACAGGGCAAATTTGGAAGCAATAGCTCTATTGACAGCTTTGCAACAGGGAGACAAAATGATGGTTATGCTTCTATTGCTTATATATAAGCAATAGAAGCTTATATATATATATATAAATCTACCTCTCTCTAAATGTTCACTCCCCCCCCCCTTAACTTGTACTGCTGCAAAGTTACAAAGCATGTTTCTCTGCTGTAACAAAGTTTAGATGTAACCTTATCTCTAGGTTCACTACTATCTAATATTGGGCAATAACACTCTGAGTTCTATGAGCTACATACACTCGCAAATCAGCAGAATGTGCAAGCTGGGTTTCCAATGAAATCAAGTGAATTTCTGAGACAGCCTATCATTTTTGTAACTAACTCTCACCTTTAATAGTCCTTGCTTATTGACTTTCAGGCCCTGCTTCTAAATTAACTTCTTACTCACATAGATTTCAAACACATTTGTGAGAAAACTGGTTATTAAATTATTGCACATCCACTGCACCTATATTTATTGGAAATATTTTTGACAAAATGTAGATTGGGGGCGGGGGAGGCAGCCCCCGCCTGAACTTTTCATTCCCTGGACCATATGTCCCCTTCCTCTCCTGTGTTTGTGCATGCCCTCTGTGTGGTGAGGGGGGGCACTTCCCAGTGCCAGACCCCAGATACTGAGAGTTGTCTGTGTCCTCTGCGAATGCTCTCTGGGCGGGAATGTGACTTGCTTCCTGGCTCCCGGCTGCAAGTGTCCCGAATGAACTTCTTATTCCCTGGACTGTCTGTTCCCCCATCTTGTGTTTGTGTGTGGGTAGGGCTTTCCCGGGACATCCGTGCTGCCGGTGTGGTGTCTCTTTGTGGTGGGATTCTCACACTATTACCCTGCAGATGCCGCGACAACCCTGGGCATTATGCCCTATCACCTGCTTGTGTGGGCACTTAGTCTGAAAAGGGACATTTGTTTGCACATCAACAGAGCACACTTCAGATAATCATGTAAGACTTCTTTCTATATAAGAAACCTGGTTAAAATCCTCACCTGAACTAATCCAATTCAATTAAAAACAAGAGATAATAATGTCCTTTTGCACAAATAGGACTTCATCAAGACAGGCATTTAACAAGATGAAATATCTTAATTGTTACTATTTTCCTCATAATCTTAACAAAATTGTTACACTTTTAAAAATGTGTCTTCATTTCAAGCAACCATGGAGATTTGAAATGGCTACCTGTGCATCACTGGAAAAACTGTATAAACCAGTTATCTGTTTTCACAGCTTCACTCTCCCCTCCTTTCATATCAAAGTTTGGAATTATGTCACATTTTGGGATACAAAGTAGCACAATATCAAATCTGCTGTCTGAATGGGTACAGCATGTTTATCCCCTTTCCGGTTTTGCTTCATTATGATTTTTTTGATCATTTAGGACAACATCTTATCAGGCTTGAGGACCAATAAATCCTTTAGATGAGAATTTTAAAGCTTCAAGGAAACTACACTTCTGATAAGGGAAATGTGGCACTGTTTCAATGCTAGCATTTGAAGAGGAAGACTCTTTTTCTCTCTCCTCCTTTATTTATCTTCTGATAGCCATCTGACCAGAAGTTCTCACAAGACTCTAAGAAGAATGTGAAGGGCGTGAAGTTTTCCACCTTGCATACCAACAATGATATGACTTTTGCTTCTATATTAACAAAGCCTATACCGAAATAATATTTAATTATTTTGAGACTTCAGTATTGGGATAAAATAAGAGTACACATTATATTCATGAATGGAGTATAACTATGACATCTCCTAGCCTGCATTTTAAAATAGTAATACAAGGTTTACACTTCTTGAATACAATACTCCATCTTGGCATTGTTATTCTGCTCATTGCCCAATAGATTGAAAGGTTATCTGACAGGTAGCGTTACAGAAACAGAGGAATTGCCATACTGCACCAGATGAGTGGACTGGATGGACTCCTATCTATCATCAGTGGCCAGAACTAGATACTTCAGAATTAGATGTCAAACTGAGAGCAAACAGCTTGCCTGGATGTATATGACTGGACAGCAGCTTAGGAGATTTCAGCAGACCTCAATATAAATGGGCCATAATAGGTGAACGGTTCCAAGAGAAGAGACAGATAGATGGGCTGAATTTTAGCATCTCAGTACAGATTACAAAGATGAATAGCTCACATTTGCTTTCAGACACTAAAGGAACTATTTTGAGAAAAGGTGGTACATATGGAGAAAATCCTCTTATTGTTAGTTCTCATACTGAGGCCATGAAATGCATTATGCACCCCATGATATTCTGTAATGAAGAAAAGTTGACATGTTATGGAACAGGATGCCTACAAGGGGTAAGTGCTTACTGATGCTGTCCTGCCATGCTTTTTGTCTTCCAGAGTGTGGTGGAGGGTGTGTGTGTTTTAGTTGGAAAAACAAAAAATTACTCAAAATTGCCTCGTTTGATTGGTAGCTAACACTTTTCAGTCTTGTTAGCAAGACGACTCATTTCATTGCTACTGGTCAAGATGCCATCCACTGAAGCATTATATATACTCAGACTCGTCTTCCTGCTTATCTGGGTATTTGTTTTGTGGAAAAGTGTTCTTGATGAGATGTCCCATTATTGATTACATGAGGACTATACGTTCTCTTTCCTGTGTTATCTACAGCACAGAAGTAAGTGCAATCATAGTTCCCTGACATACTGGAGTCAGCAACCTGCTGAAGATCCATGATTGGGAGAATTTTGGTTTTGCATTGATTTTTCAGGGCAACTATTGCTGCTGAACTTCCCAAGAATTTGAGAGCTTCAACTAGCACATTCATTGATTTGACAGCTAGTGCTATGTCATTAGCAAAATCAATGTTTTTAATCATCAAGATTTATGACTCCAAAGCAGTGTAATATAATTCTTAGACCAAAAAACCTTCAGTTTCAGGAGGGAGTTAAGGCTCTTACCAATTCATTCATGCTGTAAAAAGCAGGGAAATGGTAAGCTGAGGCGTCTGCCTTAACTTGCATGTCATGTAAACAGGATAGTCCCACATTTTGTGCTCGCTTATAACTTAGGCTCCATGCTCCCACACTTTGCCTTGGTCTTTCAGCCCCAATTCTCTTCATCCACACCACTTTTATACCTCTGTTTGCACTTACAGAGCCATCCACACTACTTTTATACTTGTCTTCCCATTTATAGAGCCATCTGTACTATCTTTGTAGACGTTATGGTTATACGTACTATCTTTGTACACACTTTGTTTGGTACACAACACTTGTCCACACAGCAAGAAAGAAGGTGATAGACGCAATTGTTTTGGGTCAGAAGGCCGCAACTAATTATTAACTACAACTCAGTCGGGGTGAGGGGGAAAGAACAAACCCAACAACAACCTCAGCAAAATTGGCAAATCCATTCGTTTCCAGACCCGGATCTAACTGGGTAGAGAGGGAAGGGGTGGCCAGTACTGCCGAGTCAGAGATGAGTGAACTACTTGTTAGGAACGACACCACTTCCCCCCAAAACCATAGACCCCCACCCCCTTGATTGCACCCCATGAGACACAGGTCAAAGGGTGCAGGGGAACAGAAGGGGGAAAAGGAAAAAGAAAAGGAAAAGGAAAGAAAAGCCCCATGCAAAACTGGTCTGGTCGGAAGGGATAAGAGAATGGAACAAGGGAGGTTCCTGGGTAAACAATGGAGCAGTCAAAAACACGTAGCCTCCCTCTTTTGAGATGAGCCCTCCACAGCCGCCTAAAACTCTGAGCAAGCAATAGATCGATCATTAGGCTGATAGCTCCACGCCTGTTTAAGAATAGCCTTCTTCCCCTGTCTATAGAAACTCCCTTTTGCCCTCTTGTTCATCGGGCCATGCCTCCCATTGAAATCCTCTAAGGTTCTATCTTCCCCAAAACATCATGCAAGGGTTTCTCGTTCAGCCCTAGCATTCCTGAGCACCTCTGCGATCCCTTTTGTGCAAGATTCCTAAACATCTTTGGGACCCCTTTTGTGCAAGCCCTCCTGCCCTGCCTCTAAGAACCCTATAGCTGACCTTGTCCCCATGATAAAGTTGGGTTATTCTTGAACGCAGACACAAGCCGGTTACTCTGTGCGTGCTTGCCTTAAAGATCTCTCCCAGACCACTACCACTCCTGGTCTGTCCAACTTCTCCCCCCCCAGCCCCCGAATGCCACTGGATCTACAGGGTCACCTGTCCCTTTTCAGCAGGACTGGCTAGGTAATATTGGTTATATATTGGTAATATTGGAAAAAGGGGGACCTTTTTCCCCTCCCTCCCTCTCGCAACGTCCACTTACACCAGGGTAACCAGACTGGAGGGTTTATCTATGTGAATTATTGTATACGTACATCAACTGCGCTTGGAGGGAACGTATAGAAAATTACTTGTAGCATCGTAATTGGCCCGTGGGTGAACTGGTTATGTATTATACTTCGTTCTGGGTCAATAAATCTCCCTCATTTTTATTGGAATATCCCCTTTCTGTGTTGGGGTGTGGGAGGGAAATTCCAGCCAGCTGGCAGTGCATCACGTCGTCTGACTGATCCCAGTGGACATGCATGGACCCTTTCTTTTACTTTGAATAAATTTGGCTAATTCCCTCAAACTTTAAGAGGTTGTTTGGATATTGGGGTACTGGCCCTCAATATTCACTCAGGAAGTGGGTCCGTGTCCTAACATACTTACCTGGAGACCCTCTGGGCTAGAGGTGAAGCTGTAGGTCAGTTGTCCCCTGATCAGCAGCCCTCCAACCCCTACCTCTTCAGAGGTGCCTCAATTAGTTTCCATTAATTACCGTTTTCCAATTTCCAATGCCTTCAGAGGTTCTCAGAACCGTGGACCTCCACTAATACCCTAACCCAGAGTTGCGACAGAAAATAACGGCAGCTTGAATGCTCCCTTCTGTCATACATTTGTAACCCATAGGGTGATGGCACTATGGGGAAAGGCAAAATAAATAAATAAAATTATTCAGTGCCTTGCCAATCAGTATAGAACCAGGAAAAAAATCATCCCAGCCTCAATTACGGCAACCAGCTAGGCTTGTACTGTCAGTCTAAGAGGGTGGGTAGGTGTTCAGGCTCCCCATGAATACCTGGAATTCCAGGCCCCATCCCCCATTCCCTTTTATACGGGGAAGACTCTCAAGGAGCGCTCCCTCTACCCCCGAGGATAATTCCTGGATCACCATGCTCAGTGGCACATGCACTGCCGAGAGAGCAGTGGACTACCATCCCCAGTGACCCATGCCACTTTCCTTCATTACGGCATGCATGGGCAAGGCCCCCGCTCCCAACAGGTGCATGCAGAGGGAGGGTAATAAACCTGGTAGCTTCTTGCATTGCAGAATGTTAGCAAGAATGAGAGCAGGGAAGACGTTTTTCTCACTTGTACTCATTTTGCACAGGAGTGCTTTCCCATATCCAAGCTTCAAAATTGCAACTCCATTTAAAAAAACAACAACAAAAAACAAGCTAAATACAGGTAAAGAAACTGGGCCAACTTTTTCTAAAGAACACATCTAACTCCCTTAGTATCCCTCCTGGTATTAGTTACCCGCGTGCATGAAAGTCATAAAAGAGAAAATTTCTGCTTTTGCCTCCAAATTTCAAACTGCTATCCATTTTTATCCATAACTCACCCATTTTAACAGATTTTCTTGAAACTGGAAACACTTCACACCTCACCCAAACAACCCTTCTTGCCAAGTTTCACACTGATGGAACATAACATTCTGATTTTATAATGACTGATTGATTGATTGGTTAGTTTATAAAGAAATATAATAATACATTTATAACCAGGCATGGCTAAAAACCATAGCCTCCATCATACAGAAATATAATACAATATAATATCGAACATTTAAACATAAATAAATATAAAATAAAATAAAAATGTACAATAAAGAACAATAATATATAATATATAATAATATAAGTATATTGTATAGCCAATGGCTTTTACAATCAATCAATCAATCAATAATAAAATCAGAATAAAAGAACAGTAATATACAAACAAACAATACAAAAGCTACAGTGTATCCAAAATACCGGTAATATCATATACACGCCAATGATCCTTAAGGTCCTACTCATTCCTTTGCTCTAGTAATATGAGCTTAGGGGAATTCAAATATAGCACCAACCAAATATAATTACAGTCCCGACCGCCCAGAGCCCTGCCCAAAATCCAGATCCCCAACAGCCACCCCATACAATAAGGGGGGAAAACTGTAACAGTCCCAGTTTGGGCCTCCATTACTTGTTTAGCCCATTCGTTTCAAAATGATCCAACCAAGACTGAACTCCTCATTTTTCCTCCCTCCCCTTCCAGGTTAGAGAGCTCTAACCTGCCCATCTGCATCGATGGAGTCACCATCCATCCTGTTCTCCAAACCCATAGCTTGGGCTTCATCTTTGACACGCACCTCTCTTTTACACCTTACATTGACTCTGTTGCCAAATCCTGCTGATTCGCCCTCCATAACACTTCTCGGATCCGCCCCTTTCTCTCTACCTCCTCGGCCAAAACTCTTGTTCATGCCATGGTTATCTTTCGCCTCAATTACTGCAACCTCCTCCTTGCTGGCCTCCCTCACTCTCACCTGTCCCCCCTTATCGCAATCCGAAACTCCGTTGCCAAGGTCATTCACTCTGCCCGTCGCTTCGACCATGTGCAGCCTCTCCTCTACTCTCTTCATTGGCTCCCCCTTCCTGAACGTATCCTGTTTAAACTCCTGGTAATCAAGTTCAAAACACTCCACAACCAAGCTCCCCCTTACCTCTCGGACCTAATCTCCCTACGCACTCCTGCACGCGCTCTCCGCTACTCCTCTGTCCCCTCCCTCACTCTCCCTCGTTTCTCCTGCTCACCTAACCACCTTTGTCCCTTCTCCCTTGCTGCCCCGCATGCCTAGAACTCTCTCCCTACCCACATCCGCCTTGCCCTCTCCCTCCGCTCCTTCAAATCCCTCCTCAATACCCACTTTTTCCTCGCCGCCTTTCCCAATGCTTGCTAGTCATTCCCCATATACTTACTGTCGCCTTCCTCTGCAGACTGCTTCAACCAACCTAATTGTAACCAAGCCAAGCATATGCACCGGAGACTTCGCATCCGCTTGAATGTTTGTGTGTCTTCTCCCCTGTCCCCTCTCCCTGTCTCCCCCTCCTTGTCTTTTAGTTTGTAAGCCACAGGCAGGGACCGCGTCTATTTCTATGTTCTGTACAGCGCCAGGCACGTGGCTGGCGCTATATAAATGTTTATAAAATAATAATAATAATAATAATAATAATAATAATAATAATAATAACCCTTGCCTCTTTAATATAGAAGATCTTATAAGCAGTGTTGCATAATCAAAGCTTGCCACTGCTCTGGTTAGGCATGTATCCCTTGGGCTCAGCATTTTATTCAACAAGCTCTCTCTAGTTCCCTTCAGAGATAGTTGGAGAACGTCTCCAAGAAATCTTAACCGGGGGCCCACTAACGTGGGTCAATCCAATAGAATATGTGCCACCGAATCCTCCAGTCCAGATTCACACAGCTGGCATACCCTTCTGGAATAAAGAACAATACTAACAGCGGTTCTTAGTCCCAAATCCCAAACATAAAATGCATCATATGACAATTGGGCAATCTAAGTCCCTGTGTCTCAAACAAAAGCTCACAGGGGAATGTCACAGACTAGAACTATATGATCTAAAGTTCAGAAAAGCCTCACGCGTTTCAAAGGGATTTTATAATGAATAGAATGCTTGTGATTTTAATGGTACGATGCAGATACCTTAACTAATAGACCCAGAGCTCTATAATTTCTAGTCAGCTACACAGTCCATGAGAGCATTAATAGACTGCCAGTGGTTCCACTCACACCAGAAAAACACCCGAATGCTGATAAAGGCAGAAACACATCCATGTGGGCTGGATACCTAATATTATTTGTAAGACAGTGCCCCTTTTCCCATTTATAACAACGCACCTTGAGAAGTCATCATATATAGAGCTGAATCGATAATTCAACAAGAATGCGGTTTCCATTAGAAAAAGGCCATTTGCTGTCTTCCGCATGATTCAAAATGTACCATTTTCTTGCTACTTTTGTCAGTTCCCATTTAGTAATTTTGCTAGTTTGGTACTTCTAGTAGTTCTGCTAGTTTATTTGGAACTACTTCTGCTAGTTTGTTTGGTACTACTTCTGCTAGTTTGTTTGGTATTACTTCTACTTTTGCTAGTTTGGTTCTTTTGGTACTTCTGCTTCATCTGCTAGTTTGTTCTGTAGTTCTCCTACTTTGGTTCTTTTCGTACTTCTGCTAGTTTGCTCTTGTACCTCTGCTACTTCGATTCCTTTGGTACTTTGAAAGAACAATAACAATATGAAATGCAGAAAGATTGAAAGACATTCGTTAATGTTCCTAAAAAGTAGGAATTTACCAATGGTTCAAGAAGTTGGAGTTGTCACCCAGCAAGACGAGAACATTCTTCAAAGCTTGTCATGGAGGCCTGCAAGCTTTTAGATCAACCAAAGTGATTCCCTGTCAGCAGACTTAAATGTTGCTTTGATAGCCACATGTGCAATATAAATGAGGCACTTGAACTTTCATGCTTTCTGCATGAGCTCACAATATTATTTACTCTGTCACAGAATAGCTGGGAGTGAAGCCAGTCTGTTGCAGTCTTCTTGTCCTTGAGATATCACTGGCTTCAGCCAGCAAGACAGAAGCAAAATCCTCCCTCGTGATTATTATTATTAGCAAGCATTTATATAGCACCAGCAATGTGCCTGGCGCTTTACAAAGTAATTTAATAGACAATCTGAGAGATGGGGGAGGAGGGAAAGACGAAGGAAGGGGAAGAGAGGGAGAGACAAGGAGTGTAACATTCACAAAGATGCGAGGTCCCAGGTGCATGCGCTTGGCTTGGTTACATAAGAGGGTATAAGAGTAATGACACAATAATTACAAATCTAGTTTGTTACCTTACATTTCCAATATGGTAAAATAACTCCTCTTTGGTCACCTAATCAGTTCAGAAGTAGGAGTGGACATTTCAGCCAGCTTCTGAGTGGATCCACAGTTTCCATGGACCCTGATCCTTACATCAGTTGCTGAGTTGGACAATGCCACACAAAATGACCCTGGTGAATTCACCAGTGAAATCCATAAAGTCTTAAAGAAGCATAAGGGAAACCAAGGAAAGCAGAAATCTGCAATTCGAGGAGAACTAAAAAGCACTAAACCAGCTACTGTTTTGTTGTTGCAGGTGCTGCACAGTTTCATCTGGAGAACAGGATTGGTTGGTACCATCCAACTGGCTCCACTCACACCAGAGAAACACCAGAATGTTGATGAGGTGTTTGGGCACCTTTTTTGTATAAGAGCTGAAAGAAAACTGCAGCTGCTGAGGAGTACTCAGGTTAGACAAAGTAATCTGCTAGCGCTGTCAGTAGCACAACAGTAACTTTGAATCTAGCAGCAAAGGATAAAACACATTTACTGCTGAATGGAAGAGATACAAGTTGAGCTCAGAGGCATTTTCCATAGAAGTAACTGGATGACAGATAAGGAGCTAAGATGAAAAAAAGGTAAATGATCAGAGAGAGAGAGAGAAATCTGGAGAAAACTCCAGATTTCATAAGTGATTGTACCAATCAGAGAGGGTTATATAGTTAAATCCCAAGTGAAAAGTATACAAATATAGCAGTAGTTTTATTCTGCTGGTCTGTGGATCAGGTAAAGGCTATTGTGTGACTCAGGGCTGAAGGAGATGAAAAAAAATAGATCTAATGAAATAGGATGGATAGGTAACTTCAGTTACCTGCACGTACATTGGACAACAGGACAAAATCAGAGAAGGAATTGCTTGTTTATGGGTGAAAACAAATGAGATAGGGGGCAGGACGGATCCCCTGACTATCCTGGGGAGGGCCACTGCAGCTGCTACTCCTTGGGTTGGTGGGGAGGACAGTTTAAATGAGCAGCCCCCATCCTAGGAAATCCAGGTAGGGGGCTGCCATAACAAGTCCTTCCATGCCATGGGTGCACGGATGATTCATTTGCATGGGACAGGACTCCTGGATCCCTGCTGCCCAGCAAGATTGGGCCCCTGGGACGAGCTGCCGCCAAACAGCTGATGGGGGGGTGCCTAAAGAAGCAAACTCACCCAGTCCGCCAAACAGCTGATCGACAAGACCTGGAGAAGTGTGCTCACCCGGCCTTCAGCCCCCCAATCAGCTGTTTGGCATACGTATCAGGGCTGGGTGACCGCGCTCCTCTAGGCCCAATCCTTGTACCACACCTCGTGGCTGGGTTGGGAGGGGCCTAACCGATAGGAGGGTGCACATTAGCCTGGTTGAGGGAGCCTTAGCCTGGACCGCACTGCTGACCTTCTCTGGACAATACGTCCGGTAGCAGCTGCCCGCCCACCCGTCCAGCCCCAGGTGGATGTCTGTAAACATCTGGTGGCCACCAAATTGAAAAGCATGCGATTCACAGGCTACTGACTCATTTTTTTTCACCCCATGTTTCTTCTTATACTGACTCATTTTTCAGGATTCCTCGCCTCCATTCTACCTAAACTAAATATGTGCCCCTGCAACTGCTCAGCTTCATGAATGCATCCCCATCTCCAATTATGTGCCCCCACCCCTTGTCAACCCTCCCCTTGTTTATTCTAGCCCATAGGGGCAGGGACCACTTTCTAATCATGACTGCTCAGCGCTAGGCACATTCCTAGTATATAAATTAATAATAATAGGAATTAAAAGGAATTCTGTTACATCTAAGAGGACTGCTTCTTTACACCTTTCAAGGAGATGCTGTCCTCTGTTTATTCCCAAAGAACTGTAAGTTGGTTCTAGATGTGGCAATAAAATGAACCATGCTGTAATACTGACAACAATGCAGAATTCAACATGCTTAATCATATTGAAAATAATAAAGCAACACCAATTTACATCAGCTAAATCACAGACACAGACATGGATTACTAAATTGCAATCACAGACATGGATTTTAAAATGTGTAATTTGCAATGCCACTTATACTACTTAGACTCTGTCCCACTTGCTTAAGTTCCTGCCTTTAAATGCTAGCTTGCTTTATTGCTGTACAGAGACTTGTAAATGTAGACACATCAGAACTCTAGCATTCCACACAGTAGAGGAAAGATTACATTTTTAAAAAAATCTTGCAGCGTCTGGATTTTCTGAATGTGGTCTGAAACCTTCACCAGGGTTGCAGTTTAGTACCAAATAGCTCATCAGCAGAAACCAACATGTTGCAGTTGAGCACCTGCAGTTCATTACAGGGGTCAGTCCCCGGCCAGCTGGGACAGATGTTGTCGTGGTCAGGCAGGAAGGGACCACCCTCAGGCAGAGACAGACCTTAGACACCTTGGGTGCCACAGCATCCAGAATTTCAAGTCTCTACACTAGTCAAAAGCACAATCTGTTAGAAACACATAATAAAATGCTTAAAAATCTGTGAACCATAAAAGGTAGACGTATGAGAGGCACATCAAGTCATGCATAATAAGCCCCCAACTTGCTTTCCAATCATAATTATAGTAACTGGGTCAATTTTTAATACATTCTGAATTAAATCTAAGTAAAAAAAGCAAAACAATAACCATCTTTGACTAGAATTACATGCCAACATGGTTACAGAATGAATGACTACTGAAGTAGTCTTAAGCTGCATGGTTCAGACAAATAGGTAGAGACAAACTTTGTTAAATTTTGTTTTAAAAAAATCAAAAGGTTTTGTCCATTATCAAATAGAAGGCAGCCTGAGCACGGCGTCTTACCTTCTAGACCACCGTGTCCCGCTCAAATCTTTTAAGAGTGGAAGGGCTCCGGGACTGGATTTGGTAACACTTGAATTGATTAGACGTTCTCTGGATTGGTGGGCCCCAATGTTGGCCTCTCTCTTCACTGCCATAAACAATTCTGGCAAAATCCCCCTTAAATGGGGGAAAGCGGTAGTAGTTCCCATTTTTAAAAAGGGAAATCGCTCCTTGCCAGCAAATTATAGGCCAATTAGCCTGCTTTCTACCACCAGTAAGATCTATGGCAAATTGCTGTTGGGGAAGTTGAATATCTGGATAGAGGACAATCAGGTCTTGGCCCTGGAACAGGCTGGATTCCAGGGTGGGCGTTCCACTACTGAGCATTGTCTTGTGCTTCAACATCTAATAGACAAGTACGTCGCCAAGAATGAGAAGTTGTATGTAGCCTTCTTGGACTTTCGAGCAGCATTTGACCTTGTGACTAGGGCTATTTTGTGGGATCAGCTGGCCCTTTTGGGCATGGATGGGCATTTGCTTCTCCTTCTCCAGCAGTTACATGTTAACACATCTCTCCTAGTGAAGACAGGCCCATCTGGCCACCTGACAGCAGAAATATTGACGCTGTCAGGGGTCAGGCAGGGATGTGTGTTAGCACCTGTCTTATTTAATCTCTTTGTAAACAGAGTGGCCTCCTTACTAGCCGCTCCTGTCTTTTCCCCCCCTAAACCCGCCAACTGTCCGGTGGGATGTCTGCTATATGCAGATGATATAGTGGTTATGTCTCAGACTAGGGTGGGTTTAAATAGACAGTTATCTTGTTTTGTAGATTTTTGTCATCAAAATAGACTCGAGATTAACTATGACAAATCCAAAATAATCCTTTTTTCTAAAAATCGTAAGGTTTACTGGTGGAGTATCGGAGGCCACGGTATTAGTCAGGTTAAAACATTCCAGTACCTAGGCCTGCTTTTCTCAGCATCAGGGGCTTGGAAAGGCCATTTTGAAAGGGCCACATCAGCTGCTAGGGGCTCCACTGTATCTCTGGGCAGACTGTTTAGTAACTCTGGAAGGAGGGCGTTCGCCCTCGCAATTAAAGTTTTGAACTCCAGAGTGCGGGCTCAGCTGCTCTATGGGGCGGAAGTTTGGACCCCTTATGTTACATCGAAGCTAAGGAAACTTGATAGTGTCCAAACGCGTTTCTTCCAGCGGCTGCTGAGGATTCCTAGTTCTACGCCCTTTGCAGTCATCAGGCAGGAAGTTGGGCAGGTCAGGTGATCCACTATGGCCTGGATAGCTGTCCTGCGATTTTGGATCAAGTCGACCTTAATTCCTGGCAAGTGCTTGATGCCCTTCTGGATTAAAGATGCTTTTAGGAGCCCTTGGCAGAAGGCTGCTGAGCTCTTTGTATGGCAGCTGGGGTTCCACCCTGATTATTGGTCTGCGAGGGAACCACCAGCGGCATTGAATGAGCTTATTCAAAGATTAGAGGACAGGGAATTCCAGGAGGAGATGGCAGCGATCCAAGTATCGTGCCATCTGGTGGATTACCTTCCTTTAGTTAGGGCCAGACCCGGCACACCTGCATATTTGCTATCATCTATCTCGCAGAGGGGTAAATATTTATTCCTGTGCGTTCGAGTAAATGCTCTTCCCACCGCAGTTCTGGAGGGTCGACTCCATGCAGTAGATTTTGCAGACCGCACTTGCCCTTTTGACCGGCAATATGTGGAATCTGTGTCTCATATATTGTTTCATTATCATCTATATGATACCATTCAGTTAAAACATCTTGCTACTTTTCTCCAGAAATTTCCAGGCCGTACGGAGCACAACCTGTGTATTTTGGCTTTGGCAGATGTCTATCTATCTATTACAGCAGCTGTTTCACAGTTTTTGATTGAGGCAATAAATTTGCGTATGCTTTTTCTTCAGTTCAGGCAGCCTTTGAGTGAGGATACTTGAATGATGGCACATTTTCGGTTATGTACCTTTGGATTACGTGTTTATATATATTGTTATATTTCAAGTTTGGAATGTCTTGATTTTGGCATTTTGTACGTTTACATGTTTGTATGTCTTTCTATGTTTTGTTGTTTCCAATTTATTGGCTCACGCCGCAAATAAACAATTATTATAATAGAAAGCAGCCAGAAAATTCAGATCCAAAATTTCCCCCCAGTTTGTGTTCCCTCAGATGGAGAGATTTTGATATATATGATCATTTCTGTGCCAGAGCCAGCTAACTAATGTGATTTAATTAAATTAAGTACAAAGCTGGTTTACCTATAGCAGTACTGGGTACTCCTTTGCAATGATTGCAGAGGTTATCAGGTTCTGCTGTCTACAAGAAAGGTCTCCCATGTATCTCCTCATTGCTTTGCCCTTTGTACATATCTGCTGGGTAGCATTTTCCCCAGCTATTATTTTTGTAAAGTGTTGCCATCCAAACAGGACCTATATTATACTGCCTTCCTTATAATCTCTTATGTTGTTAGTTTATCTTCATTATTAAGTTATTAAATACTGTTATTTATTTATTTATTAGGGTGCATTAGCATAAGGGAATGCCAGCAACTGCTCCTATTAGTAGTCCTGTTTTGAAGAATTATACATTTTCTGCGCACGGCCCTTTTAAAGTGTCAAAGGGAATGGCTCCTTCAGAATCATGCCTTTTCTTCCTCTTGCAGCCTCCTTATCAACTGCATAGCACTTAGTTTTCTTATCTTAATGGTATATTCCCCAGGCAATTTTGCATCAAAGTAGCTGGAAATTCTGTCCAAATCTTTAAAAACTCAAACAGTTCCCTCTTGATTTCCATTGAGGGAGTCAGCATCCAGCTGGTCCCTCAGGTGTGTAGCCTGGGATTCATCTTTGGTTCTTTTTAAATGAACCTGGGAGGTGTGACGGTGCGAGAGGAATGTGTGGAGGCGGCAGCGGATGTGTGTTGCATGTGCGGCCCATTAGGGATGGGCGAACAGAACCGAGTTCGGAAATTCAGTTCGGTTCAAAAATTGAGTTCGGTTTGGAAGACCGAACTATTCGAGTTCAGTCCGAACTCCAAACTTCCGAACAGAGTTTGGAAATTCAAACTCCATTGAACTAAATGGAATATTATCTTATAGGGATGGGCGAACAGAATCGAGTTTGGAAATTCGGTTCGGTTCGAAAATGGAGTTCGGTTCGGAAGTTTGGTTCGGTCGACTGAAATGGTCGAGTTCAGTCCAAACTCCAAACTTCCGAACCGTGTTCGCCTATCCCTACAGCCCATCACTTGGACACACACACACACCTCCATGCACGGAGGCACCTCCGTTTCCCCCAATGCCTCCACTGGCATGAGCAATGGATAGAGATTGGTGAAGATGGGTGGAGTGTGGGAGTGTGCACGCACCTGCACCCATCCCCACCGGAGGTCACAGGGAGGCCTCCCCTTGCACACCCAATCACCTATGTGGGTGGGTGGGGGGCATCTCGTGTGAAAGGGCCTTTGACTCCTCCCTCTTCTTTATGCCTTAGATCCAGGCTGTTGCTAAATCCTGTTACTTTACTCTGTAATTTTTGTATAATATTGCTAAAATCTGGTCCTGTATTACTATTTATTTATTAACATTTATACCCTGCCCTTCCCTGAAGGCTCGAGGCGGCTTACAAAAAACATAAAACACAATTTAAAAACATTTAAAATGCTATCTCCCCTCCCAACCCCACCCCCAGCCTACTGAAACCCTTCAACAATCTCCGACCTAATCCCTCTCCCTGCCTGCCAAATGCTTTAACAAAAGTAAAAGTTTTACACCATTGTCAAAAGATGCTCAGCTCCGAATTCAGATGGACCTCCAGGGGATGGCAGTTCCACAACATTGGGGCAGCAACTGAGAACGCCCTCCTGCACGCTCTCACCAAACCAGAGTAACAGGGGGAATTCACAGGAGGGCACTCCTGGCCAACTGCAGGGGTCATGACAGAGCATGGCAGGAATGGCAGTCTTTCAGATGCATGGGTCCCAGGCCGTTTAGAGCTTTAAATGTCAAAACCAGCACCTTGAATTGTGCCTGGAAAGCTATAGGTAGCCAGTGCAGACCGTCTGGAGCACTAGTGTAATGTGCTCCTGACAACCCATCCCTGAAAGGAGCTGGGCCGCTGCATTCTGCACTAGCAGCAGCTTCCAAAAAGTCATCAAGGGAAGCCGCATGTAGATCACACTGCAGTAATCCAACCTTGAGGTGATGAAAGCATGGATGACAGTGGCCAGGTCCACGTCAGACAGAAAAGACCACAGTCTCCTCACCAGATAAAGTTGGCAAAAAGCACTGCTGGCCACTGCTGCAATCTGACAATCCAGGCGCAGCAAGGGGTCCAGAAGCACTGCAAGGCCACGAACCTGAGTGAACAAAGGGGGCTGGACCCCATCAATAACAGGAGTCCCAATTCCTCCTCTCCTCCCCCCCCCCCGCCTCGGTTACAGGGTCAGCCAACCATCATCACTTCAGTCTTGTCTGGATTCAGCTTCAATCGGCTCATCCTCATCCAGTCCCCAAAAGCAACCAAGCATTGGGCAAGCACTGAGACTGCAGGACCTGGGTTGGATGAAAACAGAGGTAGAACTGAGTGTCATTAGCATACTGATGGCACCTCACTCCAGACCTCTGAATGACCTTGCCCAGTGGCCACATATACACATTGAACAAGAGGGGAAGACAGAATAGAACCTTGCGGGACCCCACAGCAGAGGACAATGAGCAATTGCACATCACCACTCTCTGTGACCTCCCCGACAGGAAGGAACGGAACTACTCAAGAGCAGTTCCGCATACCCGTGCAAGTTGTGTCAACAACACCTTGTAATGAATGGTATCAAAGGTCACTGATAGATCTAATAAGATCAACAGGGTAGATTCCCCTTGTCAATCTCCAGGCGCAAGTCATGAACCAAGGCCACAAGCACAGTCTCTGTGCCATACCCAGGACGAAAGTCCTGTTGCCACCGCAAAAACCCTAGTCCATGCTCTTGCCTTGTTATCTCTCGCCTTGACTACTGCAACATCCTCCTTACTGGTCTCCCCTGCTCTGATCTTGCCTGCCCCCGCTTATCTCCATTTCATGCTCAAAGTCATACACCTTATCTATTGCTTTGATCACATTCAGCCCCTCCTCTCTGCCCTAGACTGGCTCCCATCATGTGAACACATTTCAGCACAAGTTCCTGATCTTCACCTTCAAGGCTCTTCATGGCCTTGCTCCCCTGTATTTCTCCGCTCTTGTATCCCCACCACACTCCTGCCCGGGAGCTTCACTCTTCCTCCCCCCCCCCCACCACCATGCCTGCTTGAGACCCTTTTGCTCCTCTAAATGTCTTTGCCCCTTCTTTCTTGTTGCCCCTCATGTCTGGAACTCCCTCCCTGCATCTGTTGCTCTGCTCTGCTCCCTCCCTCCCAACTTTCAAATCCCTCTTGAAAACCTACCTCTTCCATCAGGCCTTCCCTAGCTTGTCATGAGTGAAACTGCGTCCTCTTCACCCTCACTCAGAATCTAGTTCCATGTAACTAAGTGAAGCACGTGCACCAGCAACTTCTCAACCTCATGAATGTATCCGTGTCTCTCCCAATGTTCACCGCTCCCTTTTCTCCCCATCCCTTGTCTCTTAGATTTTAATCCCTGGGGGTAGGAACCTGTCTATACAGCGCCAGGTACACTGCTGTGCTTGCACTATATAAATTTATTTATTAAAAAATTTAATATCCTGCTCTCTCCTGCCACAGTAGTTCGGGGTGGCATACAAATAATAATAAATAAAATAATAAATTGTTTGTGTGGTGTTCTCTCTGGTCTTACCCTCTGGGTTACCAGCTATTATGAACTTTCATCTCTACCTACTGCTTGACTCCTTCTCCGCCTATGGGAGATTGTCTCTCCTGTTGGATCTCCAAACAGTTTCTAGTGATGATCTTTGATCTCAGCCTTGTGGCTCACCAATTACTCAGTCCTGAGGGAACCACCAGTTTGGGGCTTCTATTCTGGTCTCTGTCTTTTTGGGGAACTTAGTTGTATGAGGAAATGAGTTTATCTGTCTCAAATACGCTCCTCTCCTAAGTTTGTGCTAACTATCCTTGAGATCCCTATTAGCCAGCCTGAGCCAGCTACCCACCACAGGGATGCTAATCACGATGTCATCCTGGGAAAGGCCGATGACGCTGTGTGGACCAGCCCAAGCCAATTTGGGGTATCACACTTTCCTGTGACCACATCCCATCTGTTGGGGTGGGCCATGGTGTGCCCACATCGATTGGGGTGTGTGCAGCCTCTACACGTGTTGAGGTCCTCCAGGACCATAGAGTCCCTGGAGTAGCGGCTAGAGTGGTCTGGGGAGTGACAACATCTTGGTGGTGGGAAGGGGGAGTGGAGTGTGGCACTGGCTCAATTGTTGGGATACTGTGCTCAACCTGGAGAGTGGCAGCTGTGTGGGAGTTCCAAGGAGCAAGCCTACACTCTAGCCAGCTTCAGCCCTATCATCTGTTTTCACCCACAGATACTCTGTGTTCACATACAGTGTAATCCTAAAGCTGCTGTGTTGGGGGGTTAACTTTATAGATCCCAAACAGTGTCATTATTATTATTATAAACATTTGTATAGCACCAGCCGTGTACCTGGTGCTTTACAGAACAAAGATAAAGACGCACTCCCTGCCTACAGAAATATACGTGCGCACAGACACACGTTGTAGACTACATTGTTAAGGTTGCAAATGTTGTAGCATTAGTTCTGGATTCCAACATATGCAAAATCATCTTGCTTCTTCTGTACAAAGATCATCAACTATATATATATATACACTAAACTCCTAACTCCACTGGCTACCCATCTTCTTAAGGCCCTATTCCTACACTCTCTGAAGTCAGTTGGAAAACTTCTCACTAGCTTTGCCGTATGGTAGGTAGGTAGACCCCTTAAAAATCTGTTTTGTAACAATTTTTTGTGTTCTAAAACCATCCACAGAATTACTTCAGCCTGTCTAAGAAACCTCATCTCTTCCTGTTTATCTTCCCTCATCCAGCACCAGACTGCTTGCTTTACTCTCTCATGCAATTTCCACACTGGTGGTTGTCTGATCTTCTTTTCTCTGCAGCTTTTGCTGTCTGAAGTGACCGCTTTTGTGTCTTAGACCCATGATCTTTCATCTAATTATTCGCTTAAAACATACCTTTTCTTTCTCAATGCCTCTAATTTTTTCCTCACTTGGTTGCAAAGCACATTAGGGATGCAGTTTGTATGAAAGACAATGCAGAAAGCTGGTTTTTGCTGCATAAATTGAAACTATAAAAACACTAAGAAAAAGTCAAGTTCTTTAAAGAGGCAGTTTCCTCCTCCTCCTTTACAGTTCCGATGGCAATACTAAGGCTACTATCCTCAGTGTCCGTGGGACTTCTACCCAGTACAACCGAAGCCTAAGTCACTGATTGCTTTAGCCATATAAACTCTTACAAAATGCATGTCATTTCTTTCTAAAAATACATAGTTTATACAGCTGCTAACCATAAACTAACCCAGTAGATAATGTCTCTAGAACAACTACACTCTTTTTTAAAAATTTGAGGCACATACAAAGATCTTTGTACAATTAAGAAAATTAGTTGTTTGCAATTGCTCAAGGTGTGAGCCTCTCAACTTTATTCACTTTCATCTTGCCTGCCTTTCGATTAGCTATTCATAAAAAAGGGAACCATGGAAAACATACTCTCCAGGTATATAAGCAGCAGCTCCACAGTACATACATGATGGAGGGGAAAGAAAGCTACTTAAATGATTCTGTTCACTTACCGATTCAAATAAACAATTGAAAATTGCTTCCACATGCAGAGGATGTACTATGGTTGATGGACATTATGCTTCCTTGCAGAATGGGTGCATGTACTTTTCCTCTCTACTGTAAATTAATCTTTCTGTATATGGCTCACTTAATTGAGGGGGGGTGTGTGTTATTGTTTGGAAAGCCTGCAGATCTATTAAGTGTTTTAATACACTTAAAACATGTTCATTGTGCTGCTGTGACAACAGGATGCATCTCTGAAAGGCAATCTTGTAGTTTTTGTATACAATGTCGATTTCTGTAAGCACAATGTTCCTGTGGTTCTCTTTAGTTTGTGAAAGGAAGTGTAGGAGATAAGTCTTAAATTGTGCATTAGTAGCTCTAGCCCAATTTCCAGTGGGATGCTTGCCTCTTACAAAATTAGCCATATGCATGGTGGATAATATATAGCCCATAAACCGAAAGAAACAGAACCTAAGAAATGCCACATTGGGCCAGACCGATGGTCAGTGAATCTAGCATCCTGCCTCCAATAATGGCCACTCTCACTCGCTTCAGAGGACTACCAAAAAGACATAATGGAGTGATTCATTCCCTGCTGCTCATTCCCAGGTCCCAATAGTCAGAGGTTCCATCCCTTAACCTATGTGGCTAATAATCATTAATAGACCTATCCTCCAAGAAATTATCTAATCCTTTTAAAAACCCAGCTATGCTACTGGCCTTGACCAAATCCTCTGTCAACAAGTTCCAAAAGTCAATTATGTGTTGAGTGGGGGGGGGACGGGGGGGGACCAACTTCTTTTTTTGCTTTTAAATCTGCTGCCAGTTAGTTTCATGGAGTGTCCCCTAGTTCTAGTACTATTTGAGAGGTTAAATAATCGCTCCCCATTTTGTTTTTCCATGCCACTCATGATTTTATAAACTTCTATCATATCCACTCTCAATTGTCAATTCAAGCTGAAAAGCCCTAACCAATCAAGCCTCTCCTTGTATGGAAGCCATTCCATACCCTTAATCATTTTTGTTGCCCTTCTTTGTGCTTTTTCCAGTTCTACTATATTATTTGAGATGGATCAACCAGAACTGCACACAATATTCAAGGTGTGGTCACACCATAGATTTATATTCTAGCATGATTATATTTTCTGTTTTATTCTATCCCTTTCCAAATAATTCCTAACATTCTGTTTGCCTTTTTGACTGCCACCAGATACTGAACGAAGGCTTTCAATGAATTGTCCACAGTCACTCCAAGATCCTTTTCCTGAGTGGCACTGGTAACACCTAATTTAGAACACAGAAAAAGTAGTTCAGATGATAGCTCTTATTAGACCAATTTCTCTTGGTGAGAGTAAGGCTGCTTTCACATATTACAAAATGGGTCATTATAATAGTTCAAGATAATGTCAGGTATTCTAATTCCACAGTTTTTGTAATGTGTGAACGCACTATTCCCCATTTATGCTACAAGATCTGAAGTCATTATAAGAGCCACCAAATAGTGCATTCACACAATACAAAAATTATGGAATTATAATACCCGGTTATTATCTCAAGTTAATATAATGCTTTTCCAAGTTAGAGTCAAAATTGAAGTTGTGTTTACAACTGGGTCTGCAGGCTTTCTACTATGGGTAATTTCAGATGTGACGGACGCGGAGGCCCGCCATGCTGAACCACCAACCAGGATCTGTCTTGGATCTCGGTCAGGAATCAGGCCGTCCGTCCTTTAGACATGCCGACCTGATTCTGGAGGGGGATCGGGGAGGGGCTGTGCGGGGAGGGGCTGTGCGGGGCTGCATGGCACGACCGCACAGCTCCACCCCCCCCCGTGCTCCCCTGGCCACCCGCCCTCTGTATCGCAGTCTGGTCCACAATCCGGGATGGGTCAAAGTAACAGACATTACTTCTGGCCCATCCTGGATCGTGGCCAATCTAACCACGGTTCTGGACCTCCAGCCGGCCGGAGGTCCAGAACCATGGTTAGCTTTGACCCTCACCAGAGATTCACTGTGGTGAACATCTGGCGGAGGTCAAACAAACATTCGCGTGATCATAGCCACCACAGGGAATCCCCGGCGGTACCCCTGCACGGACATGTGGTGCGCGATCAGGTAGTACGCCTCGAAGGGATCATGCATGGAGAGAGCCAGCTGGACGTCCACGCGGGACCACACCCCCAACAGGGCCGACATCTCCGCCGCGGAAGGCTCCGGCACACAGCAGGCAGCAGAAGGGGGCCAAGGAAGATGTCCCAGCTCCAGCAGCCGGTGGTACACCGCCCCATGGGTGCGCTGGTACCCACACGCCCCGTGAACACAGGAAAAGTAGGACACGGCCAAGGCAGGGCCACCCTCAGCAAGGCACACCGTCTAGGCACTCAGACCGCACACCACCAGTGCAGACACGGTCTCTGCCCCGGTCCAGGGCACATGAGAGCTCCTCTTGTCCGGGATGCGCACCTCAGGGAAACGAACCAGTCCCAGGGCTTCCATGTGCAGCCGGCAATCACGAGCGCTCGCCTCATAGCCGAAGTAACGGAGTCCAGAGCTCAAGCTCTCAAAGGCACCTGCACGGCTGCCCGGGGTGCCCA
This sequence comes from Sphenodon punctatus, assembly GCA_003113815.1. NCBI lineage: Eukaryota > Metazoa > Chordata > Lepidosauria > Sphenodontia > Sphenodontidae > Sphenodon > Sphenodon punctatus. The sequence continues at coordinate 1,061,462 of QEPC01009028.1, read as the reverse complement.
GGAGCAGCTGAACGGCCGGGGAATGCCACAGCTCGCAAAGAGACATGGTCTCGCAGAAGGTCCAGATATGGGGGGCCCCATGGGGGCCGAGGAGCAGGAGCCCTGTGGATGGGCAGCCAGCCATGGTCCGGCA
>QEPC01009028.1:945388-1033525 GCA_003113815.1 Sphenodon punctatus | reverse complement strand
GCCTGCGTGTGCATGCATGGGGGAGTCCCGTGTAAACACCGCTGTGAGGTGCGGGGGTGCGTGCGAACTCCCGCGTAACACCCATCTTCACTTATCACCCCATGCACGGAGCAACCTGCGACGACAGTTGCTCAATGCATGGGGGATAGGTGGAGATTGGTGTGTGCCCATGTAACCGCCATCCACGTGCCACACATCCACCACGACACACACCCATTCCCCCCTTCCCCAATATGGCCCATGTGAAAAGGGCCTTAGTCTGCATCTTTTCCCCCTCATTTCAAGCCTGTTACTACTTCATACCCACTTCAGCCACATTTATACCAACTTTCCATTTAATTCCCAGCTGCTTAAATCTTTCCTCAGCTTTTGCATTCTGAACTTCCAATCTGATTTTTTTTGCAACAGCAGCACCACATTGTTGGCTCGTATTTAGATTGTGATCCACTTATATCATGCAGATCTTTCTAGTAGTACTACTGCCTAGTCTGCTATTGTCCATTTTGTATTTATTTGATTTCTTTTATACGTTCTATATTTTTCTATTGAATTTCAAATCTTTGTCTCCAAACCACTTCTTCCTCTTATAAAAATCATTTTGAATTCTCATCCTTGAAAGTATTTGCAGTCTGTTCCATTTTTGTGTCATCTGCAAATCTGATGAGTATACTTCATTCAAGTTATTGATGGAAAATGCTGAGGAGACCTCTGTGGATCACCACTTGTTACTACCTCCCAGACTGACAGCAACTACTTTCTTGATGTGAATTATTAACCATTTGCGCACCTACCTAAGAGTAGTTCCATCTATCCCACATTAACCTTGCTTGTATGTCATGTGGAACTAAATCAAATACCGTATGAAAGTCATCCCCCATCACCCTTTCCACTGAACCTTAGCATGATATGTTCTTGACAAATGTGTTTACAAACTGATTGTTTTATGATATTAGCAAGTTACTAAGTACTAACGGAGGCCAAGCCACGTCATCTATTGTTCCCCAATTTCTCTTTATTTCTTTTTTTTAGAAATAAGCACTATGTATATTATCAATTTCAGAACAGTTAATACAAGTTGTTAAACCAGATGCAAAATCCTCTAATTTCCACTGAGATTAGGGTGATTGGAAATTACAGGAGACCTCTGGAATCTTGATTAGGACAAAATATATGCAGCACAAGTTGGAATAGTGTTACCATGTCAGTAACAACATAAGAAAATTCAGATTTCTAATGTAAATAATTTTTGAGTTCAGGCTGAGTAGCTCTAGCTAAGTGTGTTAAGACATAAACCTATTTATCAAATTAGTTTACCATTTTCTCCCTGTGTCACAGATATTATAATGTATAATCCATCTCTGAGGCTGACTGTAAGGTAAGAGTAAATGTAGCAAGCCTGCCTATAGCTGAGACTGCCACCAAGGGTGAAAACACAAGTGACAGCACTGTCAGAACCACCCAGATCAGACTGTGAAGGGAAGCTGTGGCAGACATGGTCAGGATTGGGCCTAAGCGGACCACTGTCACATTTGTTAACACCCCAAGTCAGCAACAGAATTAACATTGATAACTGAGGGTATTTTCAGATGTTACAATATCACAGTCAACCACAGTGAACCACGGTCAATACCGTGACGGGGCCAAAGTGCTGTGAACATCTGTTTCGCGGGCGCCAGATGTTCAACACAGTCAATCCCCACCAGGGATCAAAATTAACCACGCTTCTGGAGCTCTAGCCCGGACCATCTCCGAAAGCATGGTCAAAGCGATCCCCACTGGGAAACAAAAAAAAAGTAACGTCTAAACGGCAACCACCAGCTGGAATCAAGCAGAAGGATTCCCAGCCGGGGACAAAGCACGGAGCATCGCTGCCAGGCAATGAGCAACAACACGGGCCAGGGAGGGAGATTTAAAGGGCACCCGGCAGCAGGGGGACGTGGCTGGATGGAGCGAGGCGGAAGGGAGCAGAGGGCGAGCGAGCAAGGGAGGAGGAGGAGGTGGCGGAGGCGCAGGCAGGAGGCGGTGGTTGTGCTGAACATGGAGGCAGTGGGGGGACAGCAGCAGCAGCCGGGATGGGCCGCCGCGGTGCCTTCTGGGTGTTTTGACCATGGCCCAGGATCGGCGTAACGTCTGTTGCGCTGCCCCAGGCCATGGTCTGCCGGTCCAATTCCCTGCCGTGGTCCTGCTCCCGTCATGTCTGTTTGGGGCCTTTCTTGTCCACGGGGGGTGGCTAGCCGGCTCGCCACCGCTGGGAATCCACTGTGGTGAATCGGGCGCCCGTAACGTCTGAAATCACCCTGACATAGATGGACAGGATTTGTAAAGCGTAAGCAATTTTAGAAGGGATTCTAATTAAACAGTTAGCATTTTCAAACGTATCTGGGATCTGAGTATGGATCATCAAGCAAACTCAGGACTCTAAGATATGAATTTTCCAAAATGTTCTCTAGTTTCCCTACGGTTCAAGCCATAGCACATTGTGGCATATTCAGAATTTCAAAGCTTTGCTGTTAAATAATAATTTCTCACTTTTCTCGTTATCTCATTTTTCCTGTTATGCACATTATGGGTAAGAACAATAATATTGATTTTCCCTTCCACATTTTTAATACTGTGTTATAAATGGTATTTCAGATGTTCATATTTTTTTCAGAGAAAGTTGTTTGTATACCTTATAGACCTGTGATACCTGTCAATTACACTAAATAACTTCCACACACCAACAGGCAGGAGAGAGAGTGTCATAGCATCTTGCTTCTTATATACCCCATCTTCCACTAAATTCCTGCTAGAGAAGCTGGCTGTAAAGACATCTTACTTCCCCGTATACAGACTTTATGGAAACAATCCCATCCAACACAGCAGTAGGATGGGAAAAGAGATGGTTTCTGAAGAGAAAGTATACTTTGAGGGTAAGACAGTGGACTCGACTCAAAAGAACTGAGTTTATTCCGAGCTCTGGCAATGACCTGCCGTGTGAACTTATTAAAGTTACGTTCCCTCTCTATTGTCATGTTCTGATGGACAATGTAGATGAGCCTTACTTCTGTTTTAATCCTGAAGCGTTCACATGAATAGATTTCTAAACCAAAATTATTAAGGAGTAGGTCAAGTAGTGTGTGCGTCTGCAAAATCAGGAGTACATTCTCCCCTTCAGTTTGTATTTTGAAGTCACTGTTCCCATCATTCTAAGGATGGTGACCACAGTTCAGTGATCATTACATCTCAAGAAGGTTACCAAAAAGTTAATGAAGTGGAGAAGTTACTTTAATTAAACTGAAGCAGTTACTTCGTTTTACCTCTGTTCATTGGGACATGGCCTGAGTCTATCCCGCCCCCCACCCTCCATCTCCTTTCTGTCTTGGCTGTATAGATTGCAAATTTCTTGGAGCAAAGATTATCCTGTGTGTATTTTTACAGTGCTTATCAGGATGGTCTTGACCTTTGTTGGCCCCCATAGGCAATAACAAGTACAAATAATTGAAAATGTTGGAAAAGCAAGAAATAACATGTAGATAAAAGCTCTAGTATTTGTGTACCACAGCACTAGCTTACAAGACTCCTGGCAGACTGTTCTGAAGGGGGATTCTCCCCACCACCCCAAAAAATTCCTGATAGAAAAGGGAACCAGGCCATGTGAATGAGAGCTTCCTGGCAAAATCTGCAGTGAAGAGGATCTGAATATATAAAATAAGTTAAAGTGCTGAATTTCCAATATTTATTATCTGAGGAATATCAGACAGACATATGCATTTAATGTTCATGCTCATGTCTATCTTTGCCTAAGATATTTTCTATCTATGCTTCAGTTCTCCATCTGTAAAATGGGTGTGACAGTATTTCCCTTCTTCACGGGGTAAAGGAAAGAATAAATACATTAGTAATGGGCACATAAACACCAAAGATAAATTTTCAAATTTCTGTCTGCCAAGCTCCAATTTCCTCCTGAATATTTATTTATTTTATTCATTTATTATTAACATTTATATGCTGCCCCCTCCTGCTACAAGCATCTCGGGACAGCTAACAACATTTACGAATATGTCACAACTAAAAGCAACCTAAAATCCCCAAATTAAAATAACCCATACCCAACCCTCCCTAATCCAATCCACCCACCCCATCTCCCTCGGTAAAGGCCTGGCGGAACAGCCAAGTCTTACACTGTCTACGGAAAGAGGGGAGGTTGGTGGTCAAGCTGACATCCAATGGGAGGGAGTTCCACAGCTGTGGTACAGCCACAGAAAACGCCCTCCTCATGGTTGAGGAGGGTGCCCCTGGCCGACCAAAGGGGCCGATCCAGGATCTGGAGGGTGAGGTGGTCCTGCAGGTAGGTGGGACCCAGNAGTGGGGGGACAGCAGCAGCAGCCGGGATGGGCCGCCGCGGTGCCTTCTGGGTGTTTTGACCATGGCCCAGGATCGGCGTAACGTCTGTTGCGCTGCCCCAGGCCATGGTCTGCCGGTCCAATTCCCTGCCGTGGTCCTGCTCCCGTCATGTCTGTTTGGGGCCTTTCTTGTCCACGGGGGGTGGCTAGCCGGCTCGCCACCGCTGGGAATCCACTGTGGTGAATCGGGCGCCCGTAACGTCTGAAATCACCCTGACATAGATGGACAGGATTTGTAAAGCGTAAGCAATTTTAGAAGGGATTCTAATTAAACAGTTAGCATTTTCAAACGTATCTGGGATCTGAGTATGGATCATCAAGCAAACTCAGGACTCTAAGATATGAATTTTCCAAAATGTTCTCTAGTTTCCCTACGGTTCAAGCCATAGCACATTGTGGCATATTCAGAATTTCAAAGCTTTGCTGTTAAATAATAATTTCTCACTTTTCTCGTTATCTCATTTTTCCTGTTATGCACATTATGGGTAAGAACAATAATATTGATTTTCCCTTCCACATTTTTAATACTGTGTTATAAATGGTATTTCAGATGTTCATATTTTTTTCAGAGAAAGTTGTTTGTATACCTTATAGACCTGTGATACCTGTCAATTACACTAAATAACTTCCACACACCAACAGGCAGGAGAGAGAGTGTCATAGAATCTTGCTTCTTATATACCCCATCTTCCACTAAATTCCTGCTAGAGAAGCTGGCTGTAAAGACATCTTACTTCCCCGTATACAGACTTTATGGAAACAATCCCATCCAACACAGCAGTAGGATGGGAAAAGAGATGGTTTCTGAAGAGAAAGTATACTTTGAGGGTAAGACAGTGGACTCGACTCAAAAGAACTGAGTTTATTCCGAGCTCTGGCAATGACCTGCCGTGTGAACTTATTAAAGTTACGTTCCCTCTCTATTGTCATGTTCTGATGGACAATGTAGATGAGCCTTACTTCTGTTTTAATCCTGAAGCGTTCACATGAATAGATTTCTAAACCAAAATTATTAAGGAGTAGGTCAAGTAGTGTGTGCGTCTGCAAAATCAGGAGTACATTCTCCCCTTCAGTTTGTATTTTGAAGTCACTGTTCCCATCATTCTAAGGATGGTGACCACAGTTCAGTGATCATTACATCTCAAGAAGGTTACCAAAAAGTTAATGAAGTGGAGAAGTTACTTTAATTAAACTGAAGCAGTTACTTCGTTTTACCTCTGTTCATTGGGACATGGCCTGAGTCTATCCCGCCCCCCACCCTCCATCTCCTTTCTGTCTTGGCTGTATAGATTGCAAATTTCTTGGAGCAAAGATTATCCTGTGTGTATTTTTACAGTGCTTATCAGGATGGTCTTGACCTTTGTTGGCCCCCATAGGCAATAACAAGTACAAATAATTGAAAATGTTGGAAAAGCAAGAAATAACATGTAGATAAAAGCTCTAGTATTTGTGTACCACAGCACTAGCTTACAAGACTCCTGGCAGACTGTTCTGAAGGGGGATTCTCCCCACCACCCCAAAAAATTCCTGATAGAAAAGGGAACCAGGCCATGTGAATGAGAGCTTCCTGGCAAAATCTGCAGTGAAGAGGATCTGAATATATAAAATAAGTTAAAGTGCTGAATTTCCAATATTTATTATCTGAGGAATATCAGACAGACATATGCATTTAATGTTCATGCTCATGTTTATCTTTGCCTAAGATATTTTCTATCTATGCTTCAGTTCTCCATCTGTAAAATGGGTGTGACAGTATTTCCCTTCTTCACGGGGTAAAGGAAAGAATAAATACATTAGTAATGGGCACATAAACACCAAAGATAAATTTTCAAATTTCTGTCTGCCAAGCTCCAATTTCCTCCTGAATATTTATTTATTTTATTCATTTATTATTAACATTTATATGCTGCCCCCTCCTGCTACAAGCATCTCGGGACAGCTAACAACATTTACGAATATGTCACAACTAAAAGCAACCTAAAATCCCCAAATTAAAATAACCCATACCCAACCCTCCCTAATCCAATCCACCCACCCCATCTCCCTCAGTAAAGGCCTGGCGGAACAGCCAAGTCTTACACTGTCTACGGAAAGAGGGGAGGTTGGTGGTCAAGCTGACATCCAATGGGAGGGAGTTCCACAGCTGTGGTACAGCCACAGAAAACGCCCTCCTCATGGTTGAGGAGGGTGCCCCTGGCCGACCAAAGGGGCCGATCCAGGATCTGGAGGGTGAGGTGGTCCTGCAGGTAGGTGGGACCCAGGCCATTTAGGGCTTTAAAGGTCAGCACCAACACCTCGAATAGGGCTCAGAAGACTATCGGCAGCCAGTGCAAAGAGCGAGTACTGGTGTAATGTCCTCACGTTGGCCCGTCCCCATTAGGAGACGGGCTGACACATTCTGCACCTGCTGCAGTCTCTGAACCAGCACCAAGGGTAGCCCTATGTAGAGTACGTTACAGTAGTCCAGTCTCGAGGTAATAAAAGCATGGATGATTGTGGCCAGATCCAAGTCCGAGACATACGGCTTAAGCCGATGTACCAGATGTAACTGGCGGAATGCCCCCTTTGCCACAGCCGCCACCTGGACATCCAAGCGGAGCTGTAGATCCAGGAGCACCCCCAGATTCCGGACCTGAGATACCAGGGGAGGACGGACCCCATCAATGATGGGGGCCATCACTCCCCCCGCTTTCCCCACAACCATCACCTCTGTCTTGTCAGGATTTCACTTCAGGTGGCTCGCCCTCATCCAATCCCCCACAGCTGACAAACACTGGGTAAGCACAGAGACTGTCTGACCTGGGTCAGATGAAAATGAGAGATATAGCTGGGTGTCTTCAACATATTGATGACACCTTACACCAAACTCCCTGACAACCTCCCCCAAAGGCTGCATATACACATTGAACAGGAGAGGGGATAAGACGGAACCTTGTAGGACCCCCCACGCAAGGCCCCGGGGAGAAGATGAAAAATCACCCAGCACCACACCCATATTTCAGCAGGAACACCAATTTATTATTATTATTATTTATTATTAACAAACATTTATATAGCGCCAGCAGTGTACCTGGCACTTTACAAAGTAATAAAATAGACACGGTCCCTGCCCCTAGGGCTTACAATCTGAGAGACAGGAGCTGGGGGAGAGACTTAGGAAGGGGAACAGAGGGAGAGACAAGGGGTCTAACATTCATGAAGATGCGAGGTCTCAAGTGCACGTACTTGGCTTGGTTACGATGAGAATGACAGCAGGCAGGTCCATGTTGCAAGGATAAGGGTAAACCGATCGTAGGTATAGGAATAGTGGCTCAGCAGGATAAAGAGTCAGACAGAGCAGAGCGAAAGAGGTGAGTTTTAAGGAGAGATTTGAAGGTATGAAGGGAGGGGGCAAGGCGGATGTGGACAGGGAGGGAGTTCCAGGCATGGGGGGCAGCAAGTGAGAAGGGACGAAGGCGCTTAGGGGAGCAGGGAAGGCGTGGAAGGGTGAGAGAAGGGACAGAGGAGGAGCGAAGTGCACGGGCTGGAGTATGGAGGGCGATAAGTGCAGAGAGGTAGGGGGGAGCAAGGTTGTGAAGAGCTTTATAGGTGAAGACTAGGAGCTTGTGCAGGATTCGTTCAGGAAGGGGAAGCCAGTGAAGCGAAGAGAGGAGGGGCTGCACATGGTCGAAGCGACTGGCGAGGTAGATGACCCTGGCAGCAGAGTTTTGGACAGAGATGAGGGGAGAAAGGTGAGACCGGGGAAGGCCAGTGAGAAGGAGGTTACAGTAATTGAGGCGAGAGATGACCAGAGCATGAACAAGAGTTTTGGCAGACGAGACAGAGAGAAAAGGGCGAATCTTAGCAATGTTATGGAGGGAGAAGCGACAGGATTTAGCAACAGAGTCAATGTAGGGTTTAAAAGAAAGGGCTGAGTCAAAGATGAAGCCTAGGCTACGGGCTTGGGGGACAGGCAGGATGGTGACTCCATCAATAGTTATTGACAGTGAGGAAGGAGAGGAAGGATGAGGGGGGAAGATAAGGAGTTCAGTTTTAGCCATGTTGAGTTTGAGTTGACGTTGAGACATCCAGGTAGAGATGTCAGAGAGACAGTTGATGAGACGAGCTTGAACAGAGGGAGAGAGAGAGGGAGTAGAGAGATAGAGTTGAGTGTCATCAGCATAGAGGTGGTATTGGAAGCCATGGGAGGCAATGAGTTTGCCTAAGGATGAGGTATAGATCGAGAAGAGGAGAGGGCCAAGAACAGAGCCTTGAGGAACACCAACTGAGAGGGGGAAGGAGGAGGAGGTGGAGTTGGAGAGAGACACATTAAAGGAGCGGTCAGAGAGGTAGGAGGAGAACCAGTTATGGACAGAGCCACAAAAGCCAAGGGAGTGAAGGGAATCCAGCAAGAGTGAGTGGTCAACAGTATCGAAGGCAGCAGAGAGATCAAGGAGGACAAGAATGGAATAGAGACGTTTAGATTTAGCCACCAGAAGATCGTTGGTGATCTTAGCGAGAGCAGTTTCAGTAGAATGAAGGGGGCGGAAGCCAGATTGGAGGGGGTCAAGGGAGGAGTTGGAGGATAGGAAGTCAAGGCAGCGGGAGTAGACAACACGTTCAAGCAGCTTGGAAGCAAAAGGAAGGAGTGAGACAGGACGATAGCTAGAAGGGTCAGAGGGGTCAAGAGTGGACTTTTTGAGAATAGGAGAGACTGTGGCATGTTTGAAGGCAGAAGGGAAAGAGCCAGTAGAGAGGGAGAGGTTGATGATGTGCAGGAAGGAAGGGGCGACAATGGGAGTAATGGAGGTGAGAAGGCGGGATAAATCTAATGAGTTTATCTCCTTCTCTTAAAGTTCCCTGACAAAAAACAGTTTCTTCCCTCTCCCACCCCAAAATATTCATATATAGCCAGGCATTGTCAATACAAAAATCTGTGTTGCGGTAAAACAAAAAATGTGGGGATATCTTACAATAATCTGAATTTCATATTAAAACAAATACCATTTCATTAAAGTGTAGCAAGGAATAATTTTACAGATGCCTCATTCAACAGAATGAAACAAACCTGCTGCACCATTTCAGGCTACTATCACATAAAGCAGCAATAAGATTATAAATGCAATAAAAAATGACATGTTTGCCGAAGGAGATGGCATCATTGCACAAAGGGCACTGGAGCACTACAGAAAGATGATGACAAAGAAAAGAAAGGCTTATGCTGAGTTAAAATCCAAGCCCTGAGACACTGGTGTTGTATCAGAAAGTTTCATACTATATTTCAAGTTTGCAATTTCTTTTCAATAAATTAGACTTTCAAAATGACCGCATCTTCTGAAAACAGCGTAAGATATTTTTTATTTAAGAAGGCTTTTGGTGGCCAAGGATGGGCTAGGGATTAGGGGACAGGTGTCAATTTTAATGGGTTTTAGTGAATTCTTTTCCAGGTATGTATTTGGTTTTATTGAAACCTACTCTGAGTCTGTGATTCTTGGAAAAGGTGAGACAGATGTCTAAATAAAATAAATAAAATACAACAGTTATAATAATACAAACTATTACAATAGTTACAGTAGGTACATCATAGGAAGGGTGTTATTAGATTCAAGATGCTCCTATAATGCTTATGTAGGACTTGCTATGGAACTCAGGGCCTTTTCACACGGGCGCCCCTCCCACCGCACACGTGTGGTGGGGGGGCACCCGTATAAATGCTGCCCGCGGTAGGGGGGCGTCCGTAGGAATGGCGCCTGCAGTGGATGGGGGTGCGTGCACGCTCCCGCACTCCAGCCATCTCCACTCACCTTCACTCATCACCCACGCACGGAACAACAGGCTCCAATGCTGGTTGCTCCGTGTGTGGAGATGGGTGGAGGTGGGAATGGGCGCACACCCACCTCCACCCACCGCGGGCACACACCCATCCCCCCTTCCATTTGAAAAGGGCCTCGATTAAAAGCCTGAACAAACTAAAGCTTGAGAATCTGACAACAATACTGTAGAAGCTTAGTAAAATCTGGAAGTCTGCTCAAATGTAGAAATGCAAAAATAATCTAATTATCCATTTTCCATGGAATCAGCCTGCTCTTCAACAGTTAACTTGTTCAACTGCTTTATCAGGTCACAAGACAGAAACGTTGCTTTATAGAAAATACAGCTAAATGTCAGTTTGTTGAGTAATGCATTCCTGTGGAACTTGAAAGCTTGCATACAATCAACAGAAGTTGGTCCAATTAAAAGTATCACCTTAACTACTTTGTTTCTTGTTTATGTTTAAGACACATATTTATAATTAAACATCTGTATATCTATTTGCTTTAAAGAAGAACAAAAAATAGACAAACAAAACCAAACCCCAGTTTGAAGGACAGTTTCAACAGTAGGACAGAGTTATCACATATGGGTCATAAACATGGTGGACATGTACACTCTGGACATAAATTCTCAGAACTGCGACCGCCATCTGGTCACCCAAGAGTCTCCCCCGCCTAGTTGCTGAGTCTACACACAACAAGTCTCCCTAAGATCGCCTTGGGTTCTCCTGGCCAAAAATATCACTGTCTTTTATCTCTTAGGACAATGTTTCTCCAGTAAGGCTCCCTGCAGCCCATAGTTAGTCCGCATGACTTCCTTCCCCCATCAAGCCCCACCTGTCTCATTCTGGTCATGTTCCCAGACTGTTTCCAGCTCTCCCTGGTGATCTCTCCCTGAACCTAGCTAAGACCCATTTCTCCAAAATGGCTTCCAGGGAGTTCTAGAGAGTGCTGGGGAAGAGCCAGTTGTCACGGTATATGTGGGTACCAATGATATAGGAAGATGCAGGAGGGAGGTTCTGAAGGCTAGATTTAAGCTTCTAGGTAGGAGAGTCTCAAAAACGCTCCTAGTTCCACATGCAGGACCTAAATGAAGATATAGGCATCTCAGAGACCTGGTGGAATGAAGATAACCAATGGGACACTGTAATATCAGGGTACAAAATATATTGAAATGACAGAGTAGATTGAGCTAGTGGTGTTATATATTAGAGACAATACTGAGTCAAGTAAGATTAAAAATGTAAAGGATGCGAACTGCACTCTAGAATCTCTATGGATAGAAATTCCATGAGTAATGTGGAAGTCTATAGCAGGTGGACTATGCTATTGTCCCACAGACCAGGATGGTGAGACTGACTATGAAATGCTAATGGAGATTAGACAGGCTACTAGAATTGGAAACACAATAATAATAGGTGACTTCAATTACCCTAACATTAACTGGATGAATGTCTCCACAGGGCATGATGCAGAGGTAAAATTTCCAGATGCCATAAATGACCATTTCTTGGAACAGCTGGTTCTGGAACCTTTTGAATCTAGTCTTAAGTAGTGTGCAGGATCTGGTGCAGGAGGGAACGTTTGTGGAGCCACTTGGCAATAGTGACCATAATATAATCAAATATGAAAGATATTTGAAAGGAGGGAGAACAACAAACAAAACTATGTTAGGAAGAGCCTAATACATGCAACCCCCACCCCCCGGTCTCCCTTCTTTGAGCAATCTAAAAGAGAAGCAGTCTGGGGCACCCACGTGGAATGTGATGCTAGTTGGAATCATGATGACTTCGATAGCCCCCTTTTTTGTATCCCCTCATGAAGGACACCTGGCCTGTTAGTAATCAGGAATAGTTGGCAGGTAGATTAAGGAGCAATTAAGAAGTCAAACTATTTCTACTTGCATAACCACCAGAAGCATGGGTCCCTTCTGTCTAGTAATGTGCCCTGATTCTAATTAATCTGAATAGGCCATCAACGTCACCTTGAAGGGATCAAGGCATGACCTCCTCCCAGTACACTACCCACCACCCTGTCATCTAATTCCCAACTCCTCCACCCAGTGCCCCCCACATACCTGAGTGATTTCCCGCCCTGCTCCCTTTTCACACACCCAGGAAGCTTTATCCAAACACCCATAGACACTTTTTGTCTTGTATCCAAATACCCACTGAGACGTTGTCTTGTCTTTTGTCCAAAATCCCTATACCCAACCCAGGCTCCTTTTGCTGTTTTGAGTCTTGTTTCTGGAGTGGGATTACACACACACTATGTTACACTGCTCTAGAAACCCTTCCAGTCAGACGCCCCTCCTCATGTCTGTCTGCCCCACATCTACCCTCGACCTCTACCCTGGATCTTTGGGGTTTCTCTGTCCCCTCTGCAATGGGCCAGGAAAGGTAACCATTCCCCCATCTCTCTCTCTCTTGTTCACCTCCTAGTCTCCCTACTCTTCTAGCTGCCAGGCTGCTCCCACTACCAATAACCTTCTTTTGTTACTATTTAAACTTCCCTCTTCTCTTGAAGAAGGAACCCTCGCTCTGCCTCAGGGAACCTCCTCGCTTCTATTTTTGCCAAGTTTATTAAATCACAAGTGGAGTGGAAGGAGTAAATAGGGAGTTGTTATTTACCTTCTCAAATAATACTAGGACTACGGGGCATTCCATGAAACTAACTGGAAGCAGATTTAAAACAAAAGTTTTTTTTTAATTCAACACACAGGTAACTGGAATTTGTTGCCAGAGGATGTGGTCAAGGCCAGTAGTAAAGCTGGGTTTTAAAATGGATTGGATTAAGCTCTTCAAGAATAGGTCAATTAACAGCTATTAGTCAAGTAAGTTGTGGGATGTAACCCCTGACTGTTGGGTGCTGGGAGTGAACAACAGGGAATGGATTGCCTCATTATGACTCATTGGGTACTTCTCCCAAGTGTCTGAGATTGGCCACTGTCCGAGACAGGATGCTGGGCTCAATGGACCATTGTTCTGACCCAGTATTGAACATCTTATATTCTTATCAGCTGGGCCAATCAGCCCAACCCTCCAGTTCCAGACCTTACCTTGCCAGGACATAGGGCACCATGTTACATGTGGCTTCTACCAACTTAAAACAGTCCCTGCCTTGTTCAACAATTTTGGTTACGTGTGTTTGCACATCATCCTTGGGTACTACTAACTGATTAAAGTCTGGAATTAACAGACAATCCAAGAGACAAAAATAGAGCCCCTAACATATGAAGTCCAATGTGTCAATTGCGGTGGTCAAGTCATCAGCTACAGTGGCATGACCTACCACTTTTGACGGCATGCATTTTAATTCGGACTGTTTTGAAATAGTAGAAGTAGAATTTAAAAAAATTACCCACTTCCTAAAATCTCTATGGCATAATAAATAAAAATAAATCTAGATCAACTATGTTCATAGATAGTCTCTTAATCAGAAGCTAAAAAGCAAAGATGATCACTCTGTAGGAATGCTGTAGCTAATCTATAACTATCAGCAGGTAGATTACTTTTATATAGGGCCACCAAGACGACAGAACTGTGTTACAAAAAGGCTTTGGAGTTAGAGCAGAACAGAGGGATTTGATGTTTTGTCTACAAGTGTATGTTGAATTATAGCAGAAATGTCATCATAGTGGAAGTACTATAAAATAAATCTTTAGAGGAGAACAACAAATAGTTTGTTATCTTTACAGTAGAATAATACTGTATGAGCCTTTTACTCTGGGCTACTATGACTTTGTTGAAAATGTGACTGCTTTTAAAATTTTGCTCAAATGTTTAATAATTTGAGGGATGAAGAAGCACCAGATTCAAGAACCTGCTTTATTAGGGGCCAATCCAACTGCCTGACTTCACTGGGAGATGGATTAGAGACCCTGGTAGCCTAAGAAAGGTAGTGAAAATACCTGTGTCATGGAATTCAGAGTCCTGGATACCTGAGAGGAATGACAGGAGGTTGAAAATGCATTCTCTGGCTTTTCCATCACATTTTAATGTACAAGCAGACATATCCTGGTAAGCAAGGCAGAAAGATGTTGCCAGGGAGAACTGCAGCATCAAACCATAGGAGACACAATGCCTGATCTTATTTGTTTTTCTTGTTTATATATGATGCACTGACTGTTTCTAGTCACAGCAAGAGCAGAATTTTGATATTTTGGGGCTTCTTGGAACTGAAACAGGCTACAGAACTTGATGTAGGGCAGGGGTGGGGAACCTCAGGTCTGGGGGCCAAATCTGGCCCACGGCAAGTTTTTATGTGGCCCCTTTCCAGTTCCTGAATCTGGCCCCTGGTTCCATTTCTGACCTCCAACCACTGAAAAACTGAGTTCAGGGTAAGGGAGCAGAAATGAAGTCATGCACAGAAGGATAGGGAGCAGATCCATAGCACTAATTCTTGACCTGGGCCCTTCTTGAGCACACACCTTAAGCCCCCTAGGATAGAAAAGGTTCCCCACCCCTGATGTAGGGTGATTAAAGGGATGGGGAAGAGAGAAATCTACCTAACACTGTTGTGGAGTTTATATATTATATTAAAATAGAATGTAGATTTAATTTCCTCAATTTTATTGGTTAGTTTTGAAGCAGACTTCAATGGTGTTCCATGCAGGAGGTAGGTTTAACTGTGTGGAGTCAGCAGCAGGACTGAGGCCTAAATCTACTTACTTACAGAACAGATTTCCTCTCCCCGCCCCCACCAACAAAGTTCTAGTTGTCTGTAAAAGCCTGTTAGTTACAATTAGAGACCCTGTCACCTCAGACTCTTAAGGTGTTTTATGAGAAGCCTCCCAACAACCAGTTTGGTAGCTAAATGTATTTATACCCACTTTACAGACTGAAAAAAACTTTGGTCCAGAAGTTAAGTGGCTTGATCTAGGCTACACAGTGAGTTGGTTGTAATGGTGAGAACATACTACACCTAACTCCTCGGTACCATATCTAAGATGCTACAAAAGACCGGGCGGCCTACAGAAACGGTGCTATAGCTGAACGCGGGGTTTGGAGTGTCTTCTTCCCCCCCCCTTTCCACTACCTGTCAGCTGTGTGGGTGATTGCAGGGGCGGAGCCGGGGACTTGAACTGCTACAAAAAGACCGGGCGGCCTACGGCAGTGGTGCTACAGCTGAACGCGGGGTTTGGAGTGTCTTCTTCCCCCCCCTTTCCACTACCTGTCAGCTGTGTGGGTGATTGCAGGGGCGGAGCTGGGGACTTGAACTGCTACAAAAAGACCGGGCAGCCTACGGCAGCGCTGGGGGCGTGCACCTGGGCAGCGCGCCGAAGGGCTGCGCGCACAAGGGCGCACCCTTTTGCGCTCCCTTCAGCGCTCCCTGGAGCAGGAACCTGATCGGATATAGTGGCAGTACATCATATTGTGACACGGGAGAAACGATGGATGTTCATTGCCACATTTCGTACAGTGGACATGGTTTCATTTATTCTGGCTGAGGAAGCCAAATTAAATATTAGAGGGGTCTATGTTTCCCAAACACTGCATTTGGACCCTGCTATGGCCAAGCTAAAAAAGACTGATTCCTTGGTAGGGAAAAGAAAGACCACTCTCCCTGTTACTTCCACTAAGGCGAGCTCAGGTCAGTTACCTATAGCCGCACAGGTTGCAGGAGCTAAGATTTCCGTGGAAATTGATAAGAGGGTGGTTTCCCCACCTGGTGTGGGAAAGACACATGTTCCATTATTAGTGCACGACAAGCATTGTCAGGATCATGTATTAGATTTGAGAAGAGAGGAATTCATGGAATTGGAATTGCAGCGACCCCTGGGATCTGATTTAAATGTCCCTGCCCCTGATCTTACTGTACCAGTGGTCGAGGTATGCTCTCTACAGCAACAATGAATTTAGTAGAAATTTTGGATAAATTAGATACTATATGTGTAAGAGCAGGGAAGTTTGGGAGTATGGGTACCTTAAAACAGAAATTAGCAAAAGGGGGAGAACGGAAAAATCAAAAACCCCTCCGGTATTCCCGGGAGCTTCTAACTGATCTAGAGGTGCCAACGGCCTCTTCTACACCAGTACACAATATGTCCTGGGGGGGAAGTGGTATAAAAAGGAAAGAGGATTGGAAATTAGAAAATCCTTGATGGGCTTGCCTCAATACGGGCCTGGGAATTCGGGTAAGGTCCCCCCTATAATATTATCTGGGGAAGATCCTGAGGAGGGAAATGAGAGAGAGAGTCTCCTGGAGGGCTCTGGTAAAATCTTGTATGAGTCGCAAGAGTTCCATGGGGGGATAGGATCTGGGGAAGATATTTTCAAACCAAAACAAAAAATTCTAATGGGTCAACAGTCACAAGCAAACATATCGGACAGACAGTCTCGCTTGTTGCCAGGGGTTTTTTCCTTTGTGGATAGAGCTAGGGAGAAAGCCCAGGAAAGGAAAGAAAATGGACCGTTCTCCATTAAACAAAATGCCTGATATCAGGCGAACTCCTCCCTCCCTCTTAAGTTTTTATCTTGGAATGTTGCAGGTATCCAAATAAAGTATAGTAATAGCGAATTTATGAAATTTATACAAGATTATGATGTGATCTGTCTGCAGGAGACATGGGCTAAAGATCCAGAGATCTTATATTTTGAGGGGTTTATACATCGGGACCTACCAGCCCAGACAGTGCCGGGGAAAAAAGGGAGACCAATGGGTGGGCTTTCCATGTTATGGTGGAAATCGCTCGGGTTGGACCCACAAATGTTGACAGTGGAAGGGTCCCAAAATCAGCTGGCCAGATTTTTGGTCAGTCATACAGTTGGGATTTATAGATACAGTATAGATTTATAACATCTATGTTCCATCAGAAACTAGAGATCCTCCTGTTTGGGAGGAGTTTGTGACCCTTTATGGGGAGAAACAGAAGGCTTTCCCCTTGGATGACTGTTTAATTATGGGAGACCTAAACGCTAGAATTGGGTCAGGGGTGGAACAGGTCTCGAAAGAATTAAGTTTTTTTCCGGCTTTTGATGAGCATTAAGATTGGAATGCTGGTAGGAGGTCGCGGGATAAGGTCATAAACAAACAAGGTAAGTGCCTGTACAATTTTGTACTTGAGCACTCTCTTTAATTTCTAAATGGGAACACCAAAGGGGATTATCAGGGTGCTTATACCTTTGCAAATGCAAATGAGGCAAGCGTAATAGATTACGGTATTATTTCTCCATCCCAATTGGAAAACGTGAAGGAATTCAGTGTGTTACCAAGAATTGAGAGTGACCATTTCCCGCTATCCTTAATCCTGCATCCCCAGAAGCAGTATATTGTTTTCCCCCCACAAATTACCCTGAAAGAAAAGCAAGACCATGGCTTGATAAGGCAGCGTTGGTCTCCCAAGTTGGAAATAGAGATATCGGACTGTCTGGATTCTAATGTTTTACTCACCCTAAGGTCAGATCTGATGGAAATAAATGATCTGGGGAAGGCTCTTGTAACCCTGAAGGAGATCACAAAATATCTATCCCCCCTGTTAACTAAGTCTGGGTGGTCGGTCCACAATTCTTTCTCACCGTTTCATTGGTAGGATAAGGAATGTGCGAAAGGAAGAGCAGACCTTAGATGGCTGGCTAGGCACCTCAAAGGGGAGAATCTGGGGGAACAGATAAAAATGTTTAGCTATGCTAAAACTCAGTACAAGACCCTTATCAGGAAAAAGAAGCAGACCTTTGCGGCCGAGGGGTGGGGAAAACTTCTTGATGCACTAAAAAGTAGGGATTCTGGGGTCTTTTGGAATATGGTAAATAATTATTTAAAGAAAGATCCAATGAGGATGCTAGACCCCCAAATTCCATCTGCTGTTTGGATCAAGCACTTTTCAGAGATTTTTAATGCTAGTCTCCCATCGGAAAACCTTTTGATAAAGGACGAAATAAAAATATTGCCCAAATGGGATGATGTTACTATTGGGGAGGTAGAGGAGGCTATTTCTTTGTTAAAAAAGGGGAAGGTACCTGGGGGAGATTTTCTTCCCCCCGAATTATTTAGACAGAACATTGGATGGTGGAGTAAAGCACTGGCCCGACTTTTTTCCCTTATCAATACAGCAGCAGAAATACCAGAGTGTTGGAGGGCGAGTATAGTTATACCAATCTACAAGAAGGGATCAAGAGAGGGCCCAGGGAACTATCGGCCGATAAGTTTATTGCCAATTATTTCAAAAATTTATACAAGGCTTCTTTTAACCTGTTTAAATAAATGGGTCCTTGATTGTGGGCTTCTTGCTGATGAGCAAGCCGGCTTCCGGGCTGGAAGATCCACAGTGGACCATTGCTTTGTTTTGAACCATCTTATAGAAAAATGGGCTAGATCTCTATGCCGCATTTATAGACTTCTCAGCGGCTTTTGATCTTATTGATAGAGAAAGACTATGGGTAAAATTTCAGCTCCTAAATATTGATTCTCGTCTATTAAGGTTGATCCAGTCCCTTTATACCGGAACTAGCCTACAGATTAGATTGGGAAGGAGGTGTGTTCTAATGGAACATGTCCCAACTTCCAGGGGAGTTAGGCAGGGGTGTCTTCTGGCTCCAATTCTTTTTAATCTATATGTTAATTCTTTGATCATAGCGCACCGTGATAATGAGGCATATTTGGCCCCAAAGATTGCTGGTCAGTGACTTTCATTATTAATGGACGCTGATGACACCGTGTTGCTTTCTACGGCTAGACTTGGTTTAACAAGATCTTTATTGGACTTTGAAACAAGATGTGACAAGCAAGGGCTTGATAAATTATCAAAAAACAAAAATTGTAGCCTTTGCTAAAAAATATAGACCAGTGTCATGGTATATAAATGGAAAACAAGTCGAGCAGGTGCGTTCTTTTAGGTATTTGGGGATTATTTTTTCCTATAATGGTACATGGAGGCCCCATATGAAGTTAGTAAAGCAGGAGGCAGGTGTTAGCATAATGGCCATTGAAAAATTCTATTACACCAAAGGCGGTCGACTTTTTTCCCCAGCACTTGAGGTCTTCAGGAAAACAATTATTGCCAAGATTTCCTATGGGGTGCAGGTATGGGAATATTCACAAAACATTTCAGCCATTTTGGAACCCCTACAACTCAATTTTTTTAAAAAAAAACTTGGGGGTTCCAATGGGAATTTCATCAGTATTGATTAGGTTGGAATCAGGCTCCCTTACCCTAGAAGCCCACTTGAAAAAATGTTTGTTATCTTAAGCATTGAAATTAAATACAACTATAGAAGACACTTTGGTTCGTAAATGTTGGGAAATAGAAGCTGGTTCAAAAGCCTTCCCATGTATGAATTATGTGAAAAGCCATCTAAATAAGTTGGGTATATCCTTTCCCTTCTTAACTAGATTCCCCTTGGAAACAAGTATTAAAATATTAAAGGAAAATTTTTTTGACATAGGATTACAGGAGGGAAGGTCGGCTGCTTTGTTAGTAAATACTGTTCCACTTTATGGTTCTTTTCTTCCCCCAAAGGAGGGTGGTTTGTATTTATCAAGGATTCAGGATTACCAGCATAGGAGAGCTTTTACCACTTTACGACTCCAGTGTTTAAAATCAGCAGTGACACAGGGGAGGTATATGGGAATACCTATAGATCAAAGGATGTGCATTTGTGGAGCAGGGGAAGTGGAGGATTTGACTCACTATTTTCTTTTTTGTCCCATATATACCATGCTTAGAGAAAAAATGTGGGAGGAGGTAGGTCCTTACCTCCCTTCTCGATCAGGCGAACAGTTAAGATATTGTTTGTCGGATAAATCCGCGAACGTATCAAAGGCGGTGGCTAAATTTGGGTATAGAGCTGCCCTTCTGAGAGAAAATTTGCCTGATTGGATTGTATAGAGGAATTGGGTTTATAAGTGGGAGGCTATCCAAATTAAATTGTGTTTTGTAAACAAAGGAGGAATGCAAATTCATGTGAATAAATTGTACGTATCGGAGGTGCCATGACCCTTGGGAAAATTAGCATGTGGTCATAGGTATGTAAAGGAAATTACAATTATAGACATTAAGAAACGGATACAGGGGCCGAATGTTGCCGCCATAAACCCCGGGAAGGGTAAGGAGAAATGTATTAAGTGGATTAAAAATGGAAATGGTTGTTGTGGCTAGTAGTAAGCCAAATCAGGGGCCAAGTGTCGCTGCCATAAACCCCGGGAAGGGTAAGGCAAAATGTAAAAGACACTATTGGCATTGTATATTAATGTAATTATAATTTTAAATTGTTGATGTAGGTTTTTGATAATTCATTATGAAATTTGTATTTGTGTTTTTGTTACGGCCAACGGTCAAACAAATACATTTTTTATAGATTATAGACATACCTAAGATTATTAATAGTCTATTTTCTTCAGCAGGTTCCCATGTCAACTTTATTTCTTATGGGAAAGGAAAACCCAAGCAAGTAAAATTTGATGGGGGAAATAGGTTACCAAATTATTCATACATTCTTTCTGTAGCATTAGATAACTACAAGAGTAGGATTCTGTAACATTTTCAAGTGTGAGTAGCACTCTTTCTTTCTTTTACATCACAACACTGGAATCCTGCATGGAGAACACTGAACTGCGTTCAGTATAATGTAAAAGACATGCCTCATTAACTCTTGGACATCTTCTCATTTCTTGATCATAAATCCTATTACCTTGTATTACAAACTGCCATAAAACTTACAGATAAAAGATAATTTATGCTCAGTGTACAGAAGCTAATGCTTCTGTACTCCTGAGAAGCACAGCACCAGAAAATGAGAAAGTATGTATGTGAAACCTGAAGCCATTCATACTGAGCATGGGGAGCATGATAAAGGGCCTCTGAGGGTCTAATGCTCTGCAGCCAGGGTGTAGCGTGATGGTAGGTGACATTAGCAAAATTTAAAGCATAAAACGTATGGATTGTTTGGAAGAATGTCCTGCCAATAAAGAATTATTATTCCTCATTAAAGATACATTTTCACCACTCGAAGAAATATTATTGCTATTTAGTAATGAGATGTTATAGCTTCTCATTTTAATTTTCTGCTTAAATCATCACATTGAAAATTGTTTCAGAAGAAAATGTCGCGCAGTAGAGCTTTTTTGCTTATTTAGTCTGCATCCATACTTCCAGAGCTATTTTTAGTGAAGTAGAACATGACATAACTAGGGGGGACCGTTATGAAATATGTCACATTTCATCTGACAGACTTGAAATACTTCACAATTATTTTAGCAATAGATTATCATGGCCTTTAACACATGAGTGTGGCATCATCAAAAAAGCACAATTTCATGATCACAGAATTGAAATCCTTAGGACAGTGGTTCCCTAAATATTAAACTGTGTGACCCTATTTAAAGATTTAAATATAATCCCAGGACTCCAAACAACAAGAAATATATACTAAGTATACAACATTTGGAGTCCTGACTCACAGTTTGGGAACCTTTGCCAGAGGGCCTAAATGGGCAGTTCACTAATGTTTTAGGCTTTCTGTCAGGTTTCAGCAGAAGTCTTTCAAATAATTTATTTGTTCAACACTTGAGGTTCTCTGTGCAATCAGAAGGGCTAGAAAATAATACTTTGCATAAAGGAAACACTAAAACTTAAGAGTAAAAAAATTGAGAGCCCAAGTTGAGAATCCCTAACTTATACAAGAGAACGCCCCCCCCCCATGCCCCTTAGCAGGGGGGCTGGTTTATGCCCACCTGCCCAGAACAGCGATCTGGGCAGGGGAGGGGTGAGGGCCGCTCGCCCCTTCCCTGCTCTGTAAGGCACGGCTCTGTGACCCAATGGGGAGGGAGGAGTGCACCTGGAGGGTGGCAACTGGGCAGGTACATATATCTGGGCCGGCCAGCAGCAGGCTTGCTTCCCTGTGGGGGGGACCTTTGCTTCCTGGGGTGGGGGCACTTTTGCAATATTGAAGGAAGGGGAACACTTTACCTCCCTGGACCCCGTTTCCCTCCACTGTTACTGTGTGTGTGTGTGTGTATCTAACCAATTGAAGGGGCCAAGTGGGCCCACATCCACCTCTGCGTTCAGGTGCCAATGGTTCATCTAGTCTTGACTTCAGAGTTTTCTTCCAGGACAGCTGGTGTGCCCAGCGGTGGCTGGAAGCCTGGGCTGCTAATGGACTGCTAATGGGCTGCTTGGCGATATAACATTTCTGGAACTCTTTCCTCTCCTGGTGGCTTTAGAGCTCTGGGGCCAGCAATTCCAGAATTCTCATGTATGCTTCTGGTCGGAAAATCAGGCAGTGGTGCAGGTAGTCAACTGGCAGTCCAGCAAATCCGACAGGGTTATGGTATTGGTCTGCTGGTTCGTGCTTAAGTGCCTTTCCTTAAACATGTATTTCTCGGCCAAGCACGTGCCGGGTGTGCAGAATGAAATTGCTGATGCTCTCTCTCGTTTCCAGATGGAGCGTTTCTGTTCCCTGGTGCTGGGTGCCAACATCAGCCCAGAGGTGATGCCAGAGGCCTTGTGGATGCTTGGGAGAGGAAGTTAGACAACGGCATTAGATCTGCCATTTCACGCTCCACATAGCGCACTTATGTGAACTCGTTTAGGGATTTCCGCAAGATTTTGGCCAATCATGGTATCCAGGAGCTATGGCCCATTCCTCCTTGTCATGTGGAATGGTTTGCAGCACACCTAAGTGTCCTTGGATTGACTCCACACACTATAAAATGTCACCTGGCTGCCATTGCCTTTTTCAGCAAGGCACATGGGATGCCAAACCCTTGCGCAAGCTTCAGGCTCCGGAAGGCTGTTGAGGGATGGGCCAGAGTTGGAGGGCCTAGGAAGGACACTCGCAGGCCTATACCCGTCAGTGTACTGGCTTATCTGGTCGTTGCACTGCCCAAGATCTGTTCCTCAACTTATGAGACTTTTCCGTACCGTTTTTTCTACAGCATTCTTTGTGGCCCTGAGAATCAGTGAGTTAGTCCCCTCCTCCCAGGGGGATCAGTCGGGTACTGCTCTGGAGTTGTGGGAGGCCTGATTCCATCACCATCACTATTCGCAGATCTAAAGGGGATCAGATGGGGAAAGGCCAGCTAATAACACTGCACTATTCGCCAACTGGGGTGGTGTGTCCGGTCTCTGCCATTGCAGCATATTCGGAAGTCCGCCTTCCTGCCCATGGCCCCTTTTTCATGCATTTGGCCGGGATGGATTTAACCAAACTTCAGTTTAGGGTGGTTTTTAGGAAGTGCATTGCTATGCTTGGCCTTCCCCCTTCCGACTATGGGTCATACTCATTTCAGATCAGGGCGACATCCACAGTGTCGGCTGGAGGGCTGTCCGCATCACCACAGCCACAAGAAGATCACCAACAACCTTCTTGTGGCTAAATCTAACCGCCTCTATTCCACTCTTGTCCTTCTTGACTTCTCCGCTGCCTTCGATACGGTTGACCACTCACTCTTGCTGGATTCACTTCACTCCCTTGGCTTCCATGGCTCCATCCTCGACTAGTTCTCCTCCTACCTATCTGACCGCTCCTTCAATGTGTCTCTTGCCAACTCCACCTCCTCCTCCCTTCCACTCTCAGTTGGTGTTCCCCAAGGCTCCGTCCTTCGCCCTCTCCTCTTCTCTATCTACGACCTATCCCTAGGCAAACTCATTGTCTCCCATGGCTTCCAATATCACCTCTATGCTGATGACACTCAACTCTATCTCTCTACTCCCTCTCTTTCTCCATCTATTCAAGCTTGCCTCACCAGCTGTCTCTCTGACATCTCTACCTGGATGTCTCAACGTCAACTCAAACTCAACATGACTAAAACTGAACTTCTTATTGTCCCCCCCCTCATCCTTCCTCTCCCTCTTCCCTGTCAATCCTCATCAATGGGGTCACCATCCTTCCTGTCCCCCAAGCCCATAGCTTAGTCTTCATCTTTGACACACCCCTTTCGTTAAAGCCCTACATTGACTCTGTTGCTAAATCCTGTCACTTCTCCCTCCATAACATTGCTAAGATTCGCCCTTTTCTCTCTGTCTCCTCTGCCAAAACCCTTGTTCATGCCCTGGTCATCTCTCGTCTCGAATACTGTAACCTCCTTCTCCGCCTCGAATACTGTAACCTCCTTCTCACTGGCCTCCCCCACTCTCACCTTTCTCTCCTTATCTCCGTCCAAAACTCTGCTGCCAGGGTCATCCATCTCGCCCGTCGCTTCGACCACATACAGCCCCTCCTCTCCTCTTCACTGGCTCCCCCTTCCTGAACGAATNTCCCTTGGTAACTTCAAATTCCTTCTCAAGATCCACCTCTTCCGCTCTACCCTCCCTGACTTCTTGCTCCTCTCACCTAACTCCTGCTGATACCCTCCATCCAGTACAATCTGTTACCTAAGGTCTGTATACTCATATCCTCATCACATGGACCAACCAGCCATCATTCTTGATGTAACCAAGCCAAGTGTATGCACCTGAGACCTCGCATCCTCATGAATGTTACACTCCTTGTCTCTCCCTTTGTTCCCCTTCCTTCGTCTCCCCACCACCACTGTCTCTCAGATTGTAAGCCCTAGGGCAGAGACCGTGTCTGTTCAGTTACTTTGTAAAGAGCCAGGTACATTACTGGTGCTGAATAAATGTTTGCTAATAATAATAATAATAATAATAATAATAATAATCCCAGATCATGGCAATAGGTAGATGGCGGTCGGGCGCTTACCGCACCTACATGCGACCTCTGGGCCCATGTCAGTAGACGTGGGGGGAGACCGTAACCCTATGTTTTGTCATCCACAGGTACAGTACGGCTGCTCACCATCTGGATTTGCGGGTACATTACTGGTGCTGAATAAATGTTTGCTAATAATAATAATAATAATAATAATAATAATAATCCCAGATCATGGCAATAGGTAGATGGCGGTCGGGCGCTTACCGCACCTACATGCGACCTCTGGGCCCATGTCAGTAGACGTGGGGGGAGACCGTAACCCTATGTTTTGTCATCCACAGGTACAGTACGGCTGCTCACCATCTGGATTTGCGGGCACATCATTGTGTGCTGGGCTGAATGACATGCAGCTAATTCCGATTTTGGCTCCCAGCTGTGTTGTGGTTTGCGTGCACCGATTTATTGGTTCAGGCACAGTGAGATGTGGTGGGAGAAGTTGATGCCCTCTCTGTTTCACAGGGCGACATGCTTTGGACCACCGGACATCTTGGTCATCTACTTGGGCGAAAATGACCCGGGGCTGCTCAGTGCTTGGGGGCTCACGGGTGAGATGAAGGAGGACATCTCCCATTTGGTAGTTGAGCGGCCGCAGTCCTCCATATGGTTGTCGGATCTGCTGGCTCACCGAGCGTGACGTTATGCCAACAAGCCAGCCAAAATCGAGCGAGCAAAGCGCAAGATCAATAGGGCAATCTGGGCATTCATGAGCTTGGGGGGGCTGAGTAGTGAAGCACCAGCACACTGCTTGCAGGGACCCGGGACTGTTTTTGCAAGACGGGGTGCATTTGTCCGAACGGGGAAATGCACTGTGGCTTGCGGATTTGAGGAATGTTTTACATTAGTATTTAGGGATACCTGTGTGGGGTAAAAGGGGTGAGTGAAGTTTCCTCCCCCTTTTCATGGCGGTTAGCAGTTTAAGAATCATGCTGTGGTGAGTCCCCCTAAGGGCTAAGGGGGGCGCAGATGCACCCCATCACCACTTGGGGAGCAGGGGCGCCTTATGGCCGGGGACCCCGGTCCAGGCTTGCAATGGTTGGTAGGGGGCTTCACCCTGCCCTGACCCAAGGGGAGGGCGAATTCGATGGGTCAAATCACCCAGGCAGGTGGGCGAGGATTAGATCAGCCCTCCTGCTTGCTTTATATGGCATGGTTCCTCTCTGCTATACACACAGGATGGTTCGTAAGGTTTTGTTCAGTTTATTATGTATATTATGTAATAACGTTGCGGCCAGTGCCTTTTGATATCCCAAAACATGTTGCTGTCTGTTCTTGTGGGTAGTGCGGGCACAAGAGGGAAAAAAGGTATTAGCATTTTTACGAAGAGAACAATGAAAAATGAAAGAACTTCCAACAAAATAAAAGCATATTGCTGGCACTATAACTTTTTATCCAGCAATAACAGACACAAGACTTCTGAGTTGTTAATGAGTTAATTATGCCATCAAAATATACTGTCAAACAATTCAACTCTGGCATTTCAAAAGCCATTTGAATGAATTGGTAGAGCTAGACAATAAAAGCAAGCATTTTACAGGTTAAATAGGCATTTTTAAACTTATTGAAATGCTCTAAAATGTTCAAGCATAGCTTCTGAAAATCACCTAAAATTAATTTGTAGCACCAGTAAGACTTATGGTTATGTGTAGAACACATGTAGCCTATTTCCCATTTTTGGATATGGGTGCTGGTTCTCAGAGTTTGGTCCTGGAAAATTAGGCACTTATGTCTATACAGAAATTTGAGGACTGAAATCTTTGGGCATTTTCAGATAGATGCGGGGCTAGCCAGCCCTGGAGCTGTTCCAGGGGTACACCCCTGCAACTACCCGCATCCAGCCCCACCTGGGTTGTTTTAAACAGAGTTGCTGCCTTGGAGGGGGGGCTTCCCCAAGGGCCCAGGGCAGCCCCCCCCAGCCAAATAGGGTCCAGGGCTGCCTCCTGAGTCCTGTCCGCTCCACAGGGAGCGAGTCCCCTTTATCCCACTCCCCTGCATGCACGCGCATGCACACACACACACACACACACACACTGAGAGCCTGGGTGGGGGGGGGGTCAACTCCGTCTGGGCCCCCTCACAGCTTGCAGGGGGGTGATAATCCCCCGGGAGGACTCCTGGGCCTCATCTGACTTTCTGCTGGTTGTAGCCATACACTAAAAAAGCTCGCTGGCTGGCTGCAGCTGTGCTCTCTGCATTTCCACCTGGGGTCCATGTGGGCAGAAGTGTACAGAGTGCAGCTGTGACCAGCTGGCGGTGGGAGGAGGAATGGAAGGGGAAATTCATGGACATCTCTGCGGTCCAGTTCCCCTTCCATCCCCAATATCTCAAGCTGTCAGAAATACCCGGCTGTCCGGTATAAATCCAGACTTCTGGCCACCATAGTGGCCCTCCCCCCACATCCTAGAGTTGCGGGCTAGAGCGACCGCAATACTATGGTGTAGCCCAGGGCAACAGCCAGCTGGAAGCGGAGTAGCAGCATGGTTCTGCGCATCAGACGGACAGCTGCTCTGCTTTGGGCTGGTGCCCTGGGTTTGGCCAGACCTCTCTGCCAGCAGTGCTCTGCCATCTTTCGGACCGCCGCCAGCACGGCTGCCCTGGAAGCCTGCTCTGCTTCTGCTCCACTTCAACATCTGTCGGGCTGCCATTAGATGAACAGGCCACTCAGGGGTGAAGTGGAGCAGAGCTGGGATGCTGTCTTTCTGAAAACATCCACCATGTTAGAGCTGGAAAAAATAATAGATTCTGTATTCATGAACATTAATCACATTTTCAGATAGCATTCTAAATATTCAAATTAAAATTACACCAACATGAAGATTCACACTGAACATTTGTTAAATCTCCTAGTTTTTCAGTTTTTTTCTGTCATTATGTTCAGATATATGATTATTCTGAAACATGATGACTAAAAATACTGAACAAACTGGAAACAATACAGCCAAGAAACTGAAATCAAAATCTAAATGAAGCAGACATGAATAGTGTTTCATTTTGTTGTACCTGATTGGAAGTGGGCAAATCCAACAAATAGAGTATCTGCTGCAGATACTCTATTCAGCTCTAGTGTCAATTATTCTTCAACTTTCCATTCCCTAACTTTGCCTTGTGTTGAGTCTTTCAACTTTCAAATTAATGACCACAACCATTTCTTCTGAAACTGGCAAATGAATTCCCGTGGCCCACATCCTTCTAGGAGAAACAGTGCATCCTGTTGATAATGCAGAAATCAACTCTGTGAATTTAAGCCTGTGAACTCAAACAGAACCTCAATAATAGCTCTCTGAGATTACAGTGAGGATGGGTGAGGTCATCATTGTTCTCACACCTAGCAGCGGCTCACTTATTTTAAGATAAAAAGCTTTCAAATTCAACTTTATTGTTGTGGAAAAATGCCAACACAATTAAAATAAACCAAAAAAACGTACAGAAAAACAGAAAGTATGGACTTAAGTCTGGACACACAGCAGACTGCAATTTAAGCATGCTTTTAAACCATAGAACTAGATGAGCTAATATCTCAGTCCTTCCCCATTAGAGCTGCTTTCCTCCTTAAAATGGCAGTGGCACAAAATTTTGCCACCTGGAGAGATACCTCCTCATTCAAATCACCCAGCATAAATATCAAAGCACCATGTTGGGACCAAGGTCCTAAGTTAAATATTAGAGTCTCTAGCAAGCCGGACCGTATGTCCGTACATAAACAGCAATCAAATAAAATATGTCTATTTTATTTGATTGCTGTTTTCTATAAGGACATTCTGAATGGCTTGATGGAGACTAATATTTCACTTAGGACCTTCTTCTCAGGCTCCTTCTTCCAAGGGAGCCCAACCAGTCTACCTTCTACCAAGGCTGAGGGCATAACCACACTGAGTGCCTGGGGATACATTAATGCTGCAAGGAATTCCTTGGAAAACCCTAGTTGAGAGATCAGCTGGAGTATACTTTTCTCCCAGGGGATAAAAAGCTTTGAAAAACGAACTTAAAAAATGGCATAGTCAGATAATTTCTAGACATTAGAAGAGATGTTTGAAAGCCAAGAAAAATAAGTAGCTGTTCGAAAAGTTGTTTGACTCTTAGCTTTTGCTTTTAAATTAAATCTTAAAGAAAAAAAGCTGTGCAAGATACTGGGGTTTATTTCTGAATCAATAACTGGTAACAAACCTGAACAGCAACCCCTCCCCACGCCTCCCCCCCAAAAAACCACAACACATTTTCAAATAAGTTCCTTCACTAACCATATCTGGAATCCAATCATAATGAACTGAAGCTTTCTGAACACATATGAGAATTGTGTCTGACATGTTTATCAAGGCCCCAAATTTCCCCCCTGAGGTTTCTCTCGTGTCAGTCATATATATATTTCTGTTCACAAAGCAAAGAGAGGCTAAATGGAGTTCTACTGGAATTTAATTAGAAGTTGAAAGGCATTTTCTAGTCACAACAAAACACAAAACTGAACAAACTTTAGTTCTTACCTACTCATTTTCATTTCAAGTTTTCTTTCTGCTTTTTAAAATCTCCTAAGTTAACCCTATCATCACCTTGGAGGATGCGATTTACATTCTTGAGTAGCAGTTTCCAAACTGGCCCATGAACTCCAGTAAAGCATGCACATCTGGTATACAGAACTATTAATTTTTTAGTGTTTTAAATTAAAAGTTCAATTCTAAGGGTGGATGAGAATTGAGGCTGATAATGGACCCTTTGTCAAAAAGACTTAGGAGCTACAGAATTTTTCAGATGTCATGATAACTTCATGTTCAGGACAGGCAATTTGAACACACAGTGTTTATACATTGCATCTCATGGGAAGCCAGTAGGCTACAGAAAGCAGAACTCAAATCTCATGGAAAACTATCGCTTCTCCTGCTGCTGGTCCCAGGAAGCATCAAGCTGTGGCAGCAGGAGCAGCACTGGGTCACCTGCTGCTTCTCATACCTCTTGCCGGCACAGTTCTTCCCGGCAGCAAACAGCACTGGCAGGAGCAGTGTCAGTTCCCATCCTGCTGTCACTGCTCCTGGGGAGTTGCTCTTTGCTGTTGTGAGATCCTGTTTAGACCTCAAACAGCTACATGCAACTGTTTACTCCTCACGGTGGCCTTGCAATTGGCCCAGGACCCGCTGTGAGTGTGTAGTGTGTAGCTGCAAGGTACATATAATGAGTAGACATAATGGAAGCCATGCTACCATAATATCTAAAAACACCCACTGTTCTAGATGTCCTCTTTCAATTGGTAGTAATGTGCATTACATGCAAATCGAGGTGAATATTAATGTTGACGTTTCACAGAATGTCAGAATTTGAAAATGTTGATCAAAACTGAACTTCCTCCCCAGATTTAATGTACGGTCTGCTCTTCCAATCATAGTAGTCATAATACCTGCTGAGAGCAAAATGGTTTCTAACTGTGTCAGAACCACAAGATCAGACCCTTCTTGTTTATTTTGAGTTCACACTTCATTTTACTTACAGGTTGAAGAAGGTAGATCAGGGAGCGGTCTTGGATAACAATAACTGGAAAGGGAGTTATTTTTGTTGCGTGAAAGAGAGTCTTCACAGATGCCATGGTTTGGTCAAAGCGACCCCCAAGTCCACCCAAGGACACAATCACATTAACCTGCAAGGAATTTTTAAAAAAAGGGAAAAAAGACAAAATTGTAAAGACAATTCTTATTATTATAATTTATAACATATATAAAATCAGCAATGTACCTGGTGCTGTACAATCATAATGAGAGACAGATCCCTACCCCAAGGGGCTTACAATCTAGGAAAGACAAGGGAGAGACAGGGAAATTCATGAAGTAGAGAAGTTGCAGGTGCACAAAGTTATAGGGGAGAAGGGATGCTGAGGAAAAAGACAGCATCAGTGAGTAGTATGGAGAAGGAAGGGGGTGGGTAGCTAGGGAAGGCCTGGTGGAAGAGGTAGGTTTTTAGGAGACATTTGAAGGTTGGAAAAGTGGGAGCAGATCAAATGTGTTCAGGAAGGAAGTTCCAGGCATGGGGGTGGTGGGTAATGGGGAGCATGGGAGAAGGGGTGAGGGTATTAATAGCCAACAACAGAATTCATACTTTTTGCTCCAAATTTCAACTATTCACCACAGTTATATGATGAAAATGTTACTTTTAACTTTGTCCCTGCATTCTGTATCTGATAACAGTCATAGATGCACAAGTGTTATTCCTAAGTCTGGCACTCTGTCTGATGGCAAATTTCAGTTCTATGGTCCAAAGGCAGTGAGCATCACTGGTTGTGTGGTGTTTCTGCATCTTCAGTGGTTTATGAACTTATAAAAGTATTCACAAACTGCCAACTCCTCCCTTGACCCTCTCCAATCTGGCTTCCGCCCCCTT
The DNA here is from genome assembly GCA_003113815.1 of Sphenodon punctatus. Classification (NCBI taxonomy): domain Eukaryota; kingdom Metazoa; phylum Chordata; class Lepidosauria; order Sphenodontia; family Sphenodontidae; genus Sphenodon; species Sphenodon punctatus. The sequence continues at coordinate 1,002,343 of QEPC01009028.1, read as the reverse complement.
CATTCTACTGAAACTGCTCTCACTAAGATCACCAACGATCTTCTTGTGGCTAAATCTAATCACCTCTACTCCATTCCTGTCCTCCTTGACCTCTCTGCTGCCTTCGATATTGACCACTCACTCTTGCTGGACTCACTTCACTCCCTTGGCTTCCATGGTTCTGTCCTCAACTGGTTCTCCTCATACCTCTCTGACTGCTCCTTCAATGTGTCTCTTGTCAACTCCACCTCCTCCTCCCTTCCCCTTTCCGTTGGTGTTCCTCAAGGCTCTCTCCTTGGCCCTTTCCTCTTCTCTATCTACACCCTGTCCCTAAGCAAACTCATTGCCTCCCATGGCTTCCAATATCACCTCTATGCTGATGACACTCAACTATCTCTCTACTCCCTCTCTCTCTCCATCTGTTCAAGCTCGCCTCACCAGCTGTCTTTCCGATATCTCTACCTGGATGTCTCAATGTTAACTCAAACTCAACATGGCTAAAACTGAACTCCTTATGTTCTCCCCTCATCCTTCCTCTCCCTCCTCCCTGCTGATCCTTATCGATGGGGTCACCATCCTTCCCGTCCCCCAAGCCTGTAGCTTAGGCTTCATCTTTGACTCACCCCTTTCTTTTAAAACATACATCAACTCTGTTGCCAAATCCTGTCGCTTCTCCCTCCATAACATTGCTAAGATTTGCCCTTTTCTCTCTGTGTCCTCTGCCAAAACCCTTGTTCACGCCCTGGTCATCTCTCACCTCAATTACTGTAACCTCATTCTTACTGGCCTCCCCCGCTCCCACCTTTTCCCCCTTATCTCCATCCAAAATTCTGCTGCCAGGGTCATCTACCTCGCCCATCGCTTCAACCACATGCAGCCCTGACTCGCCTCTCTTCACTGGCTCCCTCTTTCTGAATGAATCGTGCACAAGCTCCTAGTCTTCACCTATAAAGCTCTTCACAACCTTGCTCCCCCCTACCTCTCTGCGCTAATTTTCCTCTGTCCTCGAGTCCGTGAATTCCACTCCTCCTCTGTCCCCACTTTTGCCCTCCCACGCCTCCCCTGCTCCCCTAACCACCTTTGTCCCTTCTCCCTAGCTGCCCCCATGGCTGGAACTCCCTCCCTGCCCACATCCGCTTTGCCCCCTCCCTTTGTACCTTCAAATCCCTCCTCAAGACCCACCTCATCCGCTCTACCCTCTCCGACTCCTCGCTCCCCTCACCTTTCTCCTGCCAATACCTTCCATACAGTACAATCTATTACCTGAGGTTTGTGTACTCATACCCTCACCACATGGACCAGCCAGCCATCGTTCTTAATGTAACCAAGTGAAGCACATGCACCTGAGACCTCGTACCTTCGTGACTGTTACACCCCTTATCTCTCCCTTTGTTCGCCTTCCTTCATCCCCCCCCAAACCCGGTTTCTCAGATTGTAAGCCCTAGGGCAGGGACCGTGTTTATTCCATTACTTTGTAAAGCACCAGGTACTTTGCTGGTGCTATATAAATGCTTGCTAATAATAGTAAACATAATGCCACCACTCTGGAAGTTCCTTAGTTTTATCTCACAAACATACTATTTGTTGCTTTCTCCAAAACAGAGGCTAACAATAATTTATCACTGCAGGCAGTGGAATAACAATCCTGACCCCCCCTCGTCTCACCTCCTGATCTCCCAAAGCTTTACACCTAAACAATCATGTAAAAATATGGAAGGAACAGTGTGTGTGGTGGTGGAACAGAAAATTAAGCAGGGTTCTGTCACCTGCACCTTAAACTTAGGGGGGAAATGTGTCCCCTCCATCTCACTTTTACATCCCTGATTCTAGGAGTGGCTCATGGTTTGAGAAAAGGTTTATGGATGCATTGCCATGCTACACATTCAACAGGAATAGCCAAACAGTGTTTTTAGTCTGTAGAAGTATCGTAACAGCTATCAGTATTTTTGAAAATAGACAGATTAAGTTAAAGACCTTTAAGAGTCGCATCTTACCTAAACATGCTGTAACACATTCTGTTTCCACCTTGTGTATATATTATGGTTTAGGTGTAAAGCTTTGGGAAATCAGGAGGTGAGGCTTTTCACCTCACCTGGGCTGGCTGCTAGCTCCATATGGCAGCCCTGACCCCTCCTCCATTTTAACTACCACCTGCCTCCAGCATATCTGCCACCTTCCCCGAAGGGCAGCACCTGAGGGCAATTGGCTGTTTGGGGGCCGGGTGGCTGGAATGGGGGCAGATTTGGGAGATGGGTACTTTAGACTGCTGAAATCACTGATGGATGGAGGGTATGGTTATTGATGGATGTGTGGTTTGAGGGTTGTCCATATGTGGAGTTTTTCTGGTAGAAGTGAGTAACACACCCACTGAGATAGCGGGTAGTGAGACAGCTTGCCATAACCGTTAGTGAAGTGTAAAAGAGGCCTTAGTTTTACAGTTAAAGGAGGACCATACTCATCTTTATTAAGTGCTTTGAGATCCTTGGGGGGAAAAGGTGGTATAGATATATGAAATTATCACCATAAAGTAGGTCAGCTGGGCTCAGTAATTATGTTTCAAAGATACTATTACCACATTAGTCATGAGTAGTTTGACACAACACGGCTCTAAAGCTTTGACAATGGCCATCTGGTTGAGTTTCTAGTTTTAGCACACTATAATCTGCAGCTCTGGTGAATGCATGAGGTTTTACTCACCCGGAGAGTCACATAATGGTACTTCTGGTATTAAGAATGATCGATTAATACCACCAGCTTCTATTCTTATTACTATTGCTATGACTTCATGATTCTGCTGAATATTTGTTTGCATGCTAATTAAACCCATATCCATTTTAGTCAAGAGCAACACTGCTTTTCCACCACCTTCAAGAAAAATAAATACCAGGAACACAGCTCATTGAAGCTGATTAATATTTTACATTTGTTGTAAACACTGAAGTCGAAAACCTCCAGGCCCTTCCACTGGAGACAGCACAATTTTTCCCCATGTTGATAAAGATCACTGGGACCTAAAAATATAACAAGCATTAGGCTGAGTTTGCCTCAACTTTCTCTGCTTTTCTTATTTTTCTTCTGTTTAATAAGAAAGTTATAAAGCACAGGTCCCTGGCTAAATCAAGCTACATTTTTCATTGTATTGATTCTGTTGTAGAAACAACCTACTATAGTATGGCTGGAGGCAACTCCTTTTTAACAAAGTTGAATATGGTGTAGACAGAAAAAGAAAGACTATTAAATCCCTAACAGTATAAGCATGGGGGATAGGGGTAAAGAAGAGGGGGGCATGCCCTATTCTGCAGTCTGGGGCATAGGAGAGGATCCTATCTTTAATTTTAGTACCGCTGTGGCAGCAAGAACCACCAATCCCAGAACTTTGTTCCAATTCCCAATGATGGATTTCACTCAATGCACAATTAAGTTGTGGAATTTGTTGCCAGAAAATGTGGTCAAGGTCAGTAGTAGAGCTGGATTTTTAAAAAAGGGATTGGACACATTTCTGGAGGATAGATCCATTAGTAGCTATTAGCCACGTAGATTTTGGGGAACATAACCTCTTACTGTCAGGACGTGGGAGTGAACAACAGGGAACAGATCACCCTACTGTGACCTGCTTGGTATTTCTTCCAAGCTCCCGAGATTGGCCACTATCAGAGACAGGTGCTGGGCTCGCTGGACCATTGGTCTGAACTAGTATGGCACTAGTTACGTTCTTATGGGATCTCAAAATAACCAACACCTCACTCATTTCTGTGGTGTGGGCTCCTTGACTGGTATGGAGGGTTGTGCGAGTGTATGGGCAAGTATGTAGACGAGGTGAGCGGGGCATATGTGTATGGGTGTTGGTATTTAATGGGAACAGCTATGGTTAGGGCTTCACACATAATGGGGTAATGTTTGGAAGTTAAGGGATCAAGATTTCCCTCTACCAGTTTGGGCTACTGTTACTCCACTAAGTAGAAGATCTTGATCCTGAAACTCACAGTACATGGCTAGAGTGGTGAGCCTATATATTACTACTATCGTCAATGGTGCTCTGAAGCATGCAGAAGCAGTGTGTGTTCTGAGTTGCAGGACTGGGGTCTTTACTTCACTCAGAAGATCCAATTCTTAAGGAACCAAACTATTGTTCTACAATTTCGTGAGGTTGATCATCTACCACATGCAAACTAGGGAAGACTGCTTTTCTTTTTTTCAATTAAAAGGCAGCCCTTCAATTTGACTTCTTTGGTTCAAAACCTTTCCAATGCTCTCCAACATAAGTTGGGCCAGGGCCAGTTTTTCCCTCTACGTGAAGTACGCAGCAGTCTAGAGCAATAAATATTGAGCTGGTTGGCCAGCAGGCTGATTGGTTGCAGTTGCCAGTTAAGCAAAGGTTCTTTAAATTTCACAAGACAGTGAGGTTGCAAGTAGGAAGTGCAGTCCGCTTGTGCCTGCTGTTGACCTTTTAGGAGTAGGGGGAATAGGGGGTGTTGGAGGAACAGGACTGCTCTGGGGGTTGGGAATTGAGGAGAAGGGATTGGGGGTGGAAGCTCTCAAAGCTGGGGTGACAGAGCATACCCTCCAACAGTTCACTGACAAAAATAGGTACACTTCCCTCCCCTCTCACATACTCACCATGAGCACACTCGCACACCCACACTGGCCCCAAATCAGTAGTAGTGGTAGTAGGACCCCTCGCTCCCACTGCGCCAGTCTAAGGACTTTGATGAGGTGTGGGGAAGAGAGGAAGTGCCAATAGGCAAGGAGGAAGTTGGGTCTTCTCTTACCAGAGGCAGCAATGCAGGAAGTGTCCCAAGAACAGTGTTGGGGGGAGGGAGAGCAGAGTTCTACTACTGCTGCCTCAGGGCTGTCACCTCCCTGCTCCTTCCTGTATTGAGTAAGTAGTGCAAGGGACCAAAACCCAGTATTGTACCAGGCAAAATGGTTCAGTTTGAGGGTCTGACATGACTGCTCTGAAGGATGTAGGGGAGAGACGGGTTAATCTTGGAAAAGTGCAACCCCCCATCTTGTAGGACAGCAAAATGTGTAAAGCTGGTCCTGAGCTGGTCCAGTAAACATCATTTTACCTATTTTGACTATCTCATATTCTGGGACTGATATGGCAACACTCCAAATGGAGTTGCAGCATTCTAGTGTTTGTGTCCCAGATTAGAGTTGAACTGATTTTTTAGTATTCTTACATTGAGCTTCCCATGGGAAAAACAATCTTCAGACTACTTACTCCAGAGTAGTCCTGCTAAAGTAACTGAAGACTACTCCCAAATAAGTGATTTAAGGAATGCAGTCATACTGTCCTGAAACCATCAGTGCCCACTGAATCAAGGACCCTTCACTTAAATATCCTATCACTAGCTCATACCTCACAAAATAATCTTACAGTATATTTTATACATTACAAAACACATAAAATATTTCATAGCTTACATCTGTAGGAAAACAGTCTTAATAACCCTTACACACACCTTATACTTACATGCTTTGTGTAATCTTTTAAAGGGTATTTTTGCTTTAATTCAGACTGATTAACTTTCTTTAAATTACATTAACTGTGAATTCAAAACATTGCAAAGTTTTTAGGATTTACTAAAATACAGCAAGATGAACTGGAACTGGGAGAACAGGGTTCAAATGCTGTCTTAGCCACTGGGAGGCCTTGGGCAAGTTCCACTCTCTCCATCTCAGTTCCTCATCAGTCAAATGGGAATCGTAATGACCTACCTCACAGTAGTAGTTGTGAGGGTGAACTAGATAAGGTTTGTAAAGAACTTTGCATGTTGAAATCACTAAATTAACAACAACATTTCAGACACATTGTGACTACTCCCACTTAGGGTTGCCACCTATACAAATCTTTAAGGAACATTTATGAAAAATACATGTTTCAGGGCCTGCATTGACAGCTTAGGCACCAATGTAGACCCTGCAACATGTATTTTTCATAAGAGTTCCTTAAAAATTTGCATAGGTGGCAACCCTACTCCGACTGCTGGTTAAGAGTTAATCCATGTGGTAACCATCAGGAACAAACAGGGCCTTGCACTCACTGGGGGGATGGTTTGGCAGTGCCTACCCCCAAAGCAGGGGAAACAAAAGCTGATGGACCCAGGCTCGGCATGGCTTTCACACAGACCCCTGGAACCTAGGCTATTTAAATGGGGGCACAGGAACTTCCTGTTTTCCAGACTCCCAGCTGTTGAGTGACCACACAGTCCTCCCAACAGCTATGGTCAGATGAGATGTCACATAGGGTATTTTCAGATGTTACGAGATCACACTCAATCACGGTGAATCCCCACATGGTGATCGTGATCCCGTAATGTCTGTTGGGGGGGGAACAGAAGTTCCCCCCCAGGTGTTCTTCCCTGTGAATTATGGGGGGTGGTGGGAAATCACATTTAATACGCAAATGGTGTTCCTGGCTGGACCATCTCCGTTTGTGTGTTGAATGTGATTCCCCCCCGTGATCAAGGGGACCGTAACGTCTGGCCCCCTACCAGGGCCCGGAATCAGCGGCGGAATTCCGGGCCATCGTCAATGTGGGCGGGCACTGCGGTTGCATTGGTTGCGGCACCCGCCCGTCTCCCAAGAGGGCAGGCGGCCTAGAGAGTGTGGGGGGGTGGGGCCATGCGGGCGCACGTTGTGCCAGGCGGCCCTGCCCCCCTGGATTCCCCGTCGGGTGGTTGGCAGTTACGTGTTAGCCCCGGCGGGGAATCATTAGGGTGTTTCTGTGGCGGGGCAAATTGAGCCCTGTCACGTCTGAAAATACCCATAGACCAGGGGTGGGGAACCTCAGGCCCAGAGGTCAAATGTGGCCCATGGCTAGTTTTTATTTGGCCCCTTTCCAGTTCCTTGATCTGGCCCCTGGATACAGTTCCTATGCCCAAGTACTAAAAGGGTGAACTCGGGGGACGGGAGCAGAGATGAGGACATGCACACAAGACCAGGTGATAGATCCATGGCACTGATCCTTGATCTGGACTCTCTTCTTCCTCTCGCCACCCTGAGTGCATCCCTTATCCCAAACTGCTACGTGGCCCTCAGAGTTTGTACTAATTTTCAAAGTGGTCTCTGGGAAGGAAAAGTTTCCCGTCCCTGAAGTATACTATTACTGTGCACCACAGCTAATCATTTCCTTTGAATGGGGTAGGGAAGTTTTCCTTTACTGCCAAATTGGGTGAAGTCAAGTTGGGTCTTTTCTACCTTCCTTTTAGCAATAACCTACCCAGGATTAAGATTAAAAACTTGATACTGGATCTTTTGTACATTTTGTCATAGTTTGGCAGCGATTCAGTACAAGAGGAACTCACTATTTTGAGATCCAAGATCCAAAATGTAGTACTTCACCCCATGTAGTGCTTCATGAGATATGGGGGAGACATATGTCCCCTGAGCAAGTGTAGCCTAGGACTGGAGACTTACCCATGGTTAGTTTCACCTGCCATGCAGTTGAAGACAGAAATTGCATACAATCTATTTGTACCACACCCCCAAATTGAGGAAAGGAACATCCTGAAGTAGTGTGTTAAGGCAGGAGGTCCTGGGGTTCCTGTGTCAGTAGATGGAGTCTCTTGGGAACAAGAGGGAGGGACGGCTAAAAAGAAGATCCTTCCCATAGCATGTGAGTCTAGCTAATAGCTATGGCTCATTGAACCCTGAATTGACATAATATATATTGAAGGAAATGAGCACATGGTTGAATTTGTACTTGGTAACTAACAGACTCAGCTAAAAAGGGCAGGAGCTTATTTAAACTGATAACAGGTAGAACTGAAATTGTTATCTGTGCAGACAACCGTATCTGGTGGATTTGCAGATCGGAATTCCCTTGAGACAGACTGGATCCCGCAACCCCCCTGTTCCACTCTCCAAAGATAATGCCCACCGGTGGATTCACCGGGTGGGCTCAGAAGGCTTCAGTCCCCCCATTGGTCAGCCGTGGCTGACATCATGCTTTCCCCGCCCCCATAGTCATGGCTGGATTTGCAAAGTTCTTTAGGGGTTAGTTGCTTCCGTCTCAGCCCCTGCTTTTTGCTCCACGCTGAGGCTATGCTCGCTGCACCACACCAGAGACGAGCAGGAGGTGTGTGTCAGGGTGCAGGAGGGGGGGGACCTGCAGCCCCCCTCCCGTCATAGGCATGGCATCTGCAGAGGGGTGCAAGACAAAGGCTGTAGGGGGCTACGTCCCCAGTGAGGGCTGTCCTGGGAAGGAGTCACTGGGGCTTGGCTGTCAGAGATCCTGTTATGGGGGTACCCTGCCAGCCCAATGTGCCTACCATTTTGACCACGTGGGTGGCCCTGCAGAGCAGCATGCTGCTGCTTGGGAAATGTTGCGAGGGGGGGCTCTCGCGTCTGAGTTCAGCCTCTGGCTTCCCCGGACTCAGAGCTTGGAGTGGGGGCATGGTGAGACAGTGGCTCCAGCTGCTGGAGGTTCAGGGGCAAGTCAGCTCCTGGCCCGAATCAGGATCCATATTTCCCCCAGCCTCTGGCCACATGGGTGCCCCTGTGAGTGGGACGCTTGAGAAATGCTGCTGGGGGGGAGGGATGCTACAGGGGATGCTACTGGCAGGCTTGGCAGTGTATTGAATGGGTGGGGATGGGGGAGAAGAATTACGCGGATCCCCCACTCCTCTCTACCCTCCCTTGTCCGATGCTGCCAAAACTCTGCTGTGTTAATTTCTTGCCGCTAGTGCCACTCACCATGCATGTGCGCACTGGGGCTGCTGCCATGTCTGGGCATGCTAGGACTACATTTCCCAGTGATAGGAAGATGGTGGCAGCTCCCATGTGTGCTCATGCGGCAGTGCGGGACCTTTTAAAAAAGATTACAACCTCCCTAAGAGGCTGCAAACAGCGGCAGTGACACGCAGTGAAGGTAATTGATCCTGGGGAAAGGGGGGGGGGGAAGGATGTACTGTGTGTTAAGAGAGAGAGGGGGGTGTACCTGTGTGTAAGTGAAAAGAGAGGGGCGTGTACTCCCTCTCCACCCCACCACCCCCAACACAGGGGGACACCTGCATCCATCTCTTTTCCAAGGCTGGGCGTTGGTACAATGAAATTGTAAGAAAGGAGTTCCCTAGCCAAGGGTAAAGCTGCCATGGTGCTTGCTTGGCAGGTGCGGGACTGGAGGGGGACCTGCTCTCATGGGAAGAGCTATGTGAACTTTGGATGTAAGCCCCCCCATCCACATCACTTCTGGATCCGCCCCTGATGTCTACACGATCTCCTGCCTGTTGTGGGGCTGATGGGTGAGCTGAGAGTGGCAGCAGCAGCAGCACGTAATCCCAGGACAGCGTGCTCTCATTGAGTCATAGTCCAGCTGTCCTGAGCACTTGTGCTGACTTCCGGGTGCCTGGATGTATGCGTGTAGGCACCCAGAAGCCAGTCACAGCAACTTTTGGATGACTGCGCACATGTGTTGGGACAGATACAGGGCTATCTGCATATCTGTCAGATTAACCATGGATAGCAAAACAGCTATCCGTTTCACCTCTAACAATATTAGGGGTGTGTATGTTGTTTTCGTTATTACAATAATGATAACAAAAATTGTTGGTTTTTGTTATTGTTATTGCAATAGCAAAACAACAAATAATAATAATAATAATAATGAAAATAGAAACGAAAATGACATTTAAAAATAAATAAATAAATAAATAAATAAATAAAGGGAAAACACTGGAAAATGTATTTCCGGCTATAACCTTTTTGTTCCTTATTCAATTCAGATTAAACTTGGGGACATTGTACCCCCAATGGAGGGCACTATGTGCACCAATTTTCAAAACGCTTAGCTAAAGGGAAACAATTATAGAAGAAATTGAACATTGTGATTTTAAGAAAAGCTCCATACACATATACGGCTACAACTTCTTTATCTTCCACATAATTTGCATGAAATATGTGATTATTATGGCACTCCACAAGTGGAATACACCTGCCAATTATCAAAAAGATTGGATGAAGGGTCCTGATGGTATAAGACATTAACTTGAAAATATATTACCAGCTGTAACATTTGTATATTCCATCCTGTTTACAATATATTTGGCAAGAATGTGGCACATACCTTCCTTGTCATCCCTGCCAAACTACAGGACGATTTGATAAAGGGACCCAATTTTATAAGCAATTGATGTTGTCCCCTTGAAGACCATTATTCAGATAAATAGCAGCACATGCAGTGCCAATCAAAGGCAGGCACCTGGCATGGCAGTGGGAGAGAGACTGTAGGAGGGAGGATGTGGAGCAACCCAAAAGACTGCCATACACATTCACTGGCCAATTACTGCATGCTTCTAGCTTTACAGAACCAATCAGTAGTAGCTTTGAGGCGGGCATAGGGGGCGGCCCTCAGGCGGGCATAGAAGGGACATAGCTGGGACTTTGGAGATAGCATCCCAGCTATCAGGAGACGATGGGTATTTTCAGATGTTACGAGATTACGCTCAACCACAGTGAACCACGCTCAATCCTGCGGCGGGGCCAAAATTCCCTGAACGTCTGTTCGGCGGCTGCCAGATGTTCAGCACAGTCAATACCCACATGAGGTCAAAATCAACCACGCTTCCGGAGCTCCCACCCCGGACCATCTCCGAAAGGGTGGTCAAAGAGATTCCCAGTGGGACACAACAAAAAGTAAAGTCTGGATGGCAACCACCGGCCGGAATCAAAGGAAATGATTCCGAGCCAGGGACAAAGCACGCAGCATCGCTGCCAGGCAACCAGCAACAACACAGGCACCGAAGGGAGATCTAAAGGGCAAACCACAGCAGGGAAACGTGGCAGGATGGAGCGAGGAGGGAGGCGGAGGAGAGTGGTGGGAGAGAGCGCGAGGGAGGAGGAGAAGGAGGCAGTGGCAGTGGTGGAGGAAGCGCAGGCGGAGGAAGGGGAGGCGGTGGTCGTGCTGTGGATGGAGGATGCAGAGGGACAACAGCAGCAGCAGCCGGGACAGGCCGCCCCGGGGATATCAGCTGGACCGGGGGAGGAGACACCCCGGAAACGGGTAAGGGGAACCAAGGGGAGGGGAACAGGCGGCACAGGGGCACCAAGGGGGGGCAGGGGGCCTGGCCGGGCTCCCGGCACGTTAGGGGGGAAAAAGGGGTGGGCCACGGGATGGAGGGGGCAGAACCGCACCCAACCATAACCCCTCCTGCGTCCTGCAGACCGGAGGACACCGGTCCAGCCCAGGTGGAGAAGGAGGTGGAGGAAGAGGAGGTGGAGGAGGAGAACCCACAGGGGAGATGGGGGGAAGGCCCTACCACCGAGGGGTTTCAGGAGACCCGGGACTTCATCCAGATCTGGGGGACCCTGGAGTACCAGCTGGAGCTAGCACTCAACCAGCGAAATGAGCATGTCTACGAGGACAAAGTGCAGGAAATGGGGGCGGCAGGGCACCACCGGACCGTGGCCCAGTGCCACTCAAAGGCCACGGAGCTGAAGAGGGGGTACAAGGCCATACGGGACAATAATCGGTGGTCCGGACTCGGAGCCTGACCGCCCCTTCTATGACCGCCCCCTTCTATGATACCCTGGACCGCATACTGCACATGAAGGGCTCGATTGTTGCCCCATGCCTCATGGGGAGCACCGTGGTCCAGGGCAGGGAACGGGCCGAGGTACCCCCTCCACTCTCTGCCCCCGAGAAGGCACACGGTCCAGGGCCCCACCGGGACCTCCGGAACCTGCAGGCACCCCCTAGACGGCATCCCGGAGAGCTCCCACCCCCAGGCCGGACAGGCGGAGTCAGAGGCCGGCACCCTCATCAACCTCAGCCAGTGGTCCCAGGAGGAGCACACCAACACTGAGGGGCCAACCTCGGAGGGATCCGACAGACATAGTGCGTAAGCGAGCGGCCGGGAGGGGAGAGGGACCGGGGGTCCACGGGCAGGGGGAGATGCATGGGTCGGGGGTAGCCCCAGCCCCCCCGACAAGGCGGAAAGGGGGCCTGGGGCCACACACGGCCACCCCTACACCAACCACCTCCCCGTTCGTCCACAGAACACCCCAGCACCAGAGTCAGGCGGGGAAGGAGGCCGGCGCTCCCTCCCCCCAACTGCCGGCTGCCCCGCCGGCCCACGAGGCATCCCAGGACACTGATGAGGACACAGACAGTGGGGGGGAGGCAAGCTCCCAGAGTTCCATGGTGACCACTGTGCACTCGAGGGGGGCGTCCCCGTAAATGTGGGGGATGGGGGTGAAGAGGGAGGGTGGTCTGAGGGAGGGCACTATGGGGGGGGCTGGCGGGGGTGGAGGGGGAGGGTGCACCTGTACATAGGGGATGAAATAAATGCTTTGGCAACGGTATTGCTTCCTGTGACCGTTTCTGGACGACAGAGGTTGGGGGGGGGTTGGGGTCACTGCCCATGTAGGGGCTGGCCCTTGGACCCCTCCGGGCAACTGCGGGGGTGGGCTGGGTGGTGATCACCCTCACGCCTCGCCCTCCCGGCTGATATGCCTCGCCAGGACAGCATGGATGCATTTGGCATAACGGTACTCCCTGGGGTTGTCCACGTTCACATACAGTGGCACAGAGCCAGGGGGTGGATGGGCTCGGGGTATTCCAGGGCTGCCCCCTCAGTCTTGCACACGTTGTGCAGCACACAGGAGGCACCGATCACCAGGGCCGAGGGCTCCACAGTGTAGTCCAGTCGCCCTCAGCGCTGCTTGAGGGCCCCGAACGCCCGCTCCACCACGGTCCTGCTGGAACACAGGTGGGAATTGTACAGCGTGTCCACAGGGTTGCGGGCGACCAGGTACATCTTCATTAGCCACCGCGTGAGGGGATAGGCGGGGTCACCCAGGATACAGGGGGGCATCGGTACCCCCTCGATCCAGGTCATCCCCATGTTGGCAAAGTCCCACCGAACATCTGGGCATAGAAGGGGGAGATGGTCATGATCCGGACATCGTGACTGCGGCCGGAGTTGCCAGTGAAGATGTCAATGAACCAACACAAGTGATCAACAACCGCCTGCAGCTGCAGTGAGTGATACCCGTGCCTGTTGGCATACTTCGCGTTCTCCCCTGCGGATGGGCAGAGTATCTCAATGTGGGTGCCATCCCCGGAGCCCATGCAGTTGGGGAAGCCTCCGGCTGTGAATCTGGCCATCACGGCTCCCTGGTCCACCAGCTGGATCGCTCTGTCCAGGAGCACGCCCTCCACAGCCTCGCAGACATCCCGGAGGATACAGGCAACGGTGCTCAGGCCGACCCTGAAGAGCTGGGAGACGGACCGCCAGGAGTCGGGCGTTGCCAGGGCCTAGACCCCAATGGCCACCCACTGGACCATGGGGATGAGGGTCTGTATGGGGTGTGCTGCCGCTCCAGCCAGGGCGTGAGAAGCTCAGCGAGTCACAGCAAGGTGAGCTTGTCCATCCTAAAGTGGGCCCTCCAGGCTGCCTCGTCCCACTGGGCCAGCACCCTGGCCTATCACCCCTGTGCCCACTCTGTGACCCATATCTTCCGGGCAATGGGCATAGCGAGCAGGACGGCCCGGTGCGAGGTCTCCCTGCCCCATTGGAGGTGCCCGGCCACCTCGTGGGTTGCCGCTGCCCTGCTCTGGCCCGGGCTCACGGCCTGCTGGTCAGCCCCGGCCACCCTCTGAGCCCTGAACCAGGCCAGGGTGCGCCTGTGGCCGTGGTGGGTCCTGCAGGACCGTGCAGTGCTCCAGGCGTCGGTAACCCGCAGGCGGGCACCCAGGTGCACCTCTGTGGTAAGGATGCGCAGCTGATCGGTGTGGGCGCGATACCACTCGGCTGAGAGCACAAAGTGCATCCAGTAGGTGGCCGCCCTGTCCTGCTCCATGGTGTTAGCAGCCCCAGAGGTTGGGGGAGGGGTCTGCCGGACCGGTCATGGCCTGGGTCAGCTGGTGCCTCGCCCTCGGCTGGCTGGGCCTCCCATTGCAGGGTGGGCGGCCCTGGGCATGCTGTTAGGTGCACCTGCTGTCCTTGCATGGGGCCTGGCACATGCACATCCGCGCACATCCGCGCATTCCTGCTGCAGCTGCATGCCTTCAGCCATCACCCCCCACCTCTCCCTGTTTGCAACACCATGTCCTTGCCAGCCTGATTAGTGTGTTGGCGATCCTGTCTGGGCGCTTGTTTCCTGCAGCTGAGACAAATCTACACCTCACACCTCGCTCTGTTGCTATACATTGTTGCAGCCCAATCCGCCTAGCTTGTCCTTGGGACCCCTCGGGACCCCCCCCCCCGGCCCTGCAGGGAATGTGTGCCCCCCTGTCCGTGGTGTTATTCTCCCTGTCTGGCTGGACCATGGCTGGTTGTGCTTCCACCGGGGTCCCGCTTCCAGGCCCCTTTGGGGCTTCCCATAGCTGGACCTTCTGCGAGACCATAGCCCTGTGTGACCTGTGGCATACCCCGGCCATGCAGCTGCTCCTGGGCTGCCTGGACAGCCAGTCGGGTGCTTATGCGAGCCTGAGCTCTGGGCTTCGTTACTTCGGCTATGAGGCGAGCGCCCGGGATTGCCAGCTGCATGCGGAGACTCTGGGGCTGGTTCCCTTCCTCGATGGGCGCATCCCGGAGGAGGTGCTCTCATGTGGCCTGGTCTGCAGCTGAGACCATGTCTGCCCTGTCTGTGTGCAGCCTGGCCGCACTTTGGTTGTGTTCACGGGGCCCGTGAGTACCAGCGTTCTCATGGGGCAGTGTATCATCGGCTGTTGGAACTGGATCAGCTTCAGTGGCCTCCTCCTACTGACTGGTGTGTGTCTGAGCCTACTGCGGCGGAGCTGTTGGCCCTGCCGAGCGTGTGGTCCCGTTCGGATGTGTATTTGGGGCTGTCCATGCAGGATCCTTTTGAGGCCTATTACCTGATCGCCCACCACGTCCTTATTGGGGTACCACCGGGGTATGATCCATTGGTCCCACCTGGTTCACCGGGTGGGGTACCCAGCCCCTGAGCCCGTCGTGGCCCCCAGAAGCTGGCTATGAGTCCCGGTGTGCCTCCCGGCCCCTGGTTGCCTGCCCCTGTGTGGGTTCCCGCCCCCGCCCGGAGGTCGTGTTCTGCTGCCAGCTCCTTCCCTAATGTCCCTGCTGTACTGCCTGCTTCCCAGGGTGCTGCTGCCCCTGCCTGTGGCCCCGGGCCCCATCCGGGCCCCCCCGTCTGCCTCTGCACCCAGTGTTCCCCTCCGTGGTTGCCTTCCCCAGTGCCTGGGCCCGGCTCTCTCCATAGCCTCCCTGACTCGCCTGGGTCTGGCTGCCTGTCCCTCCTGCGGTCCCAGCCCCCCCACTTGGGTTCCTGTGTGACCTTGGGATTCTGGGCCCCCCAGACTGCTCCTCTTGGCTTCCTCCTGGGGGGGGGTTGTCTGTGTCTTTGGACCTGCTGCACCGACTCTCCTGCCTGCCCTCCATCACCCCCTCGCCGGCGTGTGGGGTCCGAGTGTGCCTCCTGGACCATTCCCAGGCTGCTCCCTGTGTCGTGTGGGCTCCCGCTTTGCCTTGAGCCTGAGCTCCTGGGGCCCCCCATTCCGGGACTGCCTGTGTTGCTGTGGGGGCACCCGTGCAGACAGTACAACCCCCACAGCAGAAGTTGCCGTTGTCTGTGTCCAGCTGTACCCCTGTGCCGTTCCACCCCTGTACCGCGCCGTCCCCCCCGTACCCGGTGTGCCTTGTTTGTTGTCTGGCCACCTGTGTCCCCCCCTTCCCTTCTTTTCCCTTCTGGGTGTGTGTGTGTCCGCCCGGGCGTGTGTTTGTGCTGTGTGTTCCACTGTGCCCCCGTTGTCTGTGTGCCTGTTGTGTGTGGTACCTGGCCGGCTCGTCTCCCTCTCCCCCCTCCCTTTCCGTTTCCCTTGTGTGGGCGTTCCCTTTTGTGCCTTCTGGCTTCGTTTGCCCCCAGGTGGCCATGTCTGTGTCCTGCCCCTGCCCGGTGCCTTGTGGGTGTTTTGACCATGGCCGGGAATTGGCGGCACGTCTGTTGCGCTGCCCCGGTCCGTGATCTGTCCGCCCAATTCCTTGCCGTGGTCCTGATCCTGTAATGTCTGTTCAGGGCTTCTTTTGACCACGGGCGGTGGTTGTTCGGTTCGCCACCGCTGGGAATCCACTGTGGTGAATCGGAGCCGCGTAACGTCTGAAATCACCCATAGTTTACACATACAGGCTGGCCAATTATCATCACAATCACATCCTGCAGCACTGTGACAGAGGACGTAAGAGAATCTCTACTGGCTCTTTTCTAAACAGATGCTTCTGACTTCCCAGTAACAAGTGGGGGAGATATGTTGAGATGGTCACAGCAAAGAATGAGGATATTTGAATGACATTTCTGCTGGCCAATTGGCATCACAAACCAATCTTATATCACAGTGACACATAATAGAATCCCTGGCATAGGCTCCTTCTGTGCATATGCTGTGCAGGCATATAGAATTGGGACCTTTTATCACATCTTTCTGATATTTGGTAGAGATGATCGTAAACGTGTGATATAGATCCCTGCCAAATTTCATGTACACTGGTTGGACTATAAAGATGTTACAGTCAGACATACATTTATAGGTTAATTACTTAGACCACCAGGACCCTTTGTCCAATCCTTCTGAAAGTTGGCAGAGAGAGTAAATATGGGAAGGGGTATAAACCTGCCAAGTTTCATCTACATTAAATGTGAGGCAAAGTAGTTACACCTAAGAATGTATATGAAGATTTTTGCAAAATTAAATAATTCAACTGCTAAAATTGGTATCCTTTATCCAATCTTTTTGGAATTTGGTGCATGTAATGTCTTCTATTTGAGGTATAATCACTCCATGTTTCAGCCAAATATAGTGAAAAATGAAAAAGGTACAGCCAAAAATGTGTTTTCCATTGAAACCAATGAAAAACTAAAATGAAAGCAAAACCAAAAATGACAATTTGATATTTAAGAAAATGAAAACGACAGATTTAAATAACAAAAATGAAAAACAAAAACGACATGGGCCCCTGGTGCACACCACTAAACAACATGTCTCCTTGCCTTCTTCCCAATGATACATCTGACAAAGGCTATTATCACATCAGAATGAAGTTCCATAATGTTACTTCTTCTGGCAGGACTTTCTGAATGAGCTATTTATTTTAAACTGTTTGTGTGCTTATTAAACAGTATTCCTCCATGCAAATTAGTGTCGCTTATCTTCTTCTGTCTTATGTGGATATGCTAAGTAGTAAGAAAATATTAATTATACAGTTACAAAATGTGTACTTAAAAATATTAGGTGACTGGATGAAGAGGTGGCAGTTAGGGAAGAGAATGAGCTATGTGAAAAGAGACTGTTGTCTATTTATGTCTGGTGTGACAATCATAGTGTAGTCATAGTATGGGTGTCATGTATATCTTTAAGAACACTGCACAGTCTACAAAGGCTGCTCCCTCACTATTCCTACTTGCTTGAAGACCTGTTTCATTTTTCAACCCATGAGAACATTCTCTGGCCTTTCTTCTGCTGTTGTTAGCATAAGGGGAGCCTTGTGATTATTTCTTAGAGGGCATCAGATGTGAGATCTATCGTTTTTTATGTGAATGGTAACTTGGCAGATCCATAAATAAGTGCTCTCTGCAGAACATATTCCCTATTCCAAAGTGTTTCATTTCAGGCTCTTTCAGGCTGAAGGTGTCCAAGTATACAACTGTTATGATGGGTGTTGACCCTGCTACATGTTTTGTAAAATATTTTATAGTAAGAGCAAGAGAGAAAGTAGGCTGTGATGCAGACAAAATTAAAGGTGTGACTCATAAAATTAGTGGGAAAAGGTTAGGGGTTCAGTGAGGCTACTCTGGAGTAAGTAGTTGGTGGATCACAGCTTTGATGACCTTTGCACAGATTTATTGTGATCAGAGAGGTAGATGTTAATAATCACATTCATTAATATAAAAGATCATGGTTTGTGAACCTTCGGGAATCCAAATGTTGGTATGAACTGGATTATATGATGGTGACTGCTAGGCGTGTCAGACTGTAATTTGGAGGTTCGGATGCTCTTTGCATCATCCAGAATCTTGAAGTATATTTTAGGTTGAAAACAGTGAATATCTGAGCTGAGGTTCAAATGCGATACATTTTACAGAGTCAAAATATGCAAACTTAATTCCAAACCTCGGTGAAAGTTTGGGAAGTTTTCAGTAATTGGATATTTGGTATCTCACTATTTGTTTTTCAGTATGCATAATTCTGATTAGAAGAAGGCCAAATAAACTAAGTGAAAGTTGAAGGCAGTAGCAGAAGTAGCTGAAGCCAAAGTAAAAATGAAATTTGCATGGTGTGAATCCAAATTCAAGCATTTGTTAAAAGAAAGGAATATTTAAATTGGAATTTCAAATTCAATAAGCTCTGTTTGTTTCAGAGATCGTTGAAAAGTGACTCAGTATAAATGGGCAAATGTGTGCAAAGTTTACTGTCTTGATTTTATATCAGAGCTGGTCAGTTGGAAAGAAATGTGTCCCTTCCTTCTTCCTCCCCTCCCTGCAAAAAATCTGCTCTGGAAACCCAAGTTGGTATTTGAAAATCTAGGTATGTTCTTTTTGGATCATGTGTCAGCACACATAAAAGCTTCAGCCATGTGAATACAATTAACAGAATTCATTCATTTGATAATCCATGAACCGGAAAAGGATCAATTTCAGTCTCCCATAACTGTAATGGCACTGCAAGGATAGCAAGAGTGCACAAGGGTCAAGTTACGTTTTATATTTATTGTGATTTAAATTTAATGACCTATTAATATTCCACAAATGTAAAGACAAATATCTTTACATTTGTGGAATATTAATATATAAACAATAATGCTTTACAAAAAGACATGTCCCTACAGCTGGAAGGTCTGCATGAAAGCTTTTGATGTTGGTTTCCTAGTTACATGGGTATATTGTAATCACCACAATTACTATTCTCCAATCTCTGGCAGGAGCTTATGCTAGCAAACTGATTCTCCATGGGGAATGAGAGCTTTCATGGGATGCCTGTTTCTCTGTCTGTCCCTGTGTGATAGCCTTCAATCAATTTCATTGTCACCTCAGTGATTCCATTAATCCTTACGTTATATTGTTCCAGGTCAGTTGCCAGATCCTTCACAGGATATTTCTCTCTTCTCATGTTCCTTCCTTCAGGTTTTTATTATAGTGTTTTTTCACCCTCTTATTTTAAGATGGGAGGATTTAATTCATTGTGATAGTGTGATAAATGTGTCAGTGGATTGTGTTGGTCTTTATAAACTGAGCAAAATATTTGGAAGATAGAAGAATGAAGGGCTATCATGAGTCAATCACAGAACTAGTCGTTCCCTCCTCTGCCTTATAAGGCAGCACTCCCACAAGGAGAAGACGTGGTGGGGAAAGGAGGCCGGTGCTCAGGGCCAGCCTTACCCTAAGCAGGGTCCAGGGCGGGGAAGAAATGCGGGGCCCCAGCACTCCCCTCCACCCATTCCCAAACCTGAGTCGCTATTCGGCTTCTCACTGGATCACTTACCTGATCCACTGCCGGTGCTGCCATCGCCGCTGCTGCCACCAGCCTGGGCCCCACGCCAGGCTCGCCCCCCCCCTGCCCAGCACAGGCGCGGGCAGGGGCACGGAGTGAGAGAGAGGCAGGGCCACTGCCTCTCCCTCACTTCCTCTGACCCCCTTCTGACCTGATTTTTTTTTTTTTTAAAGTTACTAAACCCCCAAACCTGTGCCCTGCCCCCCCCCAAGCACGGGGCCCTGGGCGGCTGCTCCTAGCCGCCCCATGGTAAGGCTGGCCCTGCCGGTGCTGTCACAACTTCCAGTGCGAATGGGGTTCTACTGCACCAATACTCGCGAGTGACAGGGCTCAAGATTGAGCCCTGTCACTCGCGAGTATTGTCATGGTAGAACCCTGTTTGCACTGGAAGTTATGACGGCACCGGCCTCCTTCCACCGCCGCGTCTTCTCCTTGCGGGAGTGCTGCCGCTACGCCGCAGTAAGGCACAATACTCTAGTGCTTAGATCAATATAATAATAATAGGGATATATCAATAAAATAATATAGGGATTATCACTGAGACTTTTGTTCTTACTGAAATCTCTTTAGTCTTTCATATTGTGTGTAAACTAGAGGATCGTATAGATAGCCTAATTGTGAATGAAACAAAGATTGTTAGATCATAAACTAGAATTGTTCCTCTCACCTTCTCAGTGGGCAAATGGACAAAATGACTACCACAGTTGATTTGATGAAAAAACCTTCCCAGAAGTCTTGGTAGAGAAAACAAGCATTGAACAGACATGACAATTCATTCCTTTTCATCCCTACTAAGTGTCCATGGCAATGTTGAGGCACATTGTTCAGTTGTGTGTGAAAGAAAGTTTGCACTATTGATGTATGTGCTATACTTGGTCTGTAGCTAATCAAAGAATTTCAGTTTCCAGAGTCACTTGCCACTTCCATAACTCCAGTGTCATATAGGCACATTCCACAATAAATAAATCCATCCCATACTTTAAAAAAATAAGCAAAAAAATAAAGGGGATTCTTAAACTTGTAAAAGTAACACACACACACACACACACACACACACACACACACACACACACACACAGTACTACTTCTTATCATTTCTATAGCACTACTAGATGAAACAGCACTTTACAATCACAGATATTCAGAGACAGGTCCCCGCCCAGTAGGCTTTCAATCGAAGATGTTTGTAAAATGGGCCATGGTGAAAGCTAGAGCCTTTAATAAAATTAATCTAATCTAAGATGGATAAGGATATGGGGAACACACAGGGAAAGACACAACATATTCCCATTTTACAGATGGAGAACTGAGGCTGAGAGGTTTTGACTTGCCCGACGCCACGCAGCGAGTTCATTGGGCTAGGGTAAGATTTGAACCCTGGTCTCCCAAGTCCAGCACCTTATCCACTACACCACACAGGCTACCAAGGTATACCTATCAAGATATATACCAGAGGTGGGCAAACTGTGCTTCTTGGGCAGTTCAAATGCAGCTCTCAGCCAGGTGTGGTCCTGTGCCCTCATGCTGCCTTAACAATCTTGTTTCATACTTCATTGCACCCGAGTCTCAGCAGCTGAGCTGAATCACAGCTGCTTCTCAGAATCTCAGCAGCCAGGACTGTAGAAAACTGGCACTGATACCAATAACAACGTTGGAAAGTGTATGCACATGCAAATGTGTGTCTTGCGCATCTCAGACATCTGAACATTTTCTTGGGGTCGGGAGCGTTGCTCAGCCTGGTATATACTTTCAAGACCTGGATAGTAAATAACAATATTGACATCTCTCTTTCATCCATAAGCAATCTACAATACTTGCACTAGTGTTCACAAAACTGAACATATCTTGACTATCCATCCTTATAATGTGAGTATGCAGTGTAATTAAGTCAGGTCATATTCAGCTTTATTTAACAATCTCTATATGATCTCCATGTAGATTATTCAATATTTTTATCCAGGGCCAGAGATGGATATGTAATTGTACAGTGAGATGAAGGCTCAAGGAAAATGAATGTAATTTCTTCAAGGTAATCTATTTCTGAGTGTGGTTTACAGCCTGGTTTACTATGGAAAGAGCGCTTATGCTTCACATACTACTATGGGTGAGGCCACACAAGCAGCGACGGCCCAATCCCTGTGTGGCCTGTGGAGTGCAAACACGGCCGCCACAATACAGGGCCAGTGCGGGGAGCTGGACACCCTCCCCAACCTGACCGAGATCCCACTCCCAGCTGTGACATGGCTGCATGCGACAGCACTCACCGCTCATGGCCCCGCAGCGGTGCTCCACATGGGTAACCCTGCCTCGGGCAGCCTTATCCCAGGTGGGGTAAGGCTGCTCTGCAATGCATTCTCAGAACATGGTCCCTCTGCCCAGGATGGGGTAAGGCTACCCGAAGCGTAGTAGCTTCCCCTCTCTGTCATATGTGGCCTCACCCTAGGTGTGGTCCTCCTCTTTAATAACCTTTCCTCCTGAAGGTTGATTGCAGCCAGATTTGGAAGAGGCACAGAAGGCCTAAAAGGTAAGTAGAGATCCAAAATTTCATAACTAGATGTGTACCTTTGGTGTAGTCAAAAGACAAACAAAAAAAGAAAACAAACAAACCCCACAAACCTTCCACCCCCACCCCCAACTGAATTACATTGAGCATTATCACTCCCTCCATAAAATCTGGGCTTCATTAATTCAGGTGCTTGCCCCACTGAACAATTTGTGACTCCTTATGCTTCTAAACCAACTCTTGTTCTCACTGAAAGGAATCTTTCCTGTAAATTCAGTGGACTGATCAGAACCCAAGAGATTTGCTAACATGGCTTTCAAGACGAACTCCTAAATTTAGCCTAAATAGAGATTCCTCTGGAAAGCACACCAATACCTAATCAAGCTGTATATCTGTTGAGCTTCTGCAGGTTTTAAAACAGGAGTGTACAGCTTCAAGTGAAATCAACCACAGGAAATCACTGTTCTCAAGGAGGAATTTAAGTTAACAAAGATGATTAAAAAGCTCCCCTTTACCTTTCAAAGACCTATCCTACTGTACTAAGACCTGAACTGAATAATAAAATTCTCTGGTCTAATAGTTTGATGCTCTGATCTAAAGATAAAGGGCCTTGTGAAGACTAGAGAGGAAAAAGCTGGATCAAGGATAAGTAAAAACAAATGACCTGACAAAGTCTATAATAGTGAAGTAAGTTTAATAAACCTATAGAATATAGATCCTGCCACTGGTAAAAGGTACAACGAGAAACTGGTGATTTTTTTTACCATAGGCCTGAAAGTTTTATAGTCATTATTAGTAACAGCTGCAATGAGAAACAAAGAAGGTGATCAGTTCTTGACAGCTTGTGGAAACTAACCTGCTGTAGTTCCGAGTACACTCACCCATTTTACAATTTCAGTCCAAGGCAATGATTCATGGCTATTAAGCCTGGAAGAGTAAATGAGGGCTAATAATGATGGTTTTCTGATAGAAGAGAAATAGGTGGATACAGATTTCAAGCAGCTTTTAAAAAAATAATTAAAAGTATAATTGACAGACAAATCTTGATAGTGTGTGCTTTGACAACACGAGTTATTTAATTTATTTATTCATTTGGATGTTTAATTAAACAGGACTCCATGTGAAAGTGCTGGTTAGCCCCAGCATTTAAAACTATCCTATTTCAATAGCTGCAAAGCATAAACCATCCAAAGCCACAGTGCTGTTCCTTGCATGGCAACCTGATCCTGCCAAATCTCATTGAGCTCCCATTCAAGTCAGTTATTTTTTCATTGATTTCAATACAGTGCTTGTGTCAAATTTCTCCGGCCATGTAAAGAAATTCATTTTATCAAAAATTCTACTTAAGCAGACTTTAAGTAAATGGACCTGGAGAAAACAGGTGCTCAAATTATGTTAGCACCAGTTTTCTCCATCTCAGGTTTGGTGTGTGTGTGTATGTAAGTAATCCTGTCAGTCCTGACTCTGGGAGTCTTGGGTGGGCTGGAAACAGGGAAATCAGCTGTTCACTCCCCTTACAACCCACTTGAGACACCAAGTCAGAACTAACAGAATTACACACACACACACACACACACACACACACACGGTTCTGCCTGGCTATCAGTGTGAATCTCTGCATTGTGAAAGAGCTGGAAAGTACTGATATTCCATCACATTCCATCTCAGCCGCCTCACAGTCCCCAGTCATGGACCATGGGGGAGGGGGAAACACACCCGTCTGGCTTTTTAAATTGACATATCCCAGGCGTGAGCTCTGGGCAGGGCACCTGGGCTCCCCAGTGTTTGCAGTCAGTTCCTGTGATTTGCAAAGGCCATGTCCCCTGCCCACAGTGTCCAGGAGTGGGGGACCTGTCTGCTGGTATGGATGGCCGCCCCAGTTCATATGGGCAGGGGATGTGTGGGTGCCCATTGCCTTGCCCCGCATGGCGCACTCCATATTTCTTGGCAGTGCACCATGAGTGGCCATGAGTGGGAGCTGAATGGCTCCCAGGAGTGTGCATCCCCCACTCCACACAACCTTCAGACGGGCGGTCTGATGAGTGGCTCCTGGGGGGCCATGTGTGGTAGCATCTTGATTAAAAACACCCTTTCCCACACATTACAGTAAGGATACAATATCCTCTGGTAAGGAAACCATGGAATTCTCATGGTAGCTCTAAACATGTGAGCACGTAGAGTGTTTGATTAATAACAACCACATACTCTCTGCCCGATGGACTTCCCAATTTATCAAAATAATGCTTCTGGTACCAAATTTAAAGTTTTCTGTTATGGATTTTCTGTTTCCATCATTTACTGATATAAGAAAATGGTCAGCAACATTCAGAAACACATGAAAAATACTGAAACGGTAAGTTGGAATGGGTTGGTAAAATGGAAAATCAGCAACTAGGCACTGTTTATACCCAGTGTTTTTGGTAATCACCAGACACCTGACTTGGGCACTTGACAGGCTACCAGGAATTTTGGGTATTACCTGCGGGTAGCAAATTAGCAACCCATTTCAGATCTAATGCCTGGGTTACCAAGACCTTGTGTTGCATGCACAAGGGGAGAGATGGAATTTTTGAATGTTTGATCAATCTAGGGATTCTAAGGAATGCTCTGTAGCAGCATCAGATGATCAATTTTACAAGAAAATCTTGTGGGAAGTATTCCAGCAGCAATGCAGCTAAATATGAGCAAGAACCTTAAGAAACAAGAAACTGGTGGCCTTGAAGCTACAACTGCTTGATATCCAGTAGTTTGTACACAGGGTTGAAACCACAATGCTACCCTCATTCACCATTTCCGACTTAAAACATAACCACTCATTGCTGTGTGAAATAGCACCCAAACTGCAGGAAACACAGTGAAACTAATAATTCAAACCAAATTGAAAAGAAAAAAAAGAATGTTGTTCTCTCTCTCTCTCTCTCTCTCTCTCTCTCTCACACACACACACACACACACACACATGGATAGAAGTGGCACTTTAATGAAAAAAGAAATGGAAAAGGTTTTTTGTCCATTTGCAGATCTATCTGTCAAATATCAAGAGGCCAAAATCCTCAAGTCACTGTAGCTTTACTGGTAATAAAATTCTGTAACTCTATAATTCTACTTGGTTTGTAAAAGCCAGGATGGAAGATAGTACTAAATAAAAGCTGTTTGATAAAAGCTATTTAATAAAAATTACAGTACTTTGATGTGATTTGGCTTGATCTAAATGGCAGGTTTTGGTATGGCTCTCTATTTCCCCTAGTGTTGTCTTTTATTCTTTCAAAAAGTCTAAATTTAAGAGGGGAGGGTGAGAACACATAATGTTTTTAAACTTTCAAAAAGTGCTTAGTCATTTCTATTTGTGTTACAACATTTCCACGTTGTTACACCCAGTAATAAGAAGCATCTCCTAGAAGATGGTCAGCAAGGGAAAAAAAAAAGATGAATCTACATCTCATTAATGATACAAAAATGCTGCTAAGAGCATGAAGTGATAACATAAAAATCAGCAGCTGAGATTTTGAAACATATAATCATAAAATAAAGCTCCCAATTCCACACTTAAGCAGCTTGGTTTGTGGCCTGATTTACAAAAGAGCTGTGCACTAAGTAGATCGTGTTACATTTCCAAATGTATAGAAGTGAACGTTAGGAAACTTGCAATAGGCCCCTGTAAGATCTTGCAGAGTTGGGCCCGGGGTGGGGAGGTAAATTGCTGTAAGGTTGGCCCTTGTAGCAAGATGCTGAAGGGAGACTACCTATGGTTAATTGGCTTGTGAAGAGCAGCTTACTGAACTCAGCAGGAGCAGAGGAGAAAATCATGGCTGGCCTGGGAGGAGAAGTTATATTGTCGATGCATCCCGAATGAGACAAGACAACCATGAGTTGGGTTTAAAATGGCCATACTCTTTAATCAAATCAGGATTCGGTGGGGAAATCACCTATGCGATTCGGGTCCAGTACAACAAGTCTCCACACGTGATCACGGGGCTGGTTCGATATACCCTTGAGTGCCTGCCCCCACTTAATCAAACACAACGTCTCCCCCTCATCCCATGTGTGTGGGGGACATTGGTCCTTGCCGGACCTGAGTAAGGAGAAAGGTGCCAGCAGGCTGGGGACTGTACCTGTCCCTTACTGCCCTCGCAGGACACCCCTCTCAAGGAGGCTACCCCACCACTTGCCATACCCTGCTTTTGCGGTAGGTGTTGCCTCCCCATCTCTTAAGGAGATGGCTAATCTTCAATCTAAGTTCTATAATAGCCTATGCCAACAGTACTGGACTCCTGCAAAGAGTGTGACAAATGTATCATCATAGCAAACATCCCCTTTGCCTAAATCACAGGAGGAAACCAAATCAATCCAAATACCCTACACTGTGAGGTAGGCAAAAACTGAGAATCCTTGTCCCAAATTGGGGTTCCCAGAATAATTCCTTCCTGGCCGCAGAAAAGGTGACCAGGTCAACCCACAGTGTTTTGGGGAGGGAGGGTGGGTGGGGCTGCTTGCTGGAGCTCCTGCCTGAAACTGGGGCAAGAGCAGATGCTGGGCTCCAAACTCCGTCCCTCCTTTTGGGGCGGAGTTCAACCCTCGCTGGGTTCCTCCTTTGCCCACTGCTGCGGCCGGTGCTTCCTACTGGGGGCACTTTGCTGCAAGGGGGTTTTGCCCCGCACATGCCTTGCCCCATTCTTTAAGGGGGAGCGCGACAAGGGACCCACTCGCTGTCACCATTCTGGGGCATGCGGAGGGCTATAATCTGATTATCTTAATCACCCTCCCAGCTCGGTGAGAAAGGGCCACCCGGGAGGAGCTCTGAGCCAAAAGCTGGCCTGAGGGGTGGAAGCCCTGCAACAACACTGGTGAGAACCAAGGAAGAAGACGGGAGCTTCTGCTGTAGCGCTTCCTCCAAATCCCTGGAGTGGGCTAGGCAGTCGCCAAAACAGAAGCCCAAAATAGTTGAAGGGCTTTTGGAAATGCTGTCAGCACTGCAAGTAAACACTGTGCTGGTGAAGGGACTGGCTGTTTTCTGGGAACATAACCTAGCTCATACTCCAGTGAGTACAAATAGGACTTTCCATTTGCCCTGTAGTCTTGTGGGGGAAACCAGTTAGAAATATTGCTGAAATGACATGTTCTGCCAGTCTTTCTGGGAGCTACAGCTCCATAACCCCCCTGACCCAAATTCTCCCCTATTTTGCACACAATGGGTGAAAACAGACATGCACCTTACACACCACCTTATCATTGCTCATGCATGTTGCAGGGCTGCATAGGGCCCTAATACAGCCCTAATCATGCATAAGAAATCTTAAAGCGGTGTTAAAGTGGAGTTACATGCATGTCTGTTTTCACCCAATCTCTAACCCATCCCCTAATGAGGGACCAGAATTTTCAAGTCTCTATAAACCACTATGTGAACTTCAGGAAATGCTGACTTTTCCAATCTTCTCCCTACGTATGACTAAATCTCAACTAATCAACCAGCAGTAGCCTGTGTATATTGACACCCTGAGCCCTGAATAGAGCTGTGGTGTGTCAAGACGCATTCCTGTGGAAGAATATAGGTGTAAGGCTTAACGTGTGTCACAAAACCTCACTTTCATTTGAGTTTACCTTTGGAAAGAGGCTGTTGCCTAAAGCATTTATGAGTTTTCACTTATCTGCACAGATTTAGTGGTTTTATTTAGAATTACCTAAACTTGCCAAAATGAGCCCTGTCTTCCTATGGGAAAGCTTAGTTTTTGTCAGAGTAGCAGCAGAAAATTTGAACTCATCAGGAGAGACATTCGCATTACTACTTTTGCACTTGCTTTTGAATTATTTCCATAGATCAGATACAGCCACATGTAGAGTGCATAGGGATTACATTAAAACAATTTTTACAGTGCACAATGCAATGTCTAGCCACCTCATCTATTATACATTAAATCCTTGTAATGGAAGCTACAAGACAATCTCTCTCTCTTGATAACTGTGCCATGCTGAATTTTAGAGATTAAAAAGCTCCTTTGATATAAAGACTGGGATAGTAGCCTGTCTCTCTATGGGATATCTGAAACTACCAAGACTCTATTTTTTAATTCTCATCATGACAGAAAACAAAAACCTATCTAGGAACAATTTAAAAATTAGAAATTTCTCTTACCTGCTAAACTGGACCCAGAGCCTTCCTTGGGAAGGAGTCTATAAACATAGTATTCTGGCACTGAAGTGGCACTGCAGTCTCTGAGAATGCAATAGCCTCTTTAGATGTTTTCTGAAGCGGTTGCAAGAACTGCCCTTACAATCATCACCTCAAGCTCTCTTATACAATGTATGCCATTTTCTTAGAGGAGCAGCAAAAGTTAACACTCTTACGGAAGTTGCATACGAACTTTTCTCTGGGAATGAGTCAGATCCACATTTGTGCTCTATCCCAGCGAGGGCAGCATAACTACTCTGATCAGAGAGGAAAATCAGGATCTCACACAAATCTGGCGAAAAGGTTCTCTCTAAAATACTAAGAAATATGAGAGGAAGTAAAATTAGGTTAAAATTTTATGACTAAATTACTAAAATCTTGTTGAAAACTTTTAAAATATAATCCCTAATCCCTCCTGCCACATGAACATTGTACCGTGCTAAAGCTGTTAGCTTCCATTGCTTACAATGAGAGCTGAGGGGGGCCCTAAAGAAATGCTCCAAAGATGCATAAAGTTAATGGGAGACTTTCCATTAACTTAAAAGGGCTCTGGAGTGGGCTTTGGAGTAGGCAATAACTTGACAATAGTTAGATTCCAGGCAAAAAAGATTTCATAAGGATTTGTGGATGCTACATTTTGTAACAGTTTCATTTTAAACTTATAGTTTAAGGATCAAAATCATCACATAGCACTTGTAGTGGCCCACAGACTGCATGTCATTACTGCTGTATAAGTACTGTGGGAATCCCATTAACCAATCAAAGCAGCCCACAAAAATCAATAGAAAAAAATCCCATCTGCACACACAAGCTAAAATGATTTAAATGCATTGGTTTAGACTCAGGTCATTTGTGGAATCAAACTTACTAAAGCAGTTAAAGAAGAAAGCTAAACCAGTATAAAGAAAATTGGGCGTGAATGCTCATATTCTTATATCTGTTTAAGCCCTTGTACACCAGCACAAGAGACTAACGTAGACAAGACCTTAGATGACTTTCTAACAACATATGAAAAGACTACAATTTGCAAACACACAAAGATCAAGCAGATGAAAGAGTTTTATTCTGTTAATCCATTATGCAGTTTTAAAGAAAACTTTCATCACAGAGAGAAGGGTTGAATTTTTTAATCTTCATCTAGAAAGTACAGATTGTTCTTGCCTTAACTGTTTAATCTAAAACATCATCTAATTCTAAAATCTAGCACAGGGACTTTAAATTTAACTCTATTGACAAAAAAAGGATTACAGCAGATATTCACTTGCATATGTGGCGAAAAATATAAAAATGGATCTTATTGTTACCACTTACTGACTTTTCAAAGGTTTAACCTTAGTACTTTTAAATTAATAAAAAAAACATTAGTGTCAATGTGCAAAAGAGAAAAAGTGATGGCAATAGTTAAGGTCACTGGCATTATATTAGCATTTCTAATCACAATCACATTTTTCAAAGGTTTAGTGTCTTAACAGTTTCAGAATTTAGCTCCCACCAGTAGTATGAAAGTGAAATAAAAAACCTCATCTTTCACTAACAATGTCACATCAATTTGATTTCTGTTCAAAAGAAGCAAAACCAGATTCATATGTTGATTTCGAAGTTTAGTAGAAACCAGAATGAACAAACATTGACATCATTGGTAGATATACTATCCTGGGGGGAAAGCCATGTGGTTTGGTGGACAGGTAATTGTGTGTGGGGGGGGGGGGGAGGCAGGACTGGATTCAGGATTTTAATTTCCATTATTAATTGAATTAATTAATTAATTAATGTATGTGTACATTTTTACCCCACCCCTCTCACTACAAGCAACTCAGGGTGGCTCACAACATACATAATTAAAACACAATATAAATAATATAAAACATATAAAACATATTAAAACTCGAATCATGCGCAAAACAGTAAAACACCCACAGTGCAGAAAAGACCCCAATTTTACCCCGACATACCCATCCCACCCTCCCCTTCTCCTCCACCAAACACCGGCGGAAAGGCCAAGTCTTACAATTTCACTGGAAGGTGAGAAGTTTCGGGCTTAGTCAAACCTTCACCGGAAGGTTCCAAAGCAATGGTGCAGCCACCAAGAAAGCCCTCCTGTCTGTCCGAACTCGTCAGTAATGCGGGACTTCCAGGAGGGCACCCCCGGATGACCACGGGGGCTGACCAGGGGCTCAGGGGGTGAGGTGATCACTCAGATAAGTGGCGTCTAGACCGTGAAGGGCTTTAAAAGGTCAATACCAGTACCGTGAATTGGGCCCGGAAGACAATACGCAGCCAGTGCAGTGCTCAGAGCACAGGTGTTATCTGCTCCCTGTGGCCCGTCCCAGTAAGGAGACGGGCCACCACATTCTGCACTAGCTGTAGCTTTTGAACTGTCATTATGGGCAGCCCCACATAGAGCGCATTGCAATAGTGTAGCTTCGAGGTGACGAACACATGGATGATAGTGGTGAGATTGGAATTTGAGACATATGGGCGGAGCCTTTTCACCAGATGTAATTGTCAAAAGACACCCCTGACAACAGCCAACACCTGACAATTCAGGTGTAGCTGCGAATCCAGGAGCACCCCCAGGCTTTGTATAGATGGAACCAAAGGAGGATGAACATTCCCAACAACTGGGGAGACCTCCTCACCCAGATCACCAGTCCCGCCAACTAGTATCACCTCTGTCTTACCGGGATTGAGATTCAGTCAGCTTGACCTCATCCAATCCTCCACAGCGGTCACGTACTGAGACAGCGGGGCCTGAATCAGATGAAAATGACAAATACGGTTCGGTGTCATCTGCATATTGAGGACAGCAGGACCCCCCCCAAAAAAGCGGCTTCACATACACATTAAACAAGAGAGGGGACAGAATGGAACCCTGCAAGACCACACAAGAGGTTACCAGGGGACAAAGTACAGTCCCCTAGCACCACCCGCTGGGACCTATCTGCGAGGTAGGAACAGAACCAATGTAAAACGGTTCCATTCACCCCCGCCAAGTCCCGCAGACAAGTCACCAACAACTCATGGTTAACAGTGTTGAAGGCCACTGATAGATCTAATAGAACTAACAGGGTCATATGACCCTTGCCCAATTCCATGAGGAGGTTGTCAACCAAGGTCACAAGTGCTGTCTCCGTGCTGTAACCCAGGCAAAAACCAGACTTCCCTAAAAAGGGAAGGTCAGAGACAGGTTGGTAGCTGGTCGGGGCATCAACATCAAGTGATGGCTTTTTAAGAAGGGGCCGAACCACAGCCTCCTTTAGGCAACCTGGCACCCTCCCCTCCCAAAGGGAGGCACTGATAACCCCTGCCAGCACCAGCACCACTGTCTCCCTGGTAGCTTTTACCAGCCAGGATGGGCAAGGATCTAGTTCAAAAGGTTGTGGCTCGAACAGATCCCAGCACATCGGCCTCATTAGTAGGCGTCACCAATCGAAAATCATCCCATAAAATATGAGCAGACAAGGCATTCCTAACCTCTGGCTCTGCCACTGCCTCTAAAGTGGCAGAGTCGAATTCGTTGTAGCAGGGAGCAGTCCTGTGGGGCTTCTGCCCCTTTAAGAGGGGACTGAGTGGGCTAGCCGGAGGGCTGAGAGCATGTGCATGGGACTGGAAGAGCCAGCCCATAGCTAGGAACCAGCCTGGGTTATATGCAGGCTGAGAGACAGAGTCAGAGTGGGTAGGACACTGGCCCTTTAACGCTGAGGTGTGAAAGCTTGGTCACGCCCTTCTGACAGTATAAAGGAGAGGCTGCCTGGGAGCTGAAGAAGCAACATCTCTCTGGAAGAAACCAAGAAGCTGTCTGGCCACTCTATGCTCTCCAGCATTCTGAAGCTAGGAGAATCAGAGTGGGCCCAGGTACTGGAGAAGGCTCTGCCCAGGAAGGAGCCTCCTGCCTGGGGAAGGCTTACTGTGAGCCAGGGGCCTACAGACCTGGCTACTATGGACTTTGAGGGGGTTGATGTTGTGTTGCTCCTGAGCCCGTGAGAGACTGTGCTGGGCCTCCAAGGTGGAGATGGACGAGCAGCAGCTCAGAGACTAAGGAACTGAGTATGGGTCTAATAAAGAGACTTTTAATTTGAATCCCTAGGGACTGGTGCAGTGTTGTCCCAAGGGTGAACCACCTTCCCCAAGGGAGGGGGATACAGCCAACTGAGGGCTCAATAGGCATGGCAGCGGGATGGGCTAATTACCAGAGAGAGACCCCTGTGCCCCGTGTGGTCCTGGGAAGACCCCCTGCTACAGTCGTGCTCAATGTGAGCAATTATGTCAGCAAAGTACTTCAAAAACATGTCACAACGGGCCGTGGACGAATCCAGTTCCAGGCAGAGACAGGCTGGACCTACCAGACCTCTCACCACCTAGAACAGCTCCATTGGACATGACTGAGCAGATGCAATGAGTGCAGCAAAAACCCGCTTCTTTGCTGCCCTCACCGCCACGGCATAGGACTTCAAAAATGTTCTGTGCCGTAACCGATCGTCTTGGGTGCGAGTACGGCACCATTGCCACTCTAACTGCCTCCCCATACGCTTTGGACATCCCAGGTCCTCTGTAAACCACGGGGAACTGTGCAGTTGATGCGCTGGGAGTGGACATCTAGGAGCCACCTCATCGATGACCTCCACCAGTCAGGCGTTCCACAAGGCTGCAAGGTCATCACTGGAGTGGCCATCGAGGTCAACAGGTATATCCCCAAGAGCATTTTGGAACTCCTCTGGTTCCATAAGTCTCCTGGGGCGGACCATCCAAACTGGTCTTGCACCCCTATGGTCAGGTTGACATGCTAGGATGGAGGTTTGCAGGAGAGAATGGTCCGACCACAACAAGGGTGAACATACTATGCCTTCAATCATCGGATCCCTCCGCCTCAGAGTCAGTGCAGAAAACCAAGTCAAGAGTGTGCCCCCACTCATGTGTCAGGCCCTCACCATCTGGGACAGGCCCATGGTTGCCATGGCGGCAATGAAATCCTGCTCCGCCCCTTTCAATTCCACCTTGGCATGGATAATGAAGTCCCCCAAGACAATAAGTCTGGGGGATCTCAAGACCAGCTCTGAGATGAGAGCTGCTAGAGCAGACAGGGATGCTTCTGTGCAGTGGGGTGCCCGGTACACCAGCAGAATCCCCAACCTGTCCCTGGCCAGACCCTCCGTTCCGTTCCTGGCCAAATCAATCACAAAATGGAGGCACTCTATCCCAGACCCATTCTGCACTGAGAATCTCTATGCAACCAATCTATCCCTAAAACTAATAGCTACCCCCCTCCCCCTCTGACCTGGTGCTGGACAGAGTACCCAGCTGGAACAATTCTGCCAAAATTGGCCCAGAGCATTCATTCAGTCAGGTCTCCGTCATGCACACAAGGTCGGCCACCCACTCCAAGATGGCATCATGAAAGTAGCTCTTAGCTGCTGAAAGGTAAACATATCCTTTTCTCAGAAGTCATTGACATGAAGCTCTGTTTCTTATGCCTCTGCCAAAAGAATGATTTACTAAGCTACAGGTGAAACCGTCATTCTCAAGGAATCAAATGGAATGGGTCTTAGTAAGACTGCTTCGGATTGGGGAAGCTGGACTGTGTTGTCCCACAGCCCAAGAAGGTTGCCAGTCTATGGAATACTGAACAGCCCAAGCCCAAGAAGGTTGCCAGTCTATGGAATACTGAACAGGGAGGGTACTCCTGGAGACCAAGAACAAGAACCACTGACAACAGCTGTCCATACTCAGAGTAGTGGCACACACTGAAGATCAAGTGCAGATTTTGAATGCAATACTCATTCCACTCAAGTCAACGGGGTTTTGCCATTGACTTCAATGGAGTGAGAATTACAGTCATCGTCTCCTTGGCTCTTTGGGTGGCTACAGTCAGGGTGTTTTTAAATGAGCAAGACGGGCAGAGGAGTCCATGGCCACTGAGTGGCATGGCTGCAGGGTGCTCATGCACATGACGTGCATGGGGAGCCTTTCACATGGGTGATTCCTGGCATGGCTACCCCAGCGACGGTGGCAGTTTCCACACGTGACTGGCTCCACATGGAGTACTCCTGATTTTTTGGTGGTGCTCCAGGCGTGGCCATGAGTGGCCACTGCATGTTTCACAGGAACCTGCTCCCCCGCACACCACCTTCACACAAGCAGTTGGACACGTGGTCGGTGGGGGGCATATGTGGACACATCTCATTTAAAAACGCCCTTGGTCACCTCTTTCAGTCACTGAGGGCTTTGCTGTAGTCAAGGGACTAAAACTAGCATTTTAGCCTTCCCTGCCATCCCCTCCCCTGATCATATTGACAACAGGCCAATTGGGGAAGGTTTAGGAAATGGTGATTAAATAGGTAAGATGTATCTCTCTGCCCAGTTCTGAATCTATGCTCCTGCACAGTGATACTGGCATTACCAACTGAACTGTCAACTTTTATTGAGATTTCAAATCGAAGTCTGACCTGAAGAGGACATGTAGAGAAAGTAAGGTTTCCATGTTGGTCCCAAATATAGGCAATAAAGACAAAGCAGTACAGTGATATCTTTTATTGGACTAACTAGAGTTGGTGGAGGTAAGCAAGACCTGAGAGGTCTGAAAGCTTGCTTACCTTCACCAGCTGTAATTGGTCTAATAAAAGATATCATTGCACTACTTAGTCTCTATGCCTGAAGAGGGCATGACATTTGTTTATGATTGCATTTGCATACTTAAAGTTCAGAATTATTCTTCACTTTCACACCTGAAAGCTTATTTGTAGAAGAGGCAACACAAAATAGAAGGGGTGGGGGCCTGAACAACAAAAGCTCCTGATGTGGCTGACTCATGTCTGAAGCTACAAGAGAGAAAGGTTTGAAAGCCTAATGAATATGCATCAACTATAAGGTCTGCTCTGAGCTGTCTAGCTCCAATCCAACTGTGCAATCCAAAAGTGAATGGATCCAGCTTCAAGAATATTAAGAACCAGAGACATAGCTCTATGTGGGGCAACTGGGGTTACTGCCCATGGGGCTTTCAGGACATCAAAATGTCCTGCTTTTTCTCTGCCAGAGCTGCCTGTACCTCCCCTATTGAGCCAGGAGCCAGTGACATGTCTGTCAGTGGCTCCCACCCCACCGCCAATGCCTCATCTTTTCCCCTAACTCCTATGCCTCCCCTCCCCTACCACAGTGTCCCCCATACCTCCCAAGTGTCCAGGGTTTTTCACACCTCTTTTGTTATCTGTACTGCAGTCTCGGAAACTGCTATAAAGTCCAGGATTAGAAAGGGAGATGAGAGGGAAAGCAATTTGCAAGTCATCAATGGTATAATGAGTTGAATTATTCAGCCTTAAAGATCCAGATCAGCCAAATCATTTTCCCACAGGCTAGTTCAGAGCAGCCCTTCCCACAGGAGAGAGAAGGGATTCTCTATTGTTCTCTCAGACTCATTAATGACTCTTCTCCTTTGAGGGAGGCCAGCCAGTTAAGGGAAGTGCTGTGGTAGAGCTTGGACACAAGGTTTTCCAACACCTGGGAGAAAATGATCAGGCTTTGGAATTAAAAAACTCCATTTGGGGCAAGGTAGAGCTATCAGTTTTAAGCATCTTTTCTCTTGAAAAAAATCATCTCGCTAGGGGGGGACTCAATCCTGGCCCTTATAAGGGGCTAATAATATGATTACGTTTCTTTTTTTAAATAATAACAAAAAATTTCTGACCACCCTCTGTTAGGTAATGGGATATTGCTAGTACTTGCCCATGACAAATCCTCACAGAATCTCATCTGTCAAATAATCCCCACAGGAGAAACGGCTGGAATGGGGGGAAAGCTTTATTGTCAGAAGGAGGGCAGTGTAAACTGTAAATCTCACTGGGGATGGGGTGTGGTGGCCAGCCAGTTAAGGGAAGCGCTGTGGTAGAGCTTGGACATAAAGACTGGCAAGACAAGGGTTTAAGCCTTAAGCATGAGGTTGTTTTATGGAGATATGCAAGTCCTTTAATT
Source organism: Sphenodon punctatus (assembly GCA_003113815.1). Taxonomy (NCBI): domain Eukaryota; kingdom Metazoa; phylum Chordata; class Lepidosauria; order Sphenodontia; family Sphenodontidae; genus Sphenodon; species Sphenodon punctatus. Next base: position 966,265 of record QEPC01009028.1, on the reverse strand, counting down.
TAAGATTGCTTTTTTTTTAAAAAAAAAAAGGTTTTTTAGCCCAGCCTCCTTGTCATAGTTAAGTAACAGACTACTTTGAATTTGCATATACACCAATTTTATGCTAATTATGCCATGCATTTTGAGAGTCACAGGGGCCAATCCCAAGCCCTGAGGACAAGCATGCATGGCACACGTGATGCGTGCATGCAACTGTGTGGACACCACCATTACAGGAACTGTGGCACGTGCACAAACTGTGCAGAAATCACATGGGACTCATTTAGATTGTAAGCCACAGGCAGGGACCGCGTCTAATTCTATGTTCTGTACAGCACCAGGTCATACGACTGGCGCTTTATAAATGTCTAATAATAATAATAATAATAATGCATGCATGCCTATGCTGTGGATGCATGAGTTCTGGATCACACCCACTGTTCCCCATTACAGAGTCCAGGGATTGAGAGGTATGGTGCTTCCCCAACTCTGTCTAGATCCTGTCTCTTATACACATCTAGATGTGTATAAGAGACAGGCGCCTCACTACCCCCCAACTCCTGGTACCCCAGCCTCCCCATGCCCTGGCCTTTGCCATTATTGCCTCCCATCCCAGTTGGTATCCCTGTAATTTGACTTACCCCAAGGCCCTATTAAACCTAGTTCTGCTACTGGTAGGAATGTACTCTTTTAATTCTTCTATATATAACACTATCTAACTATACCTAAATCCATCTAATTTGATGTTCTTTATTCATCACTGATCAATGCCTGTCTCTTATACACATCTAGATGTGTATAAGAGACAGCATATATTCCGTGTTTCCTACACTGGCAGTTATGGTGGAAACAGACTACACGGGGCCCTGCCTATAGCCGAACAGCATAGAGAGCTATGCAATAAGTTGCCAGCCATCACTAGTGAAATGGGCAAAGAAAGGGTTAAGTCTTTAGCAAGTGTGTTGAGCTGGGGCTACACAGATGAAAGCCTTGATTGCCATAAGGCTGCATGTGTAGGTCATGTGACAAAGGCACACTGATTTAAACCTGGGCTGGGAGCCTGGCTGAGGGGTCACTAGGGAGAGGCAGAACTGGATCACCTGCCTTGGGCACAGAAGCTTGCCCAAGGCCCTGCCTAATAGAGGGTTTTCCTAGCAGCTGGCAGGCAGGCAGGCAGGCAGGCAGACAGGGTGGCCAGGCCAGAGGTCCAGAAAATTTAGAGCTTAGGAGTGAGTTTCCCTGGAGCTGCTGGGAACTCTCCTCATGATTAAGGACTGTGTTGTTCTAGGATCTGCTTTATGCTTTGGACACTATATAAATTACGTTGGTGTGGTGCACTGTAATAAAAGTACTGTAGCGAAAAAACCCATGCATTAATGGAGTGTCCGGGGTTGGATCCTGCAAGGACTTGCACTCTACAGGCTTGTTATAGTAACGGGAGGGAATTCAGTGTCCTGGGTTGTACAGGAAATCCGAAATAGAGGATCTTAGTAGTTCCTCCTGACCTTAAGATCTGTGAAATATCTTTGAATCATACTTAAAAGTACTGAATTTTGTTCAGAAGTCCATACATTTTACACAAGATTCTGGGGGATTTGATGTGTGTGATTATAGCTCGAGTTAAGAAGTAGAGTCTTGCTGGGTACAATACTGAGTACCAGTTATCACCCAGCTTTATATGATCACATACCCCAAAGAAAAGTAAAACACATGGCTGCGAGCTGAAAATACACTCAACACATAATTTGGCTATTTTGTTTTGTGACTTCTACTTTATACAGGGAGAAAACAGAGTTGTAATAAAACTGCTTAGTCAGAAGTCTCTTCTAAAAAAAAAGGGGGGGGGGTCTTCAGTCCACAGAAAAATGTGAAGTCTTCCTATGCCCAACATGAAATTGCAAGGGGGAGGGTATACCTCCCCACTTTTCTATTGTCTTTAGTCCTTCTAATGTTGTTATGTAATAATCATTCTATTTTTACAGTGCCCCCCCCAAATGGCACTTGGTGTGCTTCGCATCATAAACGATACACATAAAATTAATTTAGAACGTACATTCATTTTTTTAAAAAAAGGAAAACACATTAGGGAACCAGAATTGGATCCTAAAAATGTTGGAAAAACAGCTCCAGATGGCATCGACCTTTTGCACCAACAAACCCTAATGACCACTAGGGGCATTGGGAGTAGAGATAGTGAGTTAGTGTGAGTGTCACTTTAACCTTTCCTGATCTCTGCTTCTAAGCCCCCTCCCAGGTGGGATGTGCCCAGGAAACTCCTACTGGACTTCCTCACCTTTCGCCATTCCTAACTTCTCTCTCTGACCTTCAACATGACCGGCCACCATGCTGGTGGCAGCTAGCTAGTAAGACTAGGGATAGGCCTTTCCTATCACAATGTACTTCTCAATAAAGTAGATTATCTTAATCTACAAACAATCTCCAAGGTGTTGATTACTACTAAGCTGTTGCTACTAAGAATTCAAGCTGCTTTTGGTTTTTTGACCACTAATAAAATTCCAACAAAAAACACCTGGTGAATAAATAAGTCTTCAAGTGCTTTTCAAAGGTGAGGAGAAGCATCTGAGGGAAGCGAGTTCCACACTGAGCAGTTCGCCGACTAAAGGAGCGATGACAGGATTCCCAAAGAGCAGGTGGTTTCTGGGCACAGATAACTATTGGGGCAAGGCTCCAGGAGCAGGTCTCATATATCCAGGGCTTATACTATTCAGGGCATAACAGTGCAACATAGGGTGTTTTTAGGTGGACCCTTGGGGTGGCCACCCCCAGGTCTGCCCTGGCTGCGGCAGGTTTACGTGGAGGCAGCCACTGAAGACTGTTGTCTGCCCATGCAGCACCCCCCTACCCTGCACCAAAGAGCTGTGGGTGGATCACCAGCAGCTCTACGCTGCTGCCCAGGCAACCACCAGCCTGAAACGGAGATGCAGCGGCCCGTCTGCAAGTAGATGGATTGCTGTTCTGCCCCTGGCTGGTGCTCTGGGTTTGGGCAGCTCTCTCTGCTTGCAGTGCTCTGGGATTGTTCTAGAGCACTGTGCTAGGCTCTGCTTCACCCCAGGGTGACCTGCCTTGACAGGGCTTGGCCCCCCAGGGGTGGGGCAGAGCAGGGACAGTAGAGGTGTCAATCTAAAAACACACCTATAGTCTTCCCTCCTGTCCTACTTCTACTCCCCGAGAAACATGGTGCTTGTTTGGCAATTATCACACTGAAAAGTATGGAATCAGATGGCTGCTGTCTCAGTGTCAATAGAGTTTGCAGCAGACCTCTGGCTGTATTCAACAGGAGTCATTCTTTATTTTGGTGGTTATACTCTTTGAAATTGTGTGGCTGTAATTAGAAACAAGTATATAGCAACGTGTGGAAAACGCATCCTGTATTTCCAAGGTTTCCATTTTGACTGAAATCATGAAGTGCAGGGAGAGCTCATGCCCTCTGTTATTTAGTTTCATTCTGGGCATTCAAATTGCAAGACAAGCAAAACTAGATTGTTTTGGAAAACATATGTTATCAAAAAGAAAACTTTAAAATGAAAGCTTTGTGAAAAAGTCCTGGATTTCAAGGGCTGAATCATTTATGTATACGGAAGCAGCTTGACAGAATCTATCAAGTATCCCATTAGGCCAGAAACAGAATGTTGTTCAAAAAGACGACAAAATAAATGTGAGTTGTGAAGCAACTGATGGCAACTTAGATACATATAGAGCAAACAGCCAGAACAAAAATAGCAAGCATTTAATAAACACAGTACTTGTGTTTGAAGAAAACACACCCTTTCAGCTGTATCTCTGGAAACAAAACACACCACCACCTTAGTGCTAAATGCAAAGCTCCTGCCTGCATCTACTATTATATACAGCAGCATGACAGTATAATTGAACAGAAGTGTTACAAAGTGTATTGTAGCAGGCACTCAGTACAATTACCACAAAAAGATATGGTTTCCTACAGTATTGCTTTGAGGCTTGTATCTTCACAGAATATTGTCAACGTTTTGGTGTGCAATATCCTTCATCAGGCTTAATGGTGTACTACTTTATCAGCAAATAAAAGTGAGATCAAAGCATTCAAACATTTCAGGTGTAGGTTACTTATTGTTGATATGCCTTTGTAGATTACATGCTCCCACTGTTCTCATTTAATGGTGCACTTATTAAATCTCTCCTGCCACCCCCTTAAAAACCATCTACCCACAGCTAGGCAAAGTGATTGCATGAGGAGTGCAGGACTCTCTGCACAACTGAAGTTCAAATCTGCTGCACACCCACAATTACTATATTCTTGAAACCTGATTACACCCTCCAGTTCTAATAGGCAAGAGACCTCAGCAGCTTTGGTAGCTCTTAGCACATGCCTTTGAGGTTAGGTGGCATCTTGCAGTGCCTTGTGCTGATGGGATTCACTAGGAGAGGCCAAGGGCTCCCTTTGCTTTTCTCAGAAAAGGGAAGAGCTTATTTCTTCCTCATGTCACCTTCCTGTTTTAAATCCTGGTTACTCAGCATGCACCCTGTTTGATTTCATGGGACAGCAGTGGGCAGCAGGATGAAGCCCTTTGAATCCCTCTGGAGAGAAACATCAAGTGCTGCCAAGCAACATTTGAATGTTTTCATGCCCAAGAGGGATTTCAGTGCCAGCATTAAGTTCTAGTCATTCTTCAGCACTTTAAGCAGTTCATTATCACAAATCAATGCAAGTTGTCTTTTAAGAAAGCCAGTGTTTATTTGTTTACCCACACAGCTCAATTTCACTGGTATACATATTTATTAGGAAGTCAGTAGATATGACCAGGGCTCAGACTGGTGGGGCTACAGTAAATAACCATTTCATTTCAGTGCAAACTTGAAAGAGTGGCCTAGGTACACCTGGGAGGAAGAATCATCACCACCAGGCACAGACTGAGTGATTTGTTAGCTTTACCTGCAGGCCTTTCTCCTCTGTCTTTTTCTGGAGTATCTGAAGACACTTGGTGAAGTCAGTCAAGTCTTGATCCGGGGTCTCTATCAGTTCACATCCCTAAGCATAAGAAATAAAATAAGAAAGTGGGGGAAAGAATTAGCTTTCAATTTCAAGAACAAGAAAAATGGTTTCTCTAGCTATTTACTGTTTGATTATGTGTATATACAAGGAATATGTTCACATGCTGCATTAAGAGGTACCATATATCAGTGATAAGGAAAACACAGAGCATTGTACTCCATTATATCTTGGAGCATGGAAATACTCTTACTGGAGAGATGTAGGTAGAGAGACATGTTGACCCGCTGTGGCCCATGTTGACCTGCCTGGAATGTGCACCCAGGATCTTCCAGGAAATGCATTCTGGACCAGCCGCCTACCCGGCCTGAGACACTAGTACACCAACATCTGTTGGCCAGGGAGTAGACATGCAGCTGAGTCCCTGACCCAGACATGCCATAGTGGGGCCACGTCATGTCTGTTTTTACCTAAGATCATTTAACTACTAGTCCTCCTCCTAAAGCTGGGAGGAGTACCCAGCTATGGTTCTTTGAACTTGATTGACTCCAGCATTTTCCAACTTCTTTTTCCAGTGCCTTTCAAGCTTCTTATACTGTTCAGCTGCCCATAAAGCCAATTCAGCTTATTGGCCCCAGGTACCACCTGACAGCCATTTGAGTGACCAGACTGCTGGTTGCAGGAGCACTCTCTGTCAGAGTACAATGCTGCCTAACTTCTGTTCCATGGGAAATGCTGAGGATCATGTTCAGCCCAAATATGTTGAACTAAGGAGGTGTCTAGTTCTGGTGATCCCAGCAACATGTGCTTAGTGCTTTACTGGATCAAAGTAATAGTAGCTGCAGACACTTAGAACCTCTCAGAATCAGGCTCTCTGCTAGTGTTTGCCCTTGCTATCTATACCATCACTATCATTACCTTTCTGCAATGAAACAGGCACAAATGTGAGGCTACAAAAACATCGGCTTGATGGAGCTTGTAAAATTGTGAGAGTTAATTTCAAATGATTTGAAGGGGGTGGAAAACCAAGCCTCCTTATACTATGGTAAGTTATTGTGGCAAGAACATGGTGCAAAGCATGAGTTCAGATTTCTTAATTCAGAACTAAAACAAGTCATAAGCCTCTGCCAAGGAGCTGGGTAAGGAATAGTGAAGTATACCATATAAAGTCGCCATTCAAAGAGGTTTCAAGGATACAACACACCCATACGGCATCATAAATTATAATAAGAATCCACGCTGCTAGATTTAGAGGTTCCTTTACCTAACACTTCAATTATTCTGATTCAAGGTCTCTTTATAGGCTTCCTGGTTCTAACTTGATTCATATCGTATGTCTGCCCTATGTTGTAGTGACCGATAAGAAAATTAGGTTCTCACCACTCAAAAACATATTAGAGCCTAAAAATACTCTTTAAAATGCTGGAAAGGCAAATGAATTAAAGGTTGACAGCTTTCCCTTTCCAACTCCTGTGGTTAAAATATAGTACCAGAAATTCAAAGAGGTAGAATTCACCAGTCTAGCATGCAAACAAGGCATAGGCAATTGTCTACAGTAACAGGGCAAACTTACAATGGGAATATGACAAATCATGTTATTTTGGTTGCTGAAAAATTGTTTCTGTGTTCTAGATGGAATGTATTAATGAAGAAACAATATTGTAGCAAATTGTGTGTGCATGTAGGTAAGTGGAGGAATGAAATGAACTAGCTGACATTTTCAGATATTGCTCAAAATCTGTTCTCAAATGGTTTGCCTACAATTTGCTTGCCAGTGCTGCAAATGTATTTCCAAGGAATAATTAAAGTTTAGGGGTGTGATGTGATGCTCCGACACAAATGATGAGGAAGCTGTTTCCCTGCCCATCAGGTATGAACAAGAGACAGCAATAATGTTAGTGCTGAAAGCATCCCATTCCCCAACTGCTATGTACAGGAAGGGAGAGAATTGAATAATAGCCAATGTTTTCATAGGCAGGAGGATTGCGGCATTCTTAGATGGTTTAATAATACTTATTATTTATATATCACTTTCAGTGGGCAAAGTACATCACATCAAGCTGTCACAAAATCCCTATGACATACACTCATCAACATTATTATTCCTGTATTGTTGATGGGGAACTGAAGCTAAGAGGCAGGAATTTGGTCTGGGTCATCCAAAGCAGGTCTGAAAGCCCAGCCTCCATGGTTCAAGTTCTGCACTCCAAGCACTGGACTATAACCAATTCTCAACATCTCCCTAGTGTGCCAGAGAATGAAACTCCAGAATTTAGGCACATGAGTAGTGTTGCTGTTGTAGAGCCAGGAAAAGCTTTGTGTTACCCCGCAGGTAACTAATGAACCGCAGCAACCATAATGTCTGCAAACCACTAACATTTGGTTGAGGACTCACTCCTCCTTCCAAGGCAACTATGACCTTGGAGCTTTCAGTGAGGAAATAACTTTCTATAATTACAAGGAAAAAGTCCTAGACTTAGTTGGAACAAGGTGACTTGTAGAAAAAGCAGAGGTAATATTTATAGGTGTGCAGTATCTGGAAAAACTCATCCAATTTATTTAATGTTTAGGCCTTGTGGGCAGCACGGATAATTAATAACTTTAGAAAAGGCAATGCTGTTCAACGGCTATGATAATGTGACAAAGCTTTGTATTGTATTGTAAATTAATTCCAGCTGTCCCCATTACACTGGAGAAGTAGGTGGTGAATGAGTCCCTTGAGGCATCCAGCATGCATGCAGTGTATGAACCTAATTAGTCCCAGATGACATTGTCAGCAACATGTATCTGAAGTGTATTTTTGCAACTCCTTCCTTTTATTATGGTTTTGTGTAATTACACAGGGCATCAAAGAATCCCAGCATCACAAAGCTTCTTCCAAACCCCATTCAGTGGTTGGCAGTATCTCATTAAACACAAGATATGACATGAAACAGTAAATGGAAGAGGTTAGCCTAGAAAACCACAAAGTCCTGTTTGTCAGCTGGATGGCACATTATGTTTCTTCTATTTGGCTGTTGTGCACCTCCACTTTAAATGATGTCAGATGAATAGCTGTGCAGACAACCTACACCAGAAAGCTGTAGTTGGAAGGACAATGATCTCAACATTAGTTTCTTCACTGGACACATTTCCTTAACAAATGTCTACCCTTCCGTATAACTGTTGGTGTTATGCTCTTGCTGGCTCCACCCCTCTCATCATGCATTTCTTCAGTCCAATGGAAGAGAAGTCTGTTCTACTTTTTAACCAACATACAATCTGCCTTCAACAGGATAGCGGCCTTCACTGACCCCTCCAGGTTTCCTCTGACTCTTGGTGGTTCCTTTTTTCCCTCCCATATTTCCTCTTTAAGGCAAAGACTTAAAACTCTGTGGACCTTCTCTCTGATGCTGGTACAGTGATATTTCCTTCACCCTACTCTTAGGTAGTCTCTCTTATGGAATAGACTAGGGCTGAAACTCGTTGCTTGAGTCTCACCAGTTCTCGATGAGAATTTCACTCATGACGAGCTGGGGAAATCCTGATGGAAGAGATAGGTTTTCAAGAGGGATTTGAAGTTGGGAGGGAGGAAGCAGAACAAATGTATCCAGGGAGGGAATTCCAGGCATGGGGGGCAGTAAGAGAGATGGGGTGAAGATGTTTATTTTCTTTTATTTAATTATTTAATCTTATTTATTTATTTGAGATACTTATTATCCCGCCCCTCCTGCCAAAGGCAGCCCGGGGCAGCTTACAATACAAAATAGAAAATAAATAAAATACATATTAAAAAATATCCAAAGGGAAAAAGACAAAACAACAAAGAGGGAATCACAGCCTCACCACAATAGGAAAAGGGACATCAAAAGTGTGTTAAAATTACTTTAAAAACCCCCACGCCAACTCACCAACAGAAAAACCAATAAAACCTACCCTCTCCCATCTCCTTCACCAAACGTCTGTCGGAACAACAAGGTCTTGCATTGGCATCGAAATGAAGGGAGGGAGTTCCACAGACTCGGGGCGGGCAGCAAGAATGCTTCTCCATAGTAGTCCCCCAGGGGACCTCGAGAAGGGCGCTCCCAGTCAACCACAGGGCTTGATCAAGGGCACAGGGAGTGAGGCGATCCCACAGACAGATGGGGCCCAAGCCGTATAGGGCTTTATAGGTAAGAACCAGCACCTTGAATCGGGCCCAGAAGACTATAGGCAGCCAGTGAAGAGATTGGAGCACTGGTGTAATGTGCTCCTGGTGACCCGTCCCCGTAAGGAGGTGGGTCGCCGCATTCTGCACCAGCTGCAGTCTCTGAACCGTCACCATGGGACAGTCCCACATAGAGCACGTTACAATACTCCAGTCTTGAGGTAATGAATGCATGGATGATAGTGGCCAGGTTGGAGACTAAGACATGTGGCTGAAGCCGTCGCACCAGATGTAGTTGGTGGAAAGCGCTCCTCACCACAGTCCCAACCTTGGCATCTAGGCAGAGCTGTGAGTCAATGAGCACTCCCAGGCTCCAAACCTGGGGAACCAGTGGGAGGTGAACTCCGTCAATGACAGGGGGCACCACACCCACTGGCTTCTGCACTTGTATCACCTCTGTCTTGTCGGGATTCAGCTTCAGTTGATTCGCCCATTCTCCTACAGCTGCCAGACATTATGTGAGCACCGAGATTACGGGGCCTGGGTCAAATGAAAACGAGAGACAGAGTTGGGTGTCATCAGCATATTGATGACACTGAACTCCAGAGCTCCACACGATCTTGCCCAATGACTGCATATACACATTGAACAAGAGAGGGGACAAGATGGAACCCTGTGGGACTCCACACAAGAGGTTCTGGGGAGTGAAAAATGTTCCCCAAGCACTGTTTAGAGGAGCAGGGGAGTCACAAGCAGACAAGGGTAGGGGCAGAGGAGGAACAACGCTCCCAGGCAGGAATGTTGCAGGATACAAGAGCTGAGAGATATGGAGGAGCAAGGCTATGAAGAGCCTTGAAGGTGAAGTCCAGGAGCGTGTGCTGAATGCGTTCCTGTAGAGGGAGCCAGTGTAAGCAGGAGAGGAGGGGCTGAATATGGTGAAAGCAGGCAAGGTGGATGACTTTGGAAGCAAAGCATTGAATGTTGATGAGGGGGGCCAGATCATAGCAGGGGAGACCAGTGAGGAGGAAATTACAGTAGTCAAGATGAGGTATGACTAGAACATAAGCAAAGTTTTTTGCAGTGATAACAGTGAGGCCGGGCTGGATTTTAGCAATATTACACAGCACAAATCGGCAGGATTTGGCAACAGTCTGGATCTGAGGCATAAAGGAGAGGGAGGAGTCAAAGATTAATCGAAGGCGTTGCGCCTGAGGAACAAGCTGGATTGTGACTCCTTCAGTGGGAACTGAGAGGGAAGTAGGAGGGGAACGTTTTGATGGAAAGATGAGGCATTCAGTCTTGGCCATATTAAGCTTGAGTTGGTGGCGAGACATCCAAGCAGAGATGTCAGAGAGAGTCAGCAATACAAGACTGGATGGAGGGGGAGAGCGTGGGAGTGGAGAGAGAGAGTTGCGTGTCATCAGCATACAGGTGATACTGGAAGCCATGCGATTCAATGAGTTTACCTAGAGAAAGAGTGTACAGGGAGAAAAGGGCCCATGACAGAGCCATGGGAAATTCCCAAAGAGAGGGGAAGGAACTTAGAGGAGGTACCAGCAGAAGAAATGCTGAAGGAGCTGTTTGAGAGATATAAGGAGAAAGAGTAGAGAACAGAGTCCCAGAAACTAACAGAGCGTAGCGAATCCAGGAGGAGGCCATGGTTGGCAGTGTCAAAGGCGGCAGAGAGATCGAGGAGGACAAGAATGGAGTAGAGGCCTTTAGTCTTAGCTAAGAGGTCATCATCGGGGACATTTGACATTTTTTGTTCTTAAAACAAGTAACATACAATATACCAGAGGATATTTCTTGCCTATAATCCAGGATGCTCTTGAGGGAGGAAGGAGCTGATAAGGTCTATCGCAAGGAATGCTCCTAAGACAGTGATTCCAAAGCCAACCAGAGCTCTGCCACTCTTTGAATGGCATTACAAATATAGAACCCAGGGATCATCCAGGGACTTCCTATAAAATGCATGATCTCTGCATGCCTAATGGGGTACACACCTTTCTGGTATGGCTTCAACCCTTTTTTTGGAGGAGGACAATGAAGCAGGTGGGGTTGCCAGTTATCTGGGCATCAAATCACGTGTGGATTGAAGGCAGCCAAGCTAAATGCCTGTCACCACTTTGTGACATGAGTCCAGTGCTGATACTCAGGAGGTACCGAAACCCTATCCACAAACTTAGCTCAAGTCCATCTGAAAGCACATTCTTAAAAGGTGAGTAGTAGCAATCCCTGACCACAAATAAACATGTGACCAGTGGGATGAAGGCACATCTCATAACCTCAACATCATCCCTCTCTAACTAGTGGCAGCCAGTAACCCTCAGCAGCCCTCCCTGCATACATTGTTGGTAGGGAGGAAGCTGCAACACTAGCCCTGAATGATGTTGTGGCATGAGGTGCTGAAGGCAACTTCTCCCAGAAGCTTACCATAGGAAAAGAAAACTATGGGTTACCCTACCTTGACTGTGGAATGGCTCTAAAGTTAGCCTTACCAGTGCTAGAGATCAGGCAGCTGAATTTCTACACAGGGCAAGTCATGCTGGATCACAGATGTATCGAAGATCCAATAAAATTGCAGTCTTATAAAATCCATATAAAATTGAGGAGAATGCTGCAACCTTTTTAAAAATTAAATTTGGATCTGGCCACTGTCATCCATGCCATCGTAACTCTGAGGCTAGACTACAGCAATGTGCTCTACATGGGGTCGCTTTTGATGATTGTTCAGAAGCTGCAGCTGGTGCAGAATGTGATGCTTCCGATCTGCACTGGCTGCCAATAGCTTTCTGAGCACAATTCAAGGTGCTGGTTTTGACCTATAAAGCACTAAACAGCCAAGACCTCAAACATCTGAAAGACCCCCTCTCCCACCATGTCTCATCGCGGCTTCTGAGGTCAGCTGAGAGTGCCCATATGCAGGTACCATCTACCCATCAAGTTCATACAACAAGGGCATGCAGAGAGGTGTTCTCAGTGGCTGCCCCACAGTTATGGTGTAACAAGGTAAAGGGTCCTGGGTGCATCTTTGCAGGATGTGGCCCAATAAGTCATTCTCTGTAGGGGAATCTCTACCCAAGTCTCTTTATTTCAAATACACAATTTCCATCACAGTTTCTCTATACTTATTGGGCTTGATCCCACCACGTGGATCCACATTGTGGGCATATTGTGCCCTGCGGAAACCACGCGCATGCGCACAATCTGTGGGGCATGGGATCATGGCCAAGGTCNGGCTCTAAAGTTAGCCTTACCAGTGCTAGAGATCAGGCAGCTGAATTTCTACACAGGGCAAGTCATGCTGGATCACAGATGTATCGAAGATCCAATAAAATTGCAGTCTTATAAAATCCATATAAAATTGAGGAGAATGCTGCAACCTTTTTAAAAATTAAATTTGGATCTGGCCACTGTCATCCATGCCATCGTAACTCTGAGGCTAGACTACAGCAATGTGCTCTACATGGGGTCGCTTTTGATGATTGTTCAGAAGCTGCAGCTGGTGCAGAATGTGATGCTTCCGATCTGCACTGGCTGCCAATAGCTTTCTGAGCACAATTCAAGGTGCTGGTTTTGACCTATAAAGCACTAAACAGCCAAGACCTCAAACATCTGAAAGACCCCCTCTCCCACCATGTCTCATCGCGGCTTCTGAGGTCAGCTGAGAGTGCCCATATGCAGGTACCATCTACCCATCAAGTTCATACAACAAGGGCATGCAGAGAGGTGTTCTCAGTGGCTGCCCCACAGTTATGGTGTAACAAGGTAAAGGGTCCTGGGTGCATCTTTGCAGGATGTGGCCCAATAAGTCATTCTCTGTAGGGGAATCTCTACCCAAGTCTCTTTATTTCAAATACACAATTTCCATCACAGTTTCTCTATACTTATTGGGCTTGATCCCACCACGTGGATCCACATTGTGGGCATATTGTGCCCTGCGGAAACCACGCGCATGCGCACAATCTGTGGGGCATGGGATCATGGCCAAGGTCTATATCAGCACACAGTGTCTCCGTTACTTGCCATCTCTCTGCAGAGCTGCCTTTTGGGAGGAGTCACCGGGAGCACATTACACCAGTGCTCCAGAATCTGTACTAGCTCCCTATAGCTTTCCCGGCACAATTTGAGGTTGTGGTTTTGACCTTTAAAGCCCTAAACGGCCTGGGCCGCATACATCTGAAAGACCACCTGTCCGACCATGCTCTATTGCGATCCCTGCAGTCGGCCAGGGGTGCCATCCTGTGGGTTCCACCTGTTACTCTTGTTCATATGGCAGGGGCTCACAGGGGATGTTCTCAGTTGCTTCCCCAATGTTGTGGAACTCCCTCCCCTTGGAGGTCCATCTGAGTCCAGGCCTGTGGATCTTTCAAGGCGGTGTAAAACTTTTCTTTTTAGTAAAGCATTTGGTGGGTGGAGATAGGGATTAGGTGGGAGGTTGTTGGAGTATGGGGTTAGTGTGGGTAGGGTTCTTTTGATGAATTGTGTTTTAATGTGTTTTAATTGTATTTTAGGTTTTTGTAAGCTGCCCTGAGCCTTTGTGGAAGGGGGGCGGGGGGTAAAAAATAAAATAAATAAACAAATAAAGCTCTGTTCCCCCCTGGTCACAGCTCCTCAGTCACAGCGGTTCTCCTCCAGTCTCTTACCAAGCCTCCCTACAGAACTGCCATTAAACTTTGGTCCCTCATGGTCTCAGCTCTTTTCCAGCAACTCTCCATACTGAGCTCTCAGCTCAGGCTTAAATCTGGCTCAGCCATGCCCAAGCCCAGGTGGCAGGCAATCAGGCGCTGTCCCCCACTTCACTCAGCGCCTGCACATGAAGTAGCACTTTCAGACCTTGCAGGTGCCCAGTTCCAATAGGCTGCACCCTGCCACATATGGAACGTGCCTCGCCATCCTCCAGAGGTAATGTAAGCCCTTGTTTGGCAGGCAGGAGTAGGGATGGGGTGTTGTGGGTTGGAGATTTTATCTTGTTCCTTTTTTTATTTGGGTATTTTAATTTTTGAATTTATTTTATGTACTGCTATAGATGTTTTGACATGTTGTAACCCACTCTGTGCCATGAAGGAATGGGCAGGATAAAAGTGTAAATAAATAAATATTTAAACCCATATGTGTGTCACACTTATTCTTCCTCCTAATGCTGCATTAAAAAAAGTTAACACAAATAGGCTAAATTCTTTTTCACTAGAATTTTGGGAGCATCTTCACCTTGAAGGAAGACTCTACTATATTGTAGAATTGTTAAGTTTGTTCAACACTAGGTTGCATGGGATGTAATTCAGTAACAAAAAACCTCCCTGCTTTATTGTAAACAAAATGGTATTTCTTATAAGATCATTAGCTAATCAATAAAGTCATAAATAGGGAAAAAAATAAAAACCTGAGGTGCATTTTTACTCCAACTCTACAGAGGGTACAGCTCTGGCAAACATACAAAATTCAACCATCACCACAAATGAAAAGGAGAGGAAACCTCTGCCAAAACCCAAACAACAAATAAATGTTCCTAGTTCTAGCTGCCATGTTCATATTCAAGAGTCCACGTGCCCCTATTCTAGCAACAAATATATCATCTCTTCTTGAACCACTGGAGGCAATGAGTTTATTGGAACATCCCTATTTCCTTCATGATAAATTTTAATATAATAATAATAATTAATAATGAAGGGAACAACCAACACCACAGATGGTCAGTATGGACTGGTGGGTATCAATCAAATTGTCTTTTTATCCTTCTATGACAAAATGCCATGGACATTCAGGCTGACTGGATAAGAGATCCTTAGACAAATTTGCTGCTACTGCCACACCAAATCTAACGTTTTGTATAAGAGAGTTTCTTTCTTTTCTTGATCAGCATTTCAGCTAGAGTGCTTGTCAAACTTCACTGCATTATTCATGTATAATACAGAAATTTTCCAGTCATACAACTTTCTAAGGCAAATAGGATTTAATCAAAGATACTATAATAATTGTAGTAGTAAGCAATAATGCTTGCAACATCCTATATGCCCTATTAAACTTAATGGCATTAACCTTTGAGAAGAAAACTTTTAAAAGTCAAGCAAGTTTTACATTAGGAAAGGTTTAAAAAATCTGAATACTGGAGCAGGGAGAAAGACTGGCGATAAACCTGATGATCACATCACAATAAACAGTGATAGGTATGGAAGGGTTTTAGGGCATGTGTTACTGTGGGTGGAAACGGACATAATGGCCACTTGGCCATAGCCTGACCCAGGAAGCTGAGGCAGACACGGTCTGGACTGTGTTGGGTCGCACAACAAACGTGTCTGAGGTCGGGTCACTGAGGAAGGTGGGGAGATGCATCAATATGTGGCTAGCTCCACCCCCACGCTGTGCCCAGTGCCCCATCCCCCGCCACGACAGGCAGCCATGGCAGTCAATAGTAGCCAGCCAAGGTGGACCCGATCCAGGCTGTGTCTGCCAGGCCACAGCAGACGTGATAGCCTGCTTTGGCCGGATTGGGCGGGCCTTAGCCCAGGCTGTGATCTGGGCATATTCTGGGAGCGAGAGCACAGACTAGCTGCTGACATGACCTGGGTCAATCCCAGGCCAACATCTAGCGGCCCGAAAACAGATGTACTCTGCTGGTGGCCACCATCATGTCTCCCTCCTCCCTCTCCCCCCGTGTCTTATTAAGGCAGCTTTAAAGACGTCATTACTGAAGAACAGGGGTGAATTCATTCCTCCACTGAAGACAGTGGTGAAAGTCCCAAAAGAGCATCCTTGGTCCCTAATGATTAAATATATATCAATATCAATCTAATATCAGTCTGAATCAGCATTTATTTTGTAACAAGGCTGTGGAAAGCAGGGATTAAATCTGGGTCTCAGCTTGATGGGTGCCCTGATTGCTTAGCTATTCCTCCAGGCTATTTGGTCATCCCTCCTTGGGGCCTGTGTAATGTTGATGTCTGTGGGGTGCAAACACATCTTCTATTGACTCCATTGAAAGCTCTGAAGTCCCTGATTAGTTGCACACAGGTCACCTTTTTCTGACTACTTCCAGGCATATATGACCCCAGCAGATACCAGAGAGTATCTGCTCAACATAATGGCTACCTCGTTTAGTCTGAGTTTCCTGTTGAATTCCTGATCCTACTTGCTTCCTGACTCATGACCTTGCTTCTTGATCCTGACTTGGTTCTGGCTTCTATATCCTGACTCAGCTGACTCCTCGATTTTAATTCAGCTCTGAAGTCTGCAAGAAGTGAGGCTGTGTGAGGCTCCTATACCCGGACTATGCCACTGCAAGCCTGAGTTTGTATAAACCCCTGTCTTGAGCCAATCCTTGGATGGCTGGGAAATTCTCTTTCCTTTTTAGAGATATCAAGCACCACACACAATGAATGTTAGCAAGAATGTGTGGAATAGGTGACAGGGTAGAAATTAGCGCTATTAGCATTTACCAGGTCCTTCTTAATAGCTTTTAATTTTAAAGCCCAGTTTCTTCTGCTTACTTGTACAACCTTCTGACAGCATAATATATTTTATCTGGACTTGTGCTCCAACGTCTTGTTCCAGTAAAATATGAAAGCACATGCAGAAATGTGAAGCATCCTAGGTACCCCATTGAAGCCAAGGGAACTACTCATGTGTTTAAAGGCATTATGCTGTCAAGCTCAGCATCTCATAGTACTGAGCCCTTAGTTAGTTGGAAAGAACAAGCTCATTTCACGTTGTCTGGGTGCTCACTTAGTGGTCTAATACAATCACACCACAGCATGTGAAACTCATTTTGGAAAGCAGACAGCCTGAAATGCTTCCTGGGGCCTCCACATCCCTTACAAAAGGAACATTTAACGACTGTGAAGCACAAAAAGATCATACATTTTCTGTGGGCCACCAGTCAATGGAGGATGATTTGGAGTGGACTGAGTTTTGAGAGTGTAGAAAGGACTTAGACTGATTAAGTTGTTTTAATTACAGATCAGCATGAAATTGCTGAATAAAGGGCCTTTTCATTTTTTGGAAAGATGGAGCCAAGGCTCACTGATTTCTTTTAACAATCTCAAATATTGCCAAGTAGAGAGCAGCTATTTAATGATTTCCTTTTGGATCACGCTTAAATAATTAAATGAAATACTTTTGTTCTCTAATAACTGAAATCAAAAACAAATTGCTGTAATTGGTGGAACTGCTTTTGGACTCTTCTTTAAATGGAACTAAATAATGATGTGAAATTACTGTCCTTCCCGTTTTTAAACTCAGCCTTCAGCTTGACAACATGGCACAGTTGCTATTGCACAGACCCATGTTCCTGTATTGGCTATACTTTACACTGCAACTGACATTTTGGGTATTTTCAGAAGTGACGCTACCATGCTTAGACCCAATCCGGGGTAACAGCCGCCACCCCGCCCCGGGGTAAGCCAATACCCAGAACAGACATGACAGTGCGCCTTACCACACTTTGCCCCGAACCATGGTAGTGCTTAACATTAGCTGTTCCCCACAATTTTCCATGATCACAACAGGTGGTAACGGCTACCATGGTTTGGGGCAAAGTGTGGTGAACATCTGGCAGCTGCTGAACAGAAGTGACAGTGGTTGTGACTGGGGTCAGGTTAAGTGTGGTAAAGCGTGGTTAAGTGTGGTAACATCATTTCTGAAAATATCCCTTGATTCTGATGAACTAAAGCAATGCATTGACCAGACATGGGCACATGCCACAACAGCCTAATACTAAGGCTGAAATCCTCACTCTCCTGATGTCGCTGGCAAAGATCCTGTTGACTTCAATAGAGTCAGGATTTCACCTTAAAATAGTAACTCAAGCAAGACTCCCCCTGTTAGTTAAAAAACAAGCTAAGGAGCAGCTTTTGGCCATCAGATCTTATTAAGCAAGTGTAATATGCAAGTGTATCATTTGGCAAGTCAAATTGCTACCACTCGGTGACATGAAACAAACACAGAAAATATATGAAACCATATGTACACCCCCATGAACGAAAAGTTACATGAACTTGACAAATTTGACAAAGAATCATAAACAACTCTACAGGTGAAACTTTGACTTCTCCAACTGCAGCTTTCCCTCGAGCTCTGTTTCCTTGAAATATTATTTTTCAAGTAAGTAAAAGTTATCTACCTGTGAGGCAGCAGGTGACTCCTAGTTAAGAATGACTACATATTTGCAGTGACAGAGGCTGTATGAAAGACTTACCTTGCACTAATTAAGAGCAGCTTTTGTCAACAGATTTTTTTTAAAAGCAAAACTGTACTGTTTTTAGAGATTTTAATGGCTTCATAACTATGCAAAGCACAAGACAGGTCAGATAGGGTTAGTTCAATCCTACAAACAAACTGCTTAGTTAATCAGCTATTAGAAACTGATGAACACAGAAGGAAAACCTTAAGTATATTCTGGGTTTTATTTTGCTGTACCTTTCAAAAGGAAAGTGATTTATTGTGGTTGTGTTGTGTTGTTCGCCGCCCTGAGCTGCCGATGTGCAGGAGGGTGTGGGATATAAATAAATAAATTAAATTAAAGGGTGCACCAACAATGCAGGGATTACATGACTAAAGCACTGTATGAGAGCAGAATCTGGCCCCATAATCTTGTAAAATACGTCTGCCACTGACTACTCACATAGAAGTGAGGTGCTAACCAAAGGAATCCTATTACCAAGTTAAGTAATGCTAATGAAGCTTTCACCTGCCACCTCAAGAGTTCAAAAAATGCTGTACAGACATTAGTAAATTGAGTCTCATAACACCTATGAGGAAGGTTTAACTGGACTTGTTTTACAGTTATGTTCCTCAACAAAGTCAACTCTTCAACAAAGGACTGGAAATTAAAAATATTCGTTTCAGTCAGCATGGTTCCATTGAAAACTCGAGGCGGCTTTTGTAAGCTGCCTCAAGCTCCCTAGGCAGGAGAGGCGGGATATAAATGATGGAAATAAATAAATAAAAACTAGTTCTGTCGAGCAGGTTTTGTTTTTGGACATGATTGTGGATTCGGTTGCTCAAGACAAGTGTGTTGATATAATAGGCTTGGATTTCTCTAAGATATTTGACTTAGTACAGCAAGATATTTTGATTAAAATAAACACTAGCACCTTGCATTATTCAGGGCTCATATCACATATAGGGTGATGTATAGGTATTAATCTAACAATTACATGTAGGGATAAATATTGAAATGGTCAGATGAATAAATGATCACCTTGTACATTAAAAGCTTGCTCCCGCAGGGACTCATTCTCACAAAATGTGGGAAACTGTCAGGAAGTGCAGCCTATGTGGAGAGGAGTGGTGCATGAAGAGGGTTTGCTGCACAAGCAAATCTGTACCAATCAACTCTGACATGGTGGATGGATGAGTTTAAAACTGGAGCATCCCTCTATTATCTAATGTGCAGTTCATCCTGAATATCAGAGCAGAATTGATTGTCCAGAGCCTTGTCTTTGAGACTAGAGTGCATTTGTTGGTGATGAAAGGTGCTCAGTTTATGGGGCTACTTAGAAAACTTAGGAAGATGAGATTCACAGAGATAAGGGAAATTCACAATAGAAGTATTACTTCTGTTCATGAAATTCCTTGGATGTACCACTATAAAGCACAGGGAAGATAAAGAACATAAGGAAAAGAACTGCTTTCTGATAAATAAGCTGTGTGGAAAACTCATTCTTTGTGCTTAAAACAGTTGCAAATATCTACAGCATCTTTAATGTAAATGGCTAGGGAAGTTTAAAGGCACATTACTATTTGTTTTTGCCACAGTGATGCGTATTGCTGACCCTGAACTTAGATGAGGACAAGAATTGTAGAGATATAATGGATTTTTCAGCTTCAGAGATTTCTTAATATCTTGGTAGGCTGACAAACAGGTTTTGCCTCTTTAAAAGAAGGTTAAATAAGCTGTTTTGTATCAGCTAAATAATATATTAAGCTAACAAAACACAACCCCAAAACCTAAACACATCTTCTCTATCAGAAGCATTGTACACCTCTCCTGACAAAGATCATCAAACCATCTGGGAGCTTAGTACGTAAATAACTGGTACAGTAACATTTAGACAATAGGGCAGATGCAAGAAAGAAAGAAAGAAAGAAAGAAAACACCCCCCAAACCAAACAAGAAACAACCCTCAACCAAACAACAGATGGGCAACAGGAAAGGTTTGACTTTATTGCTGTCTGTTACGGGTACCAACATATTTCCAGGTAACATTCAATGGACTTGTTTTGCCTTAGAAAATACTAAGGTTACATTCACAAAAACAAACTAATATTTGATGGTGATAATCCACTTGGCAAGAGTTCCCACTTTCCAGAGAAATTACCTAGGAAGTAACAATTGTGTGAACAGAGTTAGGTGTTAAGTGTCCTAGTATGCTTTAATTAACACATATTCCTTGTTCACACAATCACTTACTCTAAGGTAAGCTACTCTGAATTTTGTACTCTTCAATCAGGAGAACATACCTCAGGAGGGAATCACCCTTACCTTCACTTTAAATGCTGTTCTCATGTGCCATTTAATGTATTCATTAATGATCTGGAAAAGGGCGTTAAGAGTGAGGAGATCACATTTGCAGATGACACCAAGTTATTCAAGGTAGTTTAAACATGAGCAGACTGTGAAGAACTGCAACAGGATTTTACGAGACTGGGTGCCTGGGCATCTACATGGCAAATGAGATTTAATATGGACAAGTGCAAAGTGATGCACATAGGGAAAAATAACCCAAACTATGAATACACAATGCTGGGTACTAAGCTAGGAGTTACCGCTCAGGAAAAGGATCTG
>QEPC01009028.1:926554-943655 GCA_003113815.1 Sphenodon punctatus | reverse complement strand
ACAACCCCAAAACCTAAACACATCTTCTCTATCAGAAGCATTGTACACCTCTCCTGACAAAGATCATCAAACCATCTGGGAGCTTAGTACGTAAATAACTGGTACAGTAACATTTAGACAATAGGGCAGATGCAAGAAAGAAAGAAAACACCCCCCAAACCAAACAAGAAACAACCCTCAACCAAACAACAGATGGGCAACAGGAAAGGTTTGACTTTATTGCTGTCTGTTACGGGTACCAACATATTTCCAGGTAACATTCAATGGACTTGTTTTGCCTTAGAAAATACTAAGGTTACATTCACAAAAACAAACTAATATTTGATGGTGATAATCCACTTGGCAAGAGTTCCCACTTTCCAGAGAAATTACCTAGGAAGTAACAATTGTGTGAACAGAGTTAGGTGTTAAGTGTCCTAGTATGCTTTA
The DNA here is from genome assembly GCA_003113815.1 of Sphenodon punctatus. Classification (NCBI taxonomy): domain Eukaryota; kingdom Metazoa; phylum Chordata; class Lepidosauria; order Sphenodontia; family Sphenodontidae; genus Sphenodon; species Sphenodon punctatus. The sequence goes on along the minus strand of QEPC01009028.1, from coordinate 943,226 downwards.
ATTAACACATATTCCTTGTTCACACAATCACTTACTCTAAGGTAAGCTACTCTGAATTTTGTACTCTTCAATCAGGAGAACATACCTCAGGAGGGAATCACCCTTACCTTCACTTTAAATGCTGTTCTCATGTGCCATTTAATGTATTCATTAATGATCTGGAAAAGGGCGTTAAGAGTGAGGAGATCACATTTGCAGATGACACCAAGTTATTCAAGGTAGTTTAAACATGAGCAGACTGTGAAGAACTGCAACAGGATTTTACGAGACTGGGTGCCTGGGCATCTACATGGCAAATGAGATTTAATATGGACAAGTGCAAAGTGATGCACATAGGGAAAAATAACCCAAACTATGAATACACAATGCTGGGTACTAAGCTAGGAGTTACCGCTCAGGAAAAGGATCTGAGAGTGATTGTGGATAATACACTGAAATCCTCAGCCTAGTGTGCAGCAGCATTCAAAAAAGCAAACAGAATGTTGGGAGTTATTCGCAAAGGGATAGAGAATAAAACTGAGAATGTCATAATGCCTCTATACAAATTGATGGTGTGACCACACCTGGAATGTTGTGTGCAGTTCTGGTCACCCCATCTCAAGAAAGACATAGCTGAACTAGAAAAGGTACAGAGAACGGCATGAGAATGATAAAGGGTATGGAATGGCTTCTGTACAAAGAGAGGTTTGACAAGTTGGGTTTCTTCAGCTTAGAGAAGACTGAGAGGGGACATGATAGAGGTTTATAAAATCTTGAATGGTGTGGAAAGAGTAGATAGGGAACGGTTATTTACCCTCTCAAATAGTACTAGAACTAGGGGACACTCCACGAAACTAGCTGCTGGCAGATTGAAAACAAATAAAAGAAAGTACTTTTTCACTTAACGGATAATTAACTTATGGAATCTGTTGCCAGAGGATGTTGTCAAGGTCAGTAGTATAGCTGGGTTTGAAAAAGGACTGGATAAGTTCTTAGAGAGTAGGTTCATTAATGTCTATTAACCAAGTAGCTGATGGGATGAACTTCTTACTGTCGTGAGTTGGGAGCGAACAATGGGGAATGAATTGCCCACTGTGACTGTTGGTTCTTCTCCCATGAGATCGACGTTGGTCACTGTCGGAGGACAGGATACTGGGCTTGATGGACCATTGGTCTGACTCAGTATGGCACTACTTACATTCTTATGTTCTACTGTAACTAAGAGAGAAACTAAGGACCACATTTTAGGACCACAAGAAACATAGATTCTGCTCAAAGGGAACTGTGCATGTAACTGAGTGCAAACGTTAGCCTTAAATAAGTCTGTGTTCTGCAAATGGAAGCTTTCACTTTGGGAAAATGAGTTGTCTCCTTTCCTTCATTAGTGTTGATATGTAAGCATCACACTGTGATGTAACTTGCTGTGCTTTTACCTTCCTAGTGGCTGCTTCTACTTTCAGCTTAGGTTTATTGGTGTATGAACCTGACCTAACATGCATTGATATTGACACTGAAAACAGGATGGCAGTGAAGTGGAAATTCATGTTAGTGTGGGAGTACAGAACTGTCTAGACTGACACTAATACCTCTCTGTGTGAGTGCAATATAGTGGAAAACATTCACAGTGGGGCCATGGAAATAGCATGCAGTCCCTAAGAAACAATGTCGGCTAAGGTCCAAGTTTTTTGGAACCTCTCTTTTATACTTCATTAAAAAAAAAAGAAAGAAAAAAAGACTATCCTTGGAAAGAAGTCAGTCAGATCTTAAAGCCTACTTGAATTAAAGTCTGTCTTATAACTTCAAAAGCCATAATTGTATGACAAAAGATGGAAGAGCAACAAATCTGCAGGTGCAAATTGTTAAAAGGAGATTCCTTTACTGATTAGCAAAATTCTTCAAACAAAATAATTACTTGCAAAATGTTTGTCAAAACAATTTCTGAAAATATTTCATTTTCAGTCATAGTTAAGAGCAGATTTGTATAGGGACGACATATGAAAGCATTTGCTATATATCCCTCAAAGGTTTGCTAACTTTGAGTCTATCACAACAAGTACTTAGGATTTGCCTACATGGAATATAGCTTGCCATACTTCTGCTCTGCAGCTCTTTACTTCTTGCACAGGGGAAGTTGCTCTGCTTCAAAGTGGATTTGATTTCTGCCCTGTGGCAAATTCTTATGGAACTGTTCATACATTGCAGTGGCTCTTCCTTCCCCATGCCTCCCTATACCCCCACAGCTCTCAAATACAGGGATCCCTGTGCTGCTAGCAGAAAGCTTGTAGGAATTTCCAGGAAAAATTTCCACTCTAGGTTCAACTGACTGTCGTTCCCTTAGACCTTCTCCATGCAGCAAATCAACACAGGGTCAGAAGTTTTTAAAGAAAATTAATTTTACTAAAAAGGATGATTTTGATAATACAGTTAGGAACCGGTAAAAAAAATATTTGGAGCAAAAAATAACACACAGAAATAGATGAGAAACAAAATCTAGTAGTGCATCAGATGATTAAGTTAGTACCTGTACTTATTGAGAAAAATGCGGTAAAATAAGGTATTGTATAAACTACTTTTAATCTTAAATAAAGATATTCTAAACTAGGGTAAACCCCTTCAGAAGAATGGCCAGTTCCTCCAACGTGGTTCAGCTTACTCTCCAAATAGTAGAAGAAGCAGCTTTCAACAAAAAAGCAAAGACCCTGGGCTGAATGCCAAAGTGGCTGTAACAGGGCAGCGTTCTCCAGGAGTAAGTAGCTTCAGGATCCAGCTCCCAAAGTCACACAATCATAGAGAATTAACTATACAGTTTATTTACATACATATACAGTTCATAACAAACTTCAGGACCTTGGACAGCATAGAGGCAGCGAGCTCCTCTCAGGCCTGCTGCAAAACCTACACTGAAGCCTCCTCAGACTTCCCTCTCTTTATTATAATAATAATAATAATAATAATAAAAGTTTATTGTACTGGCCACCGGCCATGACAAAACAAATAATACACAAAACATACATCATGTAAAATCACAATATTAATACATATATAAAACTCAAAATAAGAGGGAAAATACCTTAGCCGTTCAAATCATAACTTATCGCATATCCAGCCCAGCTGACCAGCTGCTCCTCCAACAATACAAATCCATCATTTAATCCTATCTTAATGCTCCAACTCCCCCATATTCTTTGCCCTAGCCTTTTGCATTAAAAACGCATATCGTGCCATTAACTCTGTCCTTAAGAGATTTTTACCCTCAAGGAGGAATGCTATTTTCTGTTTTACTGTTAAATGACGCGGGACGTCAAGAAGCTTCTCCAACTTCTCTCGAAGGCTAGAAAATATCGGGCACACGAAAAGATAGTGGGCCCCTCTCTTTATATAGGTCATGGGGGTGTGGCTAGCCAATCGCCTGCCATGCTCCCAACTGCCTTTTAAATGGGGTTTTCCTCTTGCTTCAGGGCTGGCTTCACCAAGTCCTTCTCGAGCTGTCTGTCTTTTTCCTTCCAGCCAATCCTGTTCCAGCTGGCACCCTGGCACTCCATCCCTGGCAGGAGGCTTCCTGCCACCGGCACTTAAGACAGGGTCCTGGGGTGATGAGCTGAGCAGCTAGCTAGCCTTCAGTTTTAGGGCATTTGTATAGACCACATTGTTACCAAAATGACATTTATGGTAGCCCTATAACTATTCAGGAAGCTCAATGTTTTATTATAATTTCAGCTAAATCTCAGCTAAATAAGGCAAAAACTCTCCTTTATCCAATCAGTGCTTTCCAACATACATTTCACCTTTCCCTACTTCTGTCTACCACTATACACTTGATCATTCCTCTATTTCTGCCTACTAGCCTAACTTCTCCTTCCTCATTTCTCCCTCCTGACATGATGTGAAACTTAACAATGTCAAGTGAACCAGATTATGCTCTCTCTCTAGGCCTCAAAGCCTGCTATGCCAAGCCAGGCAGTTTCACATAATAAGCAAGGAGCCATAAATTTGAGCAGTAGGTCTTTTAGAGTGCCTACGAGCTGCACCCTGGGAAGCTGATGAAGACAGGAAGTAGTAACTGACACTCTTTTTTCCAACCCCTTCATGCTTTTTCCGGCTTCTATATCCCCAAGTGCTGCTCCCTGGCACTGTGGCAGTTATGGGGAGTAGCACCCAAGAAAACCAGAGCTGGTGGGAGTGGACGGAGGGAAGAGGAGCTACAGCTGCTGCTTCCTGCCACCACTCCTGAGTTCACTTAGTGCCACCCTCTAGCATTATCACAGAGCCCAGGGACAAGGAAGGTCAAGTGGAGACAGGAAAGTTGACCAGCTGCAGCCACTTTGAGCACAGAAACTAGGGTGTCCTCCTCCTGTAAGCACTAGGAGCAGAGAAGGAAGGGCCCAAGAGGGGGTTGGGTAAAGAGAGGGAGGGGCCAGCCTAAAGGAGGCATCATGCTCAGTGTCAGTCACCAGGTATATGCATATGCCATTCGACAGCAGGCCTCCGGGTTCTGGGCACTGCTGTAGCAGGACTCCAGACCTCGTCCTATATCTCTATGCAGATGTGGCTCAGCTAGAGAGACACTGGGATGCTGTACAGCAGCTTCTGCACTGCCCGTTTCCTAATCCTGCTCCTCTTTGTCTTCCTCATTGGCTGGGTTCTCTCTGCCGCACATACTCTGTAGGTGACTCGATGGGAGGCCCCAAACTATAGCTTAGCACTGGGCAGGGCCATACCCACCAATAGTACCTTGTTGCCTGGTACACTAAGGAATTTTGTTATCTTGTACTGGGTTCCCAGCATTGCAAGGTTTGTACAGGATTCAGCAGACAATGGGGGTGGGGAGGTCATTAACACCTCATTAGTACAGCTGAGGAAAAAGTTAGCTGATGGGAAGGAAATTGAGATTGGAGGCCCTAATTTATGCATTGCTGATTTATGCATGTGTTCTCAGTTAAACACGCTTGACATAAGCAGGGCTATCAAACTGTAACAATATGGAAGTGCTTGCAGACACTTTTATGAAGTATACTGTTTCCTGGGGGGAACTGTTTTAGCTGGACACCTACAGGGGAACTGGGAGGTTTGCCAGAAGGCAGGGGTAGCCATGTTGTGTTCTAGGTTTACAGTTATAATAAACGTTGTTTGTTAATCAGATCAGAATCAGAGGTCATCTGTAGCACTTCTTCCTGTGAGTCACAAGCATCATGAAACACAAACAAAGAAAAGTAATACCTACGCAGGATGGAACCGAAAACTAAAAGAGATAGGAGGGTGTGAGTGTGTTTGTAAGAGACTCACTGCCTCCACCTGGGATTCTCTAAGACCACATTCACACCTGATGCCTGGCGCTGTTAAAATGACGCACAGACAAAGATGCAGCAGTGGGGAGGAGCCTGATGCCGGCAGTAGTACCAGTGCTCTGCCGTGGCTGTACTCACACATGAAAGGGTGCAAAATCCAGCCCTGTCATGTGTGAGCAAAGCCACGGTAGAATCCCGTTTGTACTGGCGCTACTGAGAGCATCAAACTCCTCCCCACTGCTGTGTCTTTGCCTGCATGTCATTTTAACAGCACCAGGTGTGAATGTGGTACCAGTGGCTTTAAAACTAAAACTTTAGAGCCAAAGCCAATGCACCCTTTTGGGAATTCTGACATTTTAATAGACTGAGTTTTAATGTGTACACAGAGCCTCTCACACAAACATCCTTCTTTCCAGCTCAGCCCCAAAGTTAATGAGTGAGCTATTACAAATTTTCATATAAATACTTTAATAAAAATAATTAATACATGCAACTTTATGCAAACTTAAGGTGGCATAAAGTGTACCTATTTCTCTCCATCAAGTTTTGGTGCGTATACATAGCTAGGATGGAATGAGGTCCTCCTCCGTGGACACAGGTGCATCAGGCAGCCTGTCCCCCCAGACTCACGGGCCCCATTACAGCTGTGCTGCTACGCTCTTGGTGTGAGGACCCCACATCCCTTAATCTGCGCTTGGCAACAGGACTCTAGATGTAATATAAAAATGAGAGAAAATCCTTTTAACTACCTTGTTAAATTTCTGTGAAATTGTTCAAGCTACCAACGGTAAATATACTTTTCCCTTGATTTTTCAGCGCAGCGTGCATGTATGTGATTACTAGGATCAGAGCACAGAACCTGGAGATTAAACTGACCTCTTAGGTCATTTTGTTCATCCTTCGACAGTGGGAGATCATTCCCTACAGTATATTTATTTTCAAGTGCTGTGTCCAGCTTATTTTTACAATATCTCACGCAATGGAGGTTTCACACTTCCCTTGGGAGACTATTTCACAGTCTAATACATCCCACCAGGAGCTTTTTCTGATAGTCACCTTAAGTGCTTCTTTATTTAATCACAATCCATTTCTTGTGGGTGCCAAATAATAATAGCTCTGCCAGCATATGCTGGGTGCTAGTTGAGGAGGATTCAGCACACTCTGACGTTGCAATCTGCTGATGGGAACAAGCAACACTCCTCTTACATACGCAATATTCATTTATTTACTTAGCAAACTAAGTTGCAGTTCTATGAATAATTTCTGCCACAAGTGCACTTGTGGAGCTGCATGGTTTTCGAAAGGCTTCTAAACTACATTTTTCAGTGTTCTATTTTTATGAATTGCAGATAATTATGTTCAGAGATGAACGATTTGTGTGGGATGGATCAGCAACTGGAGCAATAGGGCTAATCAGAGCTGGGTCTTGACTTTGGGTGTTTTTAAACAAGATGCATCCATGCATGGCCCCTGACTGTCCACACATGCAGCTGCTCATGTGATGGTGGTCCATTGGAGGCACGCTCCCGTGACCCATGCAGATGTCACCCATGCCCACGCACGGAGCACTGCAGAAAAATACTAAATGCCCCATGTGGGCCAGGGTGGCCACCCAAGTGAACAGGGCAGCCATGTTAGGAGCTGCCCCTGTGAAGCGCTCCCTACGCACATCATGTGCCTGGGCGCCTCACAGCCGTGCTACTAAGCGGACACAGACCCACTCCCAAGTGCATCTCATTTAAAAACAAGCTTTGTGGGGCCCAGGGGGATCACCAGGATGGGGGATGAGGGGTGAGCCACACCAGAAGCAACTGCCCCAGGAGCAGCAGCAGTCCTGCCACTGCTTTGGAAGCATTCCAAGGGCCCCACGGCCACAACCACGAGCTTTCATAGTGCAGAGCTTCTGAAAGCTGTGGCTTGGGGCACACAGCCTTATCTAAGAATAGAGCACCATTGCTGTTGAGTTATGAGGCAGGGAACCTCGTCACTCAGCTTTACCCACAAACACAGTTGGAAGGGAACATGCAACCAAGAGTTTATACTGTTTTGTTGCCATAGAAACATAGAGCTCAATTCAAATTCAACATATAAAATATTGAAATTTAAAATTTCAAGCTTGAAATTTCTACTTGCATGTGTGGCCAACTGTAGTGTTGGGTCAAAATTTCATTCTGAATTGAAATATCACTGAATAGTGAATTGTTTTCAAAATTAAAATATTGATTTGCTTATTCATCCAGCTGTTCAGATTAGCACCTTAAGGTAAAAATTTGCACATCCATGTGCTAAAACTTCACCTTGTGCCCAAAATTGCATGCAAGTACACACACCTGTGCTGCAGTCTCCATGCTACTATAAAAATAAATGGGTACTTTAACAATAAATAAATACAGCTATTCATATGAGCCTGTGTTTAATCAAGTAAAAGAATCAGAATGTCCTTCTTGACTTTTACTAAGTGAAAAAACTGAAAGCAGATAAGTAGGCCTATTACAGGGGTGTGTTACCCCTTGACCCTTTCTCCACATGTGAACACGGGGGGCCCGGAAGGGGAAGGTCCCAGTGCCCAGGCACAAACTAAAAATTTAGGGATTTAGCCTTTTTCAGTCTCCAAGGGTCCCCATGTGCTAAGGTTTCAATCTGAGGTCGTGGCACGCTACAACCTGTTGGCCTAACCTCTTCTCCCCCCAAAAGACATGACAGAAATGAGGAATATTCCAAAGAAAGAGGGGATGTTTATTTATCAGGGCCAACAGGATACAGTACGGTAAGACACATACAAACAGCCAGGGCCGGACTTAGGAATTTTACGCCCCTAGGCCCTTCTCAGGCTGCTGCCCCCAAGCCAAGCCCCACCCCCACGCTGCATGTTCATGGGTGTGGGAGCCCCATGTGAATGATGCGGCTCACGCACCCGCAGTGAGTGGGCGGGCGTGCACGCACCTAACACGCATCCCCACTCACCCCCTACTCATCCTCACGCACGGAGCAACCGGGGAAAACAGCAGTTGCTCCATGGGTGTGGCTGAGTGGGGGGTGAGTGGGGATGTGTGTGCAGTTGTGTGCACGCCCCGCCCACGCACCGGCATGCCGATGGACCCCCAACCTGGCGGAGCCATGTAAAAACGACCTGTGAGGAGCCATTTGAAGAACAGAAGGTTGCTGTCTTGAAAACAAGGTTCTTCGATATGGTACCCAGCATTCTCACAACACTCACCCTTCCAGCCCTGCATGGATTTTTCCCCTTATATTCCTAGAAGGAGTTGGAAGGAACTGTCATTCTGAGGGGGAGAGTGCTTTTTATAATCGAGGAGCTTGAGATCATAACGTGGTCTATTTGAATAGGGTGAGTATGCGCAACCCAGTTGTGAGACTATTAGAAGCCATCTCGAAGAACCTTCTTTGCAAGGCAACAACCTTCTGTTCACTCACATCGGGAGGAGTTGTTTGTAAACAAACAGCTTTATTTCCCAGTCCAATTGGCTGCTGCTGCAGCTACTAGCAGGCAGACAGCAGAGGCAGGTGAGGGATGGGGATCCCCCATAATGTGGGGGTGCCCTGCACCCGGGCCAGGCAGCAGCCCCCTGAGGGCCTCTCAGGCAGCAGGTTTCCGCTGCGGGCAGCATGCGGGGGTGGGGGGCAATGGACGGGGAGGCTCTGGCGACAGGATTGCCACCCTGCAGAAAATGCTGCCCAAGGCCCAGGCCTAGGGGGTCTGCCCCTAAGTCCGGGCCTGCAATCAGTGCTGCCTATTCTGGACTGGTCATGGAGGACAGAAAGTAGGTTAGTCTGCCATCAGAGAGAAGAGTGAAAGTGGGGTAGGCGGGCGTAAAACTAGTCTTCAAGGGAGGAGGGGGGTAAAATTCCAAGCCTGAGTTCGAAGTGGAGAGAGAGAGAGGATGTGAGGAAGGTAGAAAATGGGTTTCCTTTCCTTTGTCTGTTGCGAAGGGGATGGGTGAGCCCCAGTGATCCTGCGATGAGTCAGGAGCGGGACAGACCTAGGCCTGGGAGACCCTTGGAGCAGATTCGCACAGGGACCCGTGAGCGTCCATGTCCAAAAGCAACTTAACTCTACAATGGGAAGCTCGGGTGAATTGTAGGGACCAGGGGACAAAGTCACACAGAAACTCACAATGGGTATTTGGATACTAGAAAGAAACTTCCTGAGTGGGTGCTCGGGATCCTAGGACTAGACAAAGACTTGCAATGGGTGTTGAATGGGGTCTTTCCAGACAGGAAAAATGATGTTTTTGGGTAACAGTTACTAGAAAGAGGCTTCCTGAGTAGGTGTTTGGGAGCCTAGGACTAGACAAAGACTCGCAATGGGCATTGAATGGGGGTCTTTCCAGACAGGGAGAACTTAAGGGTGTTTTGGGGTCATCGCAATTCTGAAAGGAACAGTCATGCAAACGTCAGGCTGGATGGAGGGGTAGGAGAATCAGGTACATTGGTATCCCATTATCGTGAGGGGGTTTTCGCTGAAGGGGTCAAGGACAGACTATTAACTGGGGTACAGTGCTAGGCGGGAGGATCCTATCTCTGGAGGTTACACAAAAGGGGGAGATGCCTGCTATTTCAGTTGCTCCATATTTTTTAAGTATCGGCTCCTCCTGTTTCTTTCTTAGGTTGGGTGTTTTGCATGAGGCTGGTCTTCTGAAGGGAATTTCTATGAGGCCAGCTTGACCTATTTTTGCACTCCTTCCGCCTTTCCACATGGGGTCCCACCGCTTCTTTCTATGTGCCCTGCCAAGTGAGGGTGTGTGTGTCTTTTTGACGAGTTGCCCAACTATGGCTCCCGGGCAGTTCAAGCGCAGTTCTTGACCAGGGCTCATGGTGGGATTTGTGTTGCTTTAATAGTCCCGTATCTTACTTCATTGCACCTACGTCTTAGCAGCTGCCCCTCAAGACCCACAGGGTTCCTAGTTTTTTCTGCCAGTGAGCTTTTGCAGGTGGAAATTTCCCAGGAAAACCTGGATTTCCACATTTTTCTCTGGGAAAATAGGAATTTTGGTGTTTTTCTCTGGAAAAGCATGTAGAATGAATGTAATAATCAGGTTTTTCTGGGAACTTTCTGCATAACTCACTGGCAGATAAAACTAGGAACCCTAATTGAGTCATCAGCCAGTACCACAGAACACCAGCTCCACCAGCCAATCATGAAGTAGAAGAAGTTTTTGTGCATGTGTGAGAGTATGCATGTATCTTGTAGTTCTCAGCTATGTGAAGATTTGTGTATGATGTTCATAGTGTTGGCAACTGTGATTGCACTCCTGGTCTATAGGATCTCTTTGTAGTTAGAAAACAGAAACTTCATTCAGTGCACTATGGAAAACTCAAATATCCTGTTAAAAGCTATGAGATGGGAAATGCAGATTGTTTTGTAGAAATAAAAATAACCCAGCAAGGGAACTTTTGCACTTTTTTTTACCCCCTTTAAATATTTTACTTGAAGCTTCTCAGGAAATAACTTAATAGCAGCTTTAACACAACAGTTGTATTCACAGAAAATATTATAACAGCTAAGGCCCTTTTTACATGGACCTGGGGGGTGGTAGTGTCAGCACTGCGGTGGGTGCAGGTGGGTGTGTGCCCACTTACACGGACACCCACCCACCTACACCTACCAACACCCATCTCCACCCATGGAGCTTCCCCCGTTCTGTCGGAGGGCTCCATGGGTAAAGATGGGTGTGAGTCGGTGTGCGGTGGGTGTTGGTGGGTGTGCGGCAGGAGCATGCATGCACAAACACCTGCCGCCAGTGGTGTTTACATGGGTGCACACTAGCCACACACCCATCCCCCCACCTACCGGGAGCTGTTTACACAGACTGCCCCCTTCCCACCGCACACCCGCCCGAACACTGGGCGGTCGGGGGGGGGGCGTTCCATGTAAAAACGGCCTAAGTGAAAGATATCAGTATCCAATATTTTTCCTTTGCCTAAATATTCCACCATTCCTTCGCATTCCTCAATATTTTACATAAGTCTATTAGCTTTCCCTCCTATAACTTCATCTTTCTTAACTTTTTTATTTGAATGAAAATGGAATACAAAACTCAAGTCTGACAGTAATTTGAATGTGACAGCCAGCTACTGAAATTGCTATCTAAATGCAATCTAATGGAATACAAAATAATATATCCTATTTTAATGGTTTTCCTGAAGAGGAAAAAACCTCTGATCACCTCCCTCAAATGAACATAAAAAGTATGCAAAGGATTTGGCTAGATTATTAAACTATAATGAGGGGAAAAGGGAATTAAAAAAATAGCTAAATGTTAACAAATTCTATGCGTGTTCTGTGAATGTTTTTGGAACACACCATATTAGGATCTTTTCTAAATAATATTGGAACTCTTTCACGAGATAGTAACAAGGCCACATTTACCCACATCAGGTGGGTGTTCACCTGCCCGTTTATTAGGTGTTTGCTCCCACTGGACCCTCAGTCCCCACTCACAGCGGGGTCTCAGAGAATGTGGAGTCCACTGTGCAGGTGAACACAGGTCAATGTGCGCCTACATGTCTGCATCTTGGCAATGAGATTGCAGGCAGTGCCTCCACGTGTGTAAATCCCTGAGCACCATAGAGTTGTGGGTGGAAATCCTACAGTGTCTGAGGAGTGACTGCTTCCTTCCCTTCTCTCCACTCTCTCATTGGTGATACCAGAGTGCATGGAAGATACGCTGGGGGTTGCCTGTTTATTAGGCTGGATATGCAAAACATGTTAGTAGGGGCTGCACAGACTGAATCTGAACTGCAGTGGGCTGACGTCTTGTTATTTAACACCTGCTCTCTCAGTCCAGTTTGGTAACACCTCATCCCAAGAAGGGCTTTCAGAGAGGACATTTTCCTGAAATACCCACCTGTTCCCATACATTTTGAACAACATTTTCAGAATGAACAGGTCTCATTTTAAAAGCAACCAAGTTACCATATGGAGAAAAAAATACAGTTCAGAGAGGAAAAATTAGTAGGACACTGTAAATAACATCAGTGCATTTACTGTACATCAGCTTGATGACAGAAGGTATTGTTATGGAGTCTGATTAACCATCTCTAATGAAGCAAAGCCAATTATTTTGATATGTTTACATGACAAATTGCTGTTATTATTCAAAAGGGTGGAAGTTCCATGGGGCAGACATTAACCCCAAGCAACACATTGCTTTCTACTCTGAAATGCATCCTTATACAAATTAAATTGGAACGGAAGAAGGAGAAACTGGACTGATATTTTTTCTCTTTCAGTTACAGCATATCATATTCATTCAGTTTACTGGAAACTATTTTTTCCCCTAACTGCCTGTCTTTCAGTCTGAAAAGTTAGGTTGTGTGGTGTTCTTTTCACTTTTTAAAATACCAAAAAAGTCTTTATATAAAAAGTTACCTGATGTTTTTTATGTCATCTGCAGAGATCCAACTGAAATTGTGGGGTCGCGAGACACAGCGCATGCGCACAAAGGAAAATTATCAGATGTTGCCTCCATGTGGACAGGCTGGAGATCACTCCCCAGTGTCTAGAATGTGAGCCCAGGACAGAGCAATAGAAACTCCAGTCACACAACAATTGATTAATGTGTGCCCACGAATTTGAAAAAAAAAACACACCAACCCTGATTGTCACAGGGCCCTCTTCTTAGCATTCTAGGGAATTGGCTCTGGACGACTTGATGATATTGGGGGGAGGGGGGTTGTCTTGCAACACCCCACCTTCTCCAGACTAGGGGTTCCTAAATTTGGGCACTGACCTCCGCACACGCTCCTACAGCCAGTCCTTCCTCCACCTTAAGGGCTTCTCCCAAACAAAGGCGGGTCCCTTATAACCATAATATATAAATAGTCCAAGCAATTATGGGTTGATCCCACCTTATCCGTAAGTTCTTCTACATACAAAGCCTACTACTCCTTCAGAGCCTCAGGGTCTAGTACATTCTGCATAGGACTCTTGCTCCCTCCTGGGCTATCAGTCCCTGGACAGCCTGTCCTCCAGGAGATGTGCTTTCTTCAGCTTTCCCCTCCAGACTGCCTTCCTCTAAGCGAGACGGGGCCTTTATATAGGCCTATGAGTTGAGCCTTGGGACTGGCTTAAAGGGCCAATACTTTTTTCTTAATCTTTTTTCTTTAGGCGTAATCATTTTGTGGTGCCATGCTGCCACACTGATATAACAGTATAAATGTTGGAATATACAGTCAGGGTTGGCCTTACCACAGTGCAACCAGGGGCAACTTCCCTGGGACCCACTCTTTTGGGGGGCCTGCTGTAATAGGGACATGCTGTCGGGTAGATCTTAACATATTTAAGGCCCTTTTCAAATGGGCCATGGTTTGTGGGATAGGTGTGGGCCTGTTTCCCATGGGCGCACACCCATCTCCAAGCATAGAGTAATCGGCATTGGCGTCAGTTGCTCCCTGCGTGGGTGATGGGTGGAGGTGGGTGGAATGCGGGAGCGTGCATGCACCCCCACCCACCGCGGGTGCCATTCCCACGAATGCCTCCCCACTACACACCCACCGTAGGTGGCGTTTGCACCAGTGGCCCGCCCCCTGCACATATGTAAGGTGGAAAAAAGGGCCTTAAGAGAGGAACACCGGCCAAAAGGGTATAGGTGCAATCCCAGTTGGCGGATGGCATCCCATCCTGCACAGTTGTGCAAGCCTCTACTTCTGGAGGGCTTGAGTAGGGATAGCTGGGATTGGGCATGGTCAGGCCAACCCAAGAATTTAAGAGGAGCTCGGAAGCTCAATCTGGGGAAAGATATGGTGCCTGACAAGATGGACCTTGAAGAGGATGCCCATGTACAGGATTGTGGGATAACTGGCTGGGAGGAATTGTGTATAACCAGGTGGGGCCTACTGAGGAGGTACCCATAGAGATTATACTAGAGAGTGGCTGCAATCCCAAATCCTGAGGTCATGGGCCAGGGGTGCGTGTGATTTGCACACCCTAATCCACAGGGCTTGGGACTGACCGCAGCTTATGTATACAGATGGACTTCTTAGTGAAGGGTTAAACCACACTGTTAATGAAGAGGACTTATGGCAAAGATCCTGTTTAGATTAGCTCACTGGGGGTGGGGCTTGATTCTGCAAACCAGGTTTTTGGCCTGGTTATGGTACGGAAACTGTATTGGTGGCCTTGGTCAACGATCTCCATCTGGTATTGGACCACGGTCGTCAGACCCTGTTGGTCATGCTAGACCTTTCGGCTGCATTCTGTTGCCTGGAGTCTTGAGTTAATAGGTTCAGGCTTCTGAGGCCCAGATAATGGTTTGCATATTTACTCATATATTTACTCATATATATTCATTTACTCATATTTACTCATATATATTCATTTATTCATTTGATGTGCTTAAATAGTAGAAATAGAGTTATTAGAATAGCAGTAGAATTATATGGATTCATTTTAGTGTGTCAGAGAGCACACAGCAAGGTTACTGTAGGTGATTGCAGATTAGATTTAGGGAACTAGGTTGTGATCAACAGGAAAAGAGCTGAGGCCTCGATGGAAAGAGGTACCGTTAATGAAGTAACATTAACGGTACAAGTAACAGACCTTTCCATGATGATAAGAAGGTGGCAAGAAAGTAGTTCACCACAGAATGTAGACATGTTTTAGTAATGTTTTAAGTATCTTTTCATGTCAAACTTGTTGACGTGTAGAGTTACTGCTTTATGATTGGTTAGAGTTATTAGATGGTTATTGGAACACGTAGGTTTCCTGGGTGGATAATGGGAGGAGATCAAAGGTAATAAATATAGTGGACCAAATGGCGGAGAGCACTTCTTCTCTGCACTTTTCTACTTTTCAACTTCCTCTTCTTGGTCGGGATCGATCGACTTCTGTATTCACTTCAGAAGCTGGTCTACTGAATGATAGGTAACTATATTTAGCTTTAAGAGATGAGCAGGAATTCTAGTATTGTGTATAAGCCAGAAACAGACAATCCGCAGGAATATTTTCGAACCTTGTATGAGAAATACTGGGCCTTAAGACTGTATGTTTTATTTGCATGTGTATCCATTATTTTCATATTTGCATATGCAATCGTCGAGTATTCCTGGGGACTTTATTTGATGCTTACTTCCAGTAAAACAGTTGATTCTTCAACAAATCTGACTCAGTCAATGTCTCTAAATTAGTGTTACCCAACAGGAGAACCCAGTATTAATAACTAAACGAGTTTCTAAAGACATACATATAATTAGAGCCTCTGTAAATAATCAATAATCAGTAATCAATAATCCTGTTGGCAACAATTCGACACTGTCGACCACAAGGTGTTGGTGACCCGCCTGTGGGACTGTGCCAGGATTGGCAGGACGGTCTTGGACTGGTTTTGTTCATTCCTGGCTGGAAGAACTCACCGGGTGGTTTTGGGGGAGTGTACATCTTCCCCCTGGGACCTCACATGTGGAGTCCCGCAGGGTGCCATTCTGTCCTCCCTCTTGTTTAACATCTATTTGCAGCCATTAGGGGAGATCGTGAGAGGGTTTCAGGGCATGCAGTGTCATCAGTATGCTGATGACACTCAGCTCTACCTCTCTTTTTCTACCGACCCAGGTCATGCAGTCTCCTTATTTTCCCAGTGCCTGTCAGCTGTGGGGGCTTGGATAAGGTTGAGCCATCTGCAATTGAATCCTGACAAGATGGAGGTGATGTTGGTGGGCGAGGGCTTGGGAGTCCTGGGGGTGGTTGAATCTTCTCTTGTTGGGGGGGGTTCACCCTCCCATGGTCTCTCAAGTGCGGAGTCTGGTTGTGCTCCTCGATTCACATCTCAGCTTGGAATCTCAGGTTGTGGCTGTGGTGGGGAGTGGATTTCAGCAGTTACATCTTGTCCGGCAGCTTCAGCCGTATCTCGCAGAGTCCGACCTCGCCACTGTCATCCATGCCTTCATCACCTTGAGGTTGGATTACTGCAATGCACTCTACGTGGGGCTGCCCAAGAAGCTGGTCCGGAGGCTGCAGCTGGTGCAGAATGCCGCGGCCGGTCTCCTTACAGGGGCGGGCCGCAGGGAGCACACTTCCACTTGCCCCCCTTGACCCCATCCCCTCTGCCTTCTGACCTCCATTGTTCCCACTGTCGCCCCTTCCCTCCTGCACATCATCCTCTCCCTCTCTACTAGCTCCTTCCCATCCGCCTTCAAGCACACCACTGTCTCTCCTATCCTCAAAAATTCCACTCTTGACCCCTCTGACCCTTCTAGCTACCGTCCTGTCTCACTCCTTTCTTTTGCTTCCAAGCTTCTTGAACGTGTTGTCTACTCCCGCTGCCTCAACTTCCTCTCCGCCAACTCCTCCCTTGACCCTCTCCAATCTGGCTTTCGCCCCCTTTACTCTACTGAAACTGCTCTCGCTAAGATCACCAACGATCTTCTTGTGGCTAAATCTAATCACCTCTATT
>QEPC01009028.1:891724-921292 GCA_003113815.1 Sphenodon punctatus | reverse complement strand
TGACCACGCTTCCCGGGACCTTCCCCCGGCTAGCCCGGGAAGCGTGGTTCAAACGAACCCCATGTGGGTATTGACCGTGGCCAACATCTGGTGCGCCGCGAACAGACGTACGGGACACGGTGACCACAGGTGGGTATTCACCGTGGTTCACCGTGTTCCCGTAAAGTCTGAAATCACCCAATAAGGTGATTCTACAGTAATCTGCTTCAACCTTGAGCTTCATCTCTATATGAGCCAAGAAGGATTCGAAGGCACTGATCAGAAACACAGGAATTGTCATTCTAGATCGAATTCATGGAGCATCTAGTCTGGTAACCAGGGTCTGACAGTGGTCAACATCCAGTGTTTTGGAATAAGTGCAAGATCTTTGAAGTAAGCAACTCTGGAATAATTTGTGGCTTGCAAATTCCTCAGCCTGATCCCTAATAGTAAAAGACTGGAATTGTCCCTAAAGCAAAATTAAATAAATAAATCCAAATCAATTTATTGTCCCAGTTATAGCCATAACAAAATACATAGGTACATGGAAAACAAAAACATAATAATTAAGAAGGAGTAGTCTTGGTGCATACATCAGATCTAATTCTCATCACAGCAGTCAAGAACTTGTCTCTATTATTATTATTATTATTATACATTTATTTAAAATTTATATCCCACCCCTCCTGCCCACGGGGCAGCCCGGGGTGGTGAACACCACTCAATAAAACAATATAAAAATGTTTAAACAATTTAAAAATACAGTATGTGAGGAAAAACCCCACCCGACCACTACCCCTTGCCAAAAGCCTGACGGAACAGCCAGGTCTTACATATACGCCAAAACAGCAGGAGAGTGGGAGCCAGCCAAGTCTCCTCCAGGAGCGAATTCCACAGCACAGGGGCAGCCACCGAAAAATATCTAACATCGGTGGTCACCCGCCTCGCCGGGGAACCTCCAAAAAGGCTGCCACGGACAATCTCAAGGGTCGCACGGGCACATGGGGAGTGAGGCATTCCCGCAGATAAGCAGGGCCCAGGCCGTGAAGGGCTTTAAAGGTTAAAACCAGCACCTTTAACCTGGCCCAGTGCTTTATAGGCAACCAGTGCAGAGCCCGGAGCACTGGTGTCATGTGCTCCCTGCGACCCACCCCCGTCAGGAGACAGGCCGCGGCATTCTGCACCAGCTTCAGCCTCTGGACCAGCTTCTTGGGCAGCCCCACATAGAGCGCGTTGCAGTAATCCAGCTTCGAGGTGTTGAAGGCATGGATGACAGTGGCGAGGTCGGAGTCTGAGAGATATGGCAGAAGCCGACGAAGAAGATGTAAATGCCGAAACGCACTCCCCGCCACGGCCACAACCTGAGATTCCAAGCTGAGCCACGAATCAAGGAGCACACCCAGATTCCGCATTTG
The DNA here is from genome assembly GCA_003113815.1 of Sphenodon punctatus. Classification (NCBI taxonomy): domain Eukaryota; kingdom Metazoa; phylum Chordata; class Lepidosauria; order Sphenodontia; family Sphenodontidae; genus Sphenodon; species Sphenodon punctatus. Next base: position 919,898 of record QEPC01009028.1, on the reverse strand, counting down.
AGAGACCATGGGGTGGGGGGGCGAACCAACATCACCTCCGTCTTGTCAGGATTCAATTGCAGATGGCTCGACTTCATCCAAGCCCCCAGCTGACAGCCACTGGGAAAATAAGGAGACTGCATGGCCTGGGTTGATGGAAAAAGAGCAGTAGAGCTGAGTGTCATCAGCATACTGATGACACTGCATGCCCTGAAACCCCATCACAATCTCCCCTAAAGGCTGCATATAGATGTTAAACAAGAGGGGGGGGTAGAATGGCACCCTGCGGGACTCCACACGTGAGGTCTCGGGGGGAAGACATACACTCCCCCAAGACCACCCGGTGAGTTCTCCTGGCCAGGAATGAACGAAACCAGTCCAAGACCGTTCCGCCAATTCCGGCATTGTCCCGCAGGCGAGTCACCAAGACCTCGTGATTGACTGTGCTGAATGCAGCCGAAAGGTCTAGCAGGACCAGTAAGTTCTGATAACCCTGGTCCAACGCCAGATGGAGATTGTCAACCAAGGCCACCAAGGCCGTCTCTGTACCATAACCAGGCTGAAACCCAGACTGGGAGGGATAAAGGAAACCGGTGTGGTCCAAGTGTTCCTGGAGCTGCCGTGCCACAGCCCATTCAATAACCTTCCCAAAAAAGGGAAGGTTAGAGACCAGCCGATAACTGGCAGGAGCATCAGCGTCAAGAGTTGGTTATTAGCATTTATATAGCGCCAGCGATGTACCTGGTGCTTTACAAAAAAATAAGATAGACAAAGCATGTGTTGTTTCTTCCACCCACTCACTTTTTAAAAAAATGCTTCCATAATTTTGGACCATTAACTACTTGACTCCTGAGCATTTCTGCCACCCTTATAGATGCTGACTCCCTTTATGAATCTTGCTAAATTGTTTTGGCCTCCATCACATTCTTTGACAATACTTTCCACAATGTAACCATCATTGCATGAAAAGTGCTTTCCTTTATCAGTTTTGAATTTGTAGCCTTTCAGTTTCGTTGAATGGCCTCCTGTGGGTACATGGACTGGACAGAGGTTGTGGTCAGAGCCAGGATATCAGTCTGAGACATACCATAGAATAAGATGGGGTCATAGTCAAAGCAGTACTGGATCAGTAGTGGGTCATGCCAAGGCACAGTCTGTAGCCTGGTCAGAGAACTGTATTGGGTCATTGATCAGAAAATCAGAACCAAGAGAAAAGCAGATGTTGCTTGGACAAACTTCCAGCTTCCTGTTCCACCCTTACATAACTCTGACAGCTAATGGCAGAGAAGGGCTGGACCAGTTAGCCAGAATTCAACAGCCTGGAAAACGCAAGGAATATTGGGTCAGGTACAAGAGTTTGTAGTGACTCCCTGGAGGAAGAATGGCTATAGCATTTGCCTGGAGCACCAGGTTCGAGGCCTAACTCTATGTTATGACATAAGGAGAAACATAGCTCTTCAGTTTGTCATCTCTATACCACTTCCTATTTTACTTACATTTGTCATGTATCCTCTTATTTGTCCACTTCTACAGAAAACATATTTTCAACAATAGGAACCATATGTGCACATCCAGTTTTGAGACCCAAATACAAGATGTACATGTACAAATAGGGATTTTTGTATGGGTTAATGGCCAAACAGCAGTCTATTTGGTGCTTTTGTCTTTTAACTGGGGAAAGTTATGCATACTCAACAGTAATAATCTTGTCCAAAGAATAAATATATTTATTTGCACCATTATAAATTTTAGTAAGGACTTTTAAAATAAAGATCAGCAAAGCATTAGGGTTAGATTTATTTGGACAAATTTCAGTAAGTAGAATCAGAGTGTTTTAAAAGGTTTCCTTAAGTGAAAGGTGGAGACAGCAATAGCTACAAATCATTTACTTACTAAGTACACATATCTTAATATACTAATGTAAACAAATAACTGACAGAGTGAAATTAAAATCAACAGGTTTTATACAGTAAGAAGATTTTGCCTTTCGATCCAGGAGCGCTTTGTTCCAAGAAATCAAAACAAGTAGTAGGAATAATATACTAAGTAACTGAGGAAAGGTTACTGCCTTCAGACACAAACACCTGCACAAAATAGTTTGAGGAGTTAGTAAAAATATATCATGTTCAATTTAAGCATATATAATTATTAGACTCCACTGTAGATTATATCTGCATGCAAAGTAGTTAAATACTATGACTGAAAATGCCTGCCTGGTTTCTTTAAAAAAAAAAAAAAAAAAAAAGGTACGAACTGCTCCTTTCAAGAGATGTTCATTCAGATACCAATCATGGGACTTTAATTTTTGGCACTATTAGCCATTTTAGTAAGCATAGAACATAATAAAGAAGAGGGAGTATTATATTATAAAGATGAACTTCGAGTGACTCCTCTCTAGGACAACACTTTGAAGGCTTGAAAGGGAGCAAACTAGATTTATTTATTTATTTTAATTGAGAGGCTCTGTTTTCATATGTTTAGGAAGCAGCAGCGCACCCAGTATTACACTTAGCAAATCAATGGGTGCAGCCACTTGAGATGGGTTGGGGAGGCTACCACTCTTTCGGTAGCCTTTCCCCTCAGTGGGGAAACGAGCCAGGTGATGCAGTGGCTTGTGTCCAGGGCCTGTCAGATGTTTGCCCCACCCTGTGGACGCGTCGCGGAGCACCCAAGTAGGGTGAGGCTGCCCAAGGCAGAGCAATCTGTGTGGCCAGGAACGTTTGCCCTGCCACACCTGGGAGCAAGGCTGCGGGGCCAGGCACGATGGGCAGTAGCATCCATCATGTGTGGCTACGTTACAGCCAGGGGCCAGCTCTCAGCTGTCTCAGGGGGAGGGAGTAGCCACTCTTGTGGGCAGCTCCAAGATGGGCCGAACCACCTGGCTCCCCCTTGCTCGTGTGACTGGCTCCCGGTGCTGGCCTGGCAGTGCGGTGGGGCTGATAGTCCAGTGGGGCCCTACTCTGCTTGTATGGCTGCACCCTATGTGAGCAGGGATATTTAAGTGTAACAAGATAAGCCAGGAGGCTTTTAAAAGAGTATCTGGATCTTGCATCACTTTGTGTAATGATGCTATGTAAAAGTTCCACTCAAGCTGTTGAGGTGAGTGAGTGTCACATTTAGATGCCACAAATAAATACAAGAAGGTGACAGTAAGTAATTAGATGCCTCTTTAATACATACTTAAGCTGTTCTTTAAGGTGCCATACCAATGGTGAATTAAAATAATGAGGAAGGTTTCTTTCCATTATTAAAAAGGGGCAACTCTTGCAGACTGTGTTGCTGCTATTTAAGCAAGAACCTCTGCAAAAACAAAAAAAACCTTGTCAATTGTGCTAGCAATTTCTTGCCACACTGCTGTTTCCATTGAAGAACTGTGACAAATTTCACCTAATCTTGAACTTGCTAGATAAAGTTTGTTTGTATGAGCAACTGTGGACACATGCTGTAGATCAGAGAAAACAGACATTACTGTTGTAAGAGCTCGTCACTAACTAATGGTCCAAGTCTTGTGAAGTTATGAACATCTTTGCCTTTCATCATAAACAACTGTAGCTCAGCACCCCACAGGACTAAACCCTGATCCAGGACCTTTAAGTACTGGCAGGATTAAGCACATCTTCCTTGCCTCTCCCCCCCCCCCCCCCTAATTCTGATCACTTCCTTGCCTCCTTCAGCCTCTCCCACCTACCCCCCCCTCCCCCTCCCCCCCCCCCCCACATACCCATTCCTTGTAAATACTACGCATCACAGGTCATGTTTTCCACCAATGTTTATTCTTCTCATCCAGTGTCCCTGTATAAGAAAAGTGAACTTCTTCTTTGATATCCCCACCATTCCCTCTTCTTTTCCCACAAGACTCAGAGGCTGTTTGTGTTGGAATTTTATTAGTGATAAAAAACAAAAAAAACAAAGTTTCACTGCCTACAGTGCCAGGACCTGTTAGAGCTCTGGCTAGACATCAGCAGAGTTTACACACAACAAAAGAAAATAGCTCAAATTCTCAGTAGCAACAGCTTAAAAGTAATCAACACCTTGGAGATTGTTTCTAGATTAAAATAATCTACTTTATTGAGAAATACATTGTGATAGGAAAGGCCTATCCCTAGATCTTACTAGCTAGCTGCCACCAGCATGGTGGCCAGTCATGTTGAAGGTCAGAGAGAGAGGAGAGGAATGGAGAAAGGTCAGGAAGAAGGAGGAAGTCCAGTAGGAGCTTCCTGGGCACATCCCACCTGAGAGGGGGAAGGGGGCTTAGAAGCAGAGATCAGAAAGGTTAAAGTGACACACACACTAACTCACTATCTCTACTCCCAATGCCCCTAGTGGTCATTAGGGTTTGTTGGTGCAAAAGGTTGATGTCATCTGGAGCTGTTTCTCCAACACCCCTTCTCATCGCCTGTCGCACCGGCTCACGACTCCCATTTGCTCACGTAGCATCTGGAATCGATCCCTTGGTAGTGGCTTGGTCAGTCCATCTGCCACCATTTCTTCAGTTGGGCAATACTTCAACTCAATTAGCCCTTCTTCCTGTGCCTCTCGAACATAGTGGTACTTTATGTCAATGTGCTTCGTTCGAGACTTGGCCTTCTCCATTTGTGAGAGCTTAATGCAACTCTGGTTGTCCTCAAACATCGTGGTAGGCTTTGGCTCTTCAATTCCAAAGTCCAACAGCAGCTTGTGTATCCACACAACTTCCCTGCATGCTTCACTAGCTGATATGTATTCTGCTTCTGTTGATGAGAGTGTAACAAGTGACTGCTTCCTGCTAGTCCAACTTATGGCTCCATCTCCATAGAGAAACAGGTGTCCACTGGTGGACTTGCGATCAGCTATGTCTTCAGCCCAATCTGCATCCATGTATCCCACCAGTCTAGGGTTGCTGCTTACTGGAATCTTCAATGCGTAGTGCGCGGTACCCTTCAGGTATCTCCCCAGTCTCTTGACTGCAGTCCAGTCATTCTTGGTTGGGGCACTTACTTTCCTGCTTAAGATTCCCACCGCTGTGGCAATATCTGGCCTTGTCACTGTGGCTATGTACAAAAGCTTGCCAATCGCTTTTCTGTACTGGTTGTTGCCTGCCAGAGGCTCATCATCTTCCCTTTGTTTCAGGAAATTGACATCCATTGGTGTACTGACTTCATTGGCATCTGTCAGTCCCAGACATTCCAAAAGATCCTTGATCTTTGCTTTCTGGTTGAGAAGATAACTTCCATCTTCTTCTTTTTCTATTTGAATGCCAAGGTAGTGTGAGATGCTTCCAAGTTCCTTCACCTCTACTTCCTTGTTTAGGTGCTCAACAATCTCGTGACTGTCTTGCTCCTGTTCACAACAGATGATCAGATCATCAACATAAGTCAGGATATAAGTCCACTTATTGTCTCTGAATCTTGAGTACAGGCAGGGGTCAGCTTTTCCTTGCGTGAACCCTTCCTTAAGCAGTAGCTGATTCAGTTTCTCATTCCATGCTCTAGCTGCTTGCTTCAAGCCATAAATGCTCTTCTGGAGTTTGCATACAAGCTTCTCCCTTCCAGGTTGCTCGAAGCCTGGTGGCTGCTGCATATAGATGTCTTCCTCAAGTTCTCCATTCAGGAATGCAGTTTTGACATCTAAATGGTTAACATGCATCTTTCTGGAAGCTGCTATGCTAAATAGTGTTCTGATGGAAATGTGCTTCACGACTGGTGCAAATGTTTCATCATAGTCTTCTCCATATATTTCGGAGTATCCTTTGGCTACTTGTCTCGCTTTGTAGCACTGTACATCCCCTTCTGCATCCTGTTTAACTTTGAAGACCCATTTGAAACCTACAGGTTTTCTTCCAGCAGGTAGTTCCATAAGTGTCCAAGTTTTGTTCTTGTGTAAAGATTCAATCTCTTCCTTTTCTGCTTTCCTCCATTTTTCAGCTTCATGGGTTGGCATTCTTTCAACATCTTTCCATGTGATGGGTTCTTGTAGCTCTGCACTTGTGGTGCGGTAGGAGTATCTCAAGGGTGGAACTCCTTTGTTGGACCTCTGTGAGCGCTTGGGTTCTGGCTCAGCTTTTATGACCCCTTCTGAATCTGCTTCTTGTTCACAGATTGGAATTCAGTCCCTGAGGGTCTGCTCACTTGGTTCCTCTTTCATCTGGATCCTTGACTCCATGTCTGGTAATTCACCTTTGGTTGGCTTTTATCTTTCATCAAAGTACACAACATTGCAAATTTCAATATTACCAGTTTCAACATCAAGAATTCTGTATTCTTTTCCTCCTAATACATATCCACACAAACTCCTTTCTTACTTCTGCAATTCAACTTGTTTCTCTTTGCCTTTGGTACATATGCATACACATCACATCCAAATACACTGATGTGGTTTAGGCTAGGCTTGTGTCCAAACTACAGTTCAAATGAAATTTTCTCTATGGCTTTGGTTGGCAATCTGTTCTGCAGATAGCTGGCAGTTATTACTGCTTCTCCCCAGAATTTGCTTGGCAAACCTGCAACTTTCAGCATGCGTCTGACCATCTCCAGTAGAGATCTATTTTTCCTTTCTGCAACACCATTCTGCTCAGGAGAATATGGGACTGTAGTCTCATATTCAATTTCCTGTTCTCTTAGAAAGGCTTTCATGTCATTTGAGAGGTATTCACCTCCATTGTCTGACCTTAGTCTCTGAGGCTTTCTTCCAAACTTGTTGCTGACCAATGCAACATATTATTGAAACTTCTCAAATACTTGGCTTTTCTCTCTCAAGGTGTAAACATAAGCAAATCTTGAGAAATCATCAATAAATGAAACTATGTAAAGATATCCTCCAAAACTCCTTTCCAGAGGACCTGAAACATCACTGTGAATCAACTCTAGAGGGCGCTGAGACTCTTTCTTCTCTAGCTTGTGAAATGTTGGCTTCATACCTTTCGCAGTGACACAACACACACCTCTGCTTGTAGTCTCTTTACATGGCTGCCCCTTAAAGTCTTTAATAAATCCCCCTTTTTCAAGCTGGTGAATTACATTAATATCACGGTGCCCGAGCCGTCGGTGCCAAATCATATCACATAATCTATGGGTGCACTTGCAGTTGCTTGCTAAATTCACTTGCTCATTTACACAATCCACTTCAAAGAGTCCACTGCCTCTCAGAGATCCTGACATCATTAAATCACCTTCTTTTGTGACATAGCAATGTTCATCCATGAATTCAAACTTGCATCTTTCTTAACTCCATACTTTACAGAGATTAAGTTATTCTTTAATGAAGGAACATAGAGAGCATCTTCTATAATCACCGTTACAGTTTCTCCATCAGGGAGTTTGCAAAAGATTTTTGAAGTGCCTTTCCCTTTTGAACACACTTCTCTCCCATCTGCTAAGGAAATAGGAACTGAGTAGCCCATATCAATTTCTGATAATAATTCTACATCCTTGAAGAGATTTTCAGAAGCACCAGAATCAATATAAAAAACATTTTCATTCACTTCTGACATTGCATTAAAACTTTTGATTTTTCCTTTTGCCCTCTGATTCTTTCCTTCAGAGCTGGCAGTTTTCTGCAGACACTCTGGGTGAAAACAGACATGACGCTAACCACCCTTTAACCACCCTTGGCGGTTATTTATACATGTTGCAGGAATGTATTGGTGCCCTATGCAGCCCTGTAACATGCATAAATGACCACCAAGGGTGGTTAAAGGGTGGTTAACGTCATGTCTGTTTTCACCCATTGTCTCAGCAGTAATGGGTGTTTAGGCTTCCCCATTGTTTTGCCCTTTGGACAATTAATACGTAAATGTCTCTCACTGTCACAGATAAAGCACCTCTTCTTGTCCCCTTTCTTTGAGCTAAAAGCTGCAACCTGGTCTGTAGAAGTTTGCTTTGTCTCTCTGATAAAATGCTCATTGAGTCTACTGGAGAGATATTTTAAGTCAATTGTTGCATCAGATACTTCAATTGCAATTTTTAAAGGTTTATACGAAGGAGGCAAAGAATTCAAAATAAATCCCACAATTCCATTTTCTCCAAGGTCTATTCCTGAATCTTTCAGCCTTTTTGCAAGAGACTATATTTGGCTTAAATGCTCTGTGGGATCTTCATCCTCTTTTAGCCTCCTATTACAGAGCCTTTGAATGATAAAAATTGCTTTGCTGGAACTTTTAAGGTTATAAAGTTCTTCCAGCTTCTTCCAGACTTCGCTGGCCAATTCAACACCCTCAAAATGAACAAATAGCTTTGGACTTACATGCATTCCAAGGATTCGAAGAGCTTTGTCATTCTGTTTGTCCCAATGGTCTTGGTCAGCTCCTGCAGCTGTTGGCCTCTGTGTTATCAGCACATTGTAAAGACCTTGCCTCTTCAAGCAAGACTTCATAAAGAAATACCAATCCTTGAAATTCGCTCTTTCCAACTTTGGAATGCTGAAGCTGCCTTGGGCTTTCTCCATTTTGTTTCTTTTGTTCCAACCCCTCCCCCCCCCCCAAAATAAAAAAAAATAAGCTGTGTTTTTCTCTTCTGAGATTCAATTCGAGTTCCAAAAAATCTGTTAGGATTTTCGGGAGGATTCTGGGCCCATAACCCTATGTTGGAATTTTATCAATTTGGTCAAAAACCAAAAAAAGTTTCATTGCCTACTGTGCCAGGACCTGTTAGAGCTCTGGCTAGGCATCAGCAGAGCTTACACACAACAAAAGAAAATAGCTCGAATTCTCAGTAGCAACAGCTTAGAAGTAATCAACACCTTGGAGATTGTTTTTAGATTAAAATAATCTACTTTATTGAGAATACATTGTGATAGGAAAGGCCTATCCCTAGATCTAGCTAGCTGCCTGTGTCCTCATCCCCCAGGCCTTGGGCCAGTCTGACTGAGTTAGGCAGCTCCTTATATCCTTTCCATATTATTTTCTCTAAAGTAGGCAATAGTAGTTGTTCATGTCACTCTGAAGTCACTTACATTGGACCTGATCACGCAATAGTTCTATAATTGTGCTTTGCAGCCATCATAGCATTCACGAGATCACGTCCAGTGGAGCTTTTCTGGGTGGTGAGAGGCTTGGTCAGTCCAGCCTGTCTCCACCTGGAACTGGAGTCTTCCAGTGCCTGCTGAGACATGTTTGTGGATTATTTTGCAGATAAAATAGCTCACATTCACCACGACTTCAGTGTCGCCTGTTTAGAGACAGTGGAGAATCGGAAGTTATGAAGGCCCCATCTGGTCTGGTGTTATGGGATCAGTTTCAATTGATGATGCCTGCTGATGCGGGGAATGTGCTGGTTAGAGCCACAACTTATTAATTAGGTCCATGCCCATACTGGCTGGTGAAGTCCAGCCAGGAGACTTTGGAGTTGTTGCTGGCTGGGGTAATCAATGCTCCCTATGGGAGGGCAGGGTGCCGGACATCCTCAAGGAGGCCTTGGTCTGGCCTCTACTCAAGAAACCATCACTTGACATTGATTTGCCTGCCAGCTATCGACCTGTCTCTAATCTCCCCTTTTTAGGGAAGGTTATTGGGTGGTGGGTGGCTCAGCAGCTCCAGGCACACCTGGACGCTACTGGTTTTCTAGACTCATCACAGTCTGGCTTTTTTCCAGGGTATGGCACTGGGGCTTCACTTGTAGCTTTGGTTAACGACTTCCACCTAGAATTGGATAAGGGTAATTCAACTGTATTGATTCTATTAGATCTGTTAGTGGCATTTGATACTGTTGATCAGCAGGTGCTGGTGACTTGCCTGCAGGACCTAGCTGGGGTGGACGGAACTGTGCTTCAGTGGTTCTGTTCTTTCCTGGCCAGGAGATCTCAGCGGGTCGTGCTGGGGGACTGTTCATCATCTCTCCGAGACCTCCTGTGTGGTGTCCTGCAAAGTTCTATTTTGTTTCCACTCCTATTCAATGTGTACATGCAGCCGCTGCATGAGGTCGTGAGGGGGTTTGTGGTGTCATCAATATGGTGGTGAAACCGAGCTCTACCTCTCATTTTCATCTGACCCAGGCCCGGCAGTGTTGGTGCTTGGCAGCTGTGGGGGACTGGATGAGGGTGAGTTGATTGAAGCTGAATCTTGACAAGATGGAGGTAATGGTGGTGGACAGGGTCAGTGATCTAAAGGTGGGGGGAACTCCTATTATAGATAGGTTTTGCCCTCTCCCTTCGTTTACACAGGTCTGGAGCCTGAGGGTGCTCCTGGATCCGCAACTGCACTTGGATAGTTAGGTGGCAGCTGTGGCTGTGGGTGTCTTTTGCCAATTACATCTGGTTATGAGGTTCTGGCCTTATATTTCTAATTCTGATCTTGTCACCATCATCCATGCCTTCATCACCTCGACACTAGACAACTATAATGCTCTCTACGTGCGGCTGCCCATGGTGATGGCTCAAAGGCTGAAGCTAGTGAAGAATGCGGCGGCCCATCTCCTGACGGGGACGGGCCAATATGAACATATTACTCTGATTCCTTCCACGCTGAATGCCAATAATCTTCCAGGTCCAATTCAAGGTGCTGGTGTTAACCTATATAGCCCTAAATGGTCTGGGTCCCTCTTATCTGAGAGATCGCCTCATCTCCCAGGCCTTGGGCCAGCCTCTGTGGTTGGTTGGGGGTGCTCTCGGTGGCTGCTCCATTGCTGTGGAACTCCCTTCTAGCAGAGATTCATCTCTGCCCAGATATGCTCACCTTTCAGTGGCAGTGTAAGACTTGGTTGTTCTGCCAGGCATTTGGAGGAGACAGGTAGGGTGGGTTGGGTTGGGTTCGGAGAAGGTTTTTTTTTAATTGGATTTTTATGTTCTTGTTTTTCATGTATTTTACTAATTGTAAGTCACCCTGATTTGCCTGCGGCAAAAGGGAGCAGGGTAATCAACCAACCAATCAATCAATCATTGTAGTCTCCTTGACAAAACTGCATCTATATTTTCCAGATGCATCTTTGTACATGTTTTTTCTTTGGTGTGATTAACAAGATGACTCTGTAAGCCCTTATCTGACATTTAAAGGTCTTTACTTATCCCATCAGGTGCCATTTTTAGATAAAGAATGTGTAAGCATCAAGTTAGTTGTGTTTCTGTCTGTGTCCACAATATCTGTGCTTCTTGACAGCCCCAAATCATGAGAGAGTGTAGCTCACTCCTGACATTTTTGTACCTTAGCATGGTACATTGTACACTACTTAAATTAAGTAGAGTAAGAGTAAGAACAAGTCACAAAATACTATCTCTGTTTTGGGTTTTAAATCAACTGATGTGGGATGATGATAGCAAAGCTGCAGTGGGCCGAGATTGGAAGTTTGAGGCAGGCATAAGTACCTGCATATCAGATGTTGTGCTCAACAGTGGCCTATACATCATTTTAGGCAGGGATAGATCCAAGCAAGTGCAGTCTGTGTGATTGCACAGAGAGCCCTGTGTGTTAGGAGGCCCTGCAGAGGTCCATGAATAAACCTCAAGTGACCACATGAGAATGAAAAGCACTAGCATCAAAAATATGGCCTCAAATGTGGGGAGCCCTGGCCAATGGAAAGACCACAGCCATCCAGGAGGGGAACCCAAACACATCGGGTCAATGAGTAAATTAGAAACAACATATGAGCCTGCAATGCAAGGAACCCCAACCCCTGAAGAAGAGGTTATGTTTAATTTAATATCAGACATTAATTATGGTAAACATTCTTATCTTAGGAGAGAATTTCCCTTTCATGTGGGGCCCCTACTTCCCTCACCATTTCATGCAGGACCCCTACTTCCCTCAATCTAGCACTGATTGTAGGATGTTCCATGTATTCTTCTCTGAGTACCTACATCAGGGCTGGCCTAATGAGAAAAGAGATTTGGCATCTCAGGGTGTTAACAAATAAGACATTGCCCCACTTTTGCCCCAGGTTCACCTGTTCGTTTGCCATGGGGCTGCCGGATGTTCACCCCGGGGTCACTACACACAGCGTTAACCCGGGAAATGTGGAGCCTGTTGTGCAGGCTAATCCAGGGCAGTTAACTGCCCTGGGGCTGCCTCCCATGTGTTAGGGACCATGGGGCAACCACACGGCTGCCCTGTGCCCCCTTGTCTGTTGGGGCGCATACATTCAGCACCACGAAGCCGCAGGTGCCGGCCTAGAGCATTGAACAACCATAACTCCAATGGTGGTGGGGGGAGGAACATGCAGGTGGACCATGGCAGTGAGAACACCTGCCTGTCTGTTTGGGTCATGCACGGAGCCTGTGAGTGGCACCGGGGGGGATGGGGGGAGGAACCATGGAGCAGGCTCCCATCTCATTGTTACCACCCCCATTCCCCATGGCCTCTTGTCATTCTTTCATTCCCAGATACACACTATGTTAAAGAAGTGCACATATCCTGTCTTCAGTGCATGCACAACGTAGAAGGCATCTCTAAGATCTCTCACTCTCATTTGCATAGCCAAAGCCTGGTCTCGGTGGTTAACTTTCTACTCTTTGTGCTTTTGTTTAAATTCTATTGTCACCAGAAGAAGTGGATTACTAAATAAAGTAGAGTTCATTTCTGCAGCAATGCTTCCTCAGGCTTGCAAGTCTTTCAAAGAATTTGCGTTGAAATTTGATTTTGTGGCAAGGCCAGGTGAATTGTGTGGTTTCCCATTCTGTAACAAGCCTGGCATGACTTTAATTAATCATAACGCCCTTTACTGAACAGCTATTGAACATGCACTCTGAACTCTCCCACCCTCAGAGATCAATGGTGGGCACCTGAAATAAAGACAGTTTTTTCTTACATTTGTTATAAGGTGAAATGGATGTATCAAACCGATCTACCTCTTCAAGCAAAAGAGACAGCTCTGCAGATCCAAGTCTAATACGCTACTAGCATCTGCAGAGCTGTCTCTTTTGCTTGAAGAGGTTTAAATCACAGAATAAACTCTGTTCAATTTCCCTCTCCAGATCATGTTGTCATTGTGTAAAACATTTTTGCTCCTGGTATGTAATTTATTTTTACTCTAGTGCTTTTCTGCTTCTCCAGCTTTTTGGATATTTACTCCGCCACAAACTGACACAACGGAGCAATGCCTTTTAAAAATGTCATGGGATTAAATTCTTTGGAACTCTCAGAAAGAGGAAACATACAAAATACCCATCTTCTTTTTCTAATCTATTAATCAAGGTGAAAAGATACACTCTTTCTACTGCAACAATTCTGAGTTCAAATCCAGAACAAGAGAGACAAAATGCCTTGCTTTTCTACATACTGCTTTCTTACATAAGCCTAGGTGTATCTGTTATATGAGCCTGTAGTGTGTAGTGGAAAAAAGTGGGAGAAATAAAGGTTTTATTTTTATCCCATGTTAACAATTCAAAATTACATTTACTTATAAAACTAAAAATCATTGGAAAAATGTAGCCCTATTTTTTTTTAAAAAGAGTTGAAAATCCAGTGTAACGGGGCATGGTTCACGAACGATACGTCCTCGCATGATTAGGTCCAAATAGCCACACGTTCTTGGGAATTAGCTTTTCACCATGCAATACTTTATTGAGTCTCTATATACAGTTCCTAATGCCAGGAAACAGCCTTCTGGTCAGCCAGGTCCCTGACCCCAGCTAGGCCATTGTCTTCAGCTGACTACTTGAACAATTCTCCCAATTGTCTACAAGCAAGTCTCTACTTGTCAGGATGCGGCGGGCCGCTCCTCGGGTTGCTAGGTGACCTGAGGTAACACGGGAGAACACTCACATGGCTGATGATGCTGATGCAGGGGCAGGGCCCGCCCAGCCGCGTCCTGGAGATGTGAGGGCGCTGGCCCCGCCCAGGCGCAGTGCGCGCCTGGCGGGGCAGCGCAGGTCTGAGCGTGGGGAGGCGGGGGGGAGCCCCGCCTTTCCCTAAGGCAGTAAAGGGTTCAGGAAGGTTTAAAAGCAGCGGCGGGACCTTATAGCCCTGCCGGTAACTTTTGGAGAGACTGGCCCCTTGCTTCCTTGTTCCTTGTTTCACCCTTGAGAAAGTGTGTTGCAGAAGTCAGTGTGTGGGCAGCCTGAGTGTGATTCCCCCTACCCTTTCCATTACTCAGCTGTTTCCTTGTATTTCCTGTGTTGGTGTGCGTGTTTCCAGAGTGCGTGAGTATTCCCCATGGAGCGTGAGTGTGTCCCTTGCCTACTGCCCTGAGTGAGAACCCTGTCCATTAAGAGAATCCTTGGTTCCTTCCCTTCCCTCCCCTCTGTCACCCCTAGCCCTAAACCCCTCCTTTCCCCACTTCTCCCTACTCACGGTGTCCAGGGTCCTGGTGCAAGACCCCCTGTATACCTTGCTAGGGATTGTTCTTCTGTCCCTCTTCCCATTTCCTTTTCTTGGCAATTGGGTACTCTCCTTCCCTATGATGAGTCGGGTTGCCCCCTAAGTTGGGGGGAAAGCCCAACTGAGACCCTGAGGGATTTCTTACCATCCCGGGTAACCCATGCGGAGAGTACCTCAGTCGAGGAACCCCTCTTCACACCTCCCCACCCCTTTTCCTCATTGTGTACCCTTCTCTCCCCCTTACCTACCCGAGACACTACCGCACTCACCAACCAGTCATCAGCACCCTGGAGAGCGTAAAGGGTAAACTGCTACTCAGGCATCTGGGTTCTCCAAGCTGCCTAGCCCAGGAGTCAGGACCTTGGACAAGGCTCCTCAGCAGCTCCCAGCAGATACGCTTCTCATTCTCCAGTCAGGCACTGACAGTGACTACTCTCCTTCTGGCTCCCGTTCTAATTATACTCCACGAGTGGGTGTGGTTGGCCCTGCATTCTCTCAGCCCTTAAAGGGCCAGTGTCTTTCCACCCTGTACATTGTCTCTATTGAGTTTTTTCCACTTCAGCAGGGCTTCCCTTGCCAAAACCTTACCCTACTGCCATACCCGGAGCCCAGCCTGTCCAGTCCTTGTCTGGCAATCACTGGCTATGCTCTTAAATGGGCAACAGCCCCATCAGGCTGCACCCTGCCAGATTCAGAAATCAGAAAATCCAAATCAGATTCAGAAATCAGAAAATCCAAAATCAGAATATAACTGGGTGCAGTATAGTCAATTTCCCCCCCCCTAAACAATACACATGAATTCAAGAGGTTGAAAATACTAGTAGGCATGATAAAAAATAGCCTAGTACCTTAGTTTACTAATTATTATCAATAATTGTTATTTATTAACATTATTTAACATGGCACGAGCAATAACAATTACCTAAATTTTCAGGAAACACTTGATAACCTGCAGAAGTACACTGGTAGGGAACCACTGACTTACTGAATGGAAAGACTAAACAAACTTACTACCACTTAGGCCATTTTTACATGGACGGCCTGTTCCTTTTCACACTGGCCCTTTTTATACAGACAGGGGTGGGTGGGGGATGGGTGTTTCGGCGTGGTGGGTGGAGGTGGGTGGGTGTCCTTTTTCATGGGGCCACCTCTGGTGTTCCGGAGGGCTCCGTGGGTGGAAGTGGGTAGAGATGGGTGGGGTGTTGCACGCACCTCCACCCTAACACCTCCACCAAGCCTAACACTCTTGCCAGTTTTCAGAAAGATTGTATAAAGGATCCTGATGGTATAAGACATTAACTTGTAAATACATTTCCAGCTGTAACATTTGTATATTCCATCCTGTTTACAAGATATATGGCAGGAATGTATCACATACCTTCTCTGTCATCTCTGCCAACCTACAGGTCAATTTGATAAAGGGACCCAATTTTATAAGCAATTTATGTTGTCCCTGTGAAGACCATTATTCAGATAAATAGCAACACATGCAGTGCCAGTCAGAGGCAGACACCTGGCACGGCAGGGGGAGAGAGACTGTAGGAGGGAGGATGTGGAAGAACCCAAAAGACTGACAGACACATTCACTGGCCAATTACTGCATGCTTCTAGCTTTACAGGACCAATTGGTAGTGGCTTTGAGGCGGGCATAGGAAGCGGCCCTGAGGCGGGCATAAGGGACATACCTGGGACCTTGGGGATAGCATCCCAGAAACCAGGCGACATAATGTACACATCCAGGCTGGTCAGTTATCATCACAATCACATCCTGCAGCACGGCAACAGAGGACATTAGAGAATCTCTATTGACTCTTTCCTAAACATATGCTTCGGACTTCCCAGTAACAAGTGGGGGAGAGATGTTGGGATGGTCACAGCACAGAATGAGGATATTTGGTTGACCTTTCTGCTGGCCAATTGGCATCACAAACTGATCTTATACCACTGGGACACATAAGAGAATCCCTGGCATAGGCTCCTTCTCTGCATATGCTGTGCAGGCATATGATCATGACGGGATCATGAAGTAGTTTAATCTTGTTTAGCAGACAGCCATAACAAGGAAAATTAAAACATGATAGAGATAACATGAGAAATACACATAAACACGCACCAAATAAACATTAAACAGGAGGAAATAGAACCTGAGAGTAACTGAAAGTTACAAGTAGAGCTCGAAGCCCAAAGAGGATAAACAAAAAAGCACAGGGATTTTCATCCCACGAACATGGGTAGCCCAAAGGGGTTAAATAACCCCAAAACAAAGAAAACTTCCCCTACTAAATTCAACGCTTGCTGTATTGGTACGCCCAGCCAGCAAGGCTGAGCAACATATCTGGGGAATTTGATCTCAGACAAAACTGCAACAATTGCACCAGGGATAGACATTGTCGGCTGGAGATCCAAGGGACCAAATACAGCTCCCTCCAATACGCAGTGAGGAGGCAAACAAACAGCGCATGGGGAAGGTCCTCTACCTGCCCCAGATTGCAGGCGCAGATCCTATTTGCAAAGGGGGTACCATTCCTCCTGCCGAGAAGTACTTTGGTAGGGAGAAGATCAAAGCACAATAGGATCAAGGCCCTGCACAGCTTGGAGTTAACAATGAGCTCCAAATATGATTCACGCTTAAGGGCCAGCTTGCATGATCTATAAAATGGAGCACTCTTTAATATCTGGGCAGCCCCCAAGCCAAGCTGGATAGATTGATCCGTGAGTTGCCTTCGAATTATCCTTCTTCTTTCAAGGACTGGTATCCCCTCAAGCATCTCCGACGATAACCCTAGTTTACCCAAGCTTTTTAAGACCCTGTCCAACCATACCCCCGGAGCAGAGACCAAGAAGATGCCTCCTTGAGACATAAGCGGGGCAAACGATCCTCGGCCATGACTTTAATCTTAAACCAATAGCAAAGAGGTCAGAAAAGCAATTCAGTTCTCAGCGAGAGTGACCCTGTCTCCAAGCGGAGTAAGCAGGCTGGGGTACTTTGCGGACCCCCAAAAGTGATCTCAGCAGAAAATTTGGAGTGATTCTAAAGTACCAGATGCAAAGGGGGCCCACACTTCAGCCCCAAAAAAGGTAACTACTTTGTACTTTAAACAAACAGCTTCAAGGCTGGAGATATAGATCTTCCCCCAAAACACCGCAAAAATCTCAAAAGGCCCATAACCGCCTGCTTCAGTTTAAGCCTAGCTGCTTTGACATGAGTTTGCAAAGATGCAGATTTATTGAAAAGCAGGCCCAGGTACCTATACGATTGCACCTGCTCCAGCCTTACTCCACCAAGTAGCCAATTACGAGTAATGAAACGGTGGCCCACTACCACCACCTGGGATTTGTCATAATTTATAGACAACTGAGAGTTCTTGCAAAATCAGCTCACCTCAGAAAGCATCCTATTCATCCCCAGGACCAAGGGTGATAGGAGCACCATGTCATCAGCAAATAATAAAATGGAAACAGATCGGCCTCCGGACTTAGCTGGAAGGAAGGAGTCAGCTTTGAGCAGAGCCATAATCCCATTGATGAAGAAATTAAAAAGAAAAGGGGCCAGGACACAGCCCTGCTTAACCCCATTAGTCACAGGGATCGAGCTCAGAATATGGCCACTACTCCCTACCCTGACTCTAAAGGAGGTCTGGGAATACAGAGCATGGACCAGGTAGATCAGTCTCCGGTCCACGTTTGTACTATACAATCTGTCCTACAGGATATCCCTATTAACCAAGTCAACGGCAGATCGTAAATCCAGAAAGGTCATAATCAATCTTCCATTCCTAATTTTAGCATATTTCTCAACCAGGTGCCATAGGGTGAAGGAATGATCCACTGTCGAACGGCCAAGTTGAAATCCAGCCTGCTCCTCAGGGAAAAAATCGGCCACTCCAGCCCAGTCTTCTAGTTTAAATAATAAAAAACGGCTTTGAGGTGGGCATAGGGGGCAGCCCTCAGGCGGGCATAGAAGGGACATAGCTGGGACTTTGGGGATAGCATCCCAGCAATCAGGAGGCATGGTTTACACATCCAGGCTGGCCAATTATCATCCAAATCACATCCTGCAGCACTGTGATGGAGGACATAAGAGAATCTTTATTGGCTCCTTCCTAAACAGATGCTTCTGACTTCCCAGTAACAAGTGGGGGAGAGATGTTGGGATGGTCACAGCATAGAATGAGGATATTTGGTTGACTTTTCTGCTGGCCAATTGGCATCACAAATCAATCTTATACCACAATGACACGTAATAGAATCCCTGGCATAGGCTCTTTCTCTGCATATGATGTGGAGGCATATAGAATTGGGACCCTTTATCACATCTTTCTGATATTTGGCAGAGATGATCATGAAAGTGTGATATACAGCCCTGACAAATTTCATGTACACTGGTTGGACTACAAAGATGTTAAGTCAGACATACATTTATATGTTAATTTCTTATACCACCAGAACACTTTATCTAATCCTTCTGAAAGTTGGCAGAGATAGTAAATATGGGAAGGGGTATAAGCGTGCCAAGTTTCATCTACATTAAATGTGAGGCAAAGACATTACAACTAAGAATGTATATGAAGGTTTTTGCAAAATAAAATAATTCAACTGCTTCTAAAATTGGATTCCTTTGTTTAATCTTTTTGGAATTTGGTACACATAATGCCTTCCATTAGAAGTATATTCACCCCATGTTTCAGCCAAATATAGTGAAAACAAAAAAGGTACAGCCAAAAATGTGTTTTCCATTGAAACCAATGGAAAACTAAGACGAAAGCAAAAACAAAAATGACAATTAGATATTTATGAAAACGAAAATTACAGATTTAAATAACCACAATGGAAAACAAAAACTAAATAGGCCCCTGGTGCACACCTCTAACCCATAGAACACACCTGCAGTCCTGCAACGTGTATAATAAAATGTAACACCCATTTTATCAGTGTTAGATTGTCCGTGTGAAAAGTGCCTAAAAGGACACCCACCCACCTCCACCCACCACACAAGCACACCCATTCCCACACCCACTCGTGTCCATGTGAAAACAGCCTTAGAGACAAGTTTATGAGTGTCACTCCCTGCTGAAGTCAATGGGGCCAATCCCAAGCCCCATGCAGCGTGCAGCACATGCAATGCATGCACATGCGTATGCCTACACGCAAAAGTTACACACAGCACCGCTATGGGGACTATGGCATGTGTGCAAGCTACGCACATGTGTCTGCACGCATGCCCACACATAAGGCACATGTGCGGAAGTTTGGGATCATGTCGATTGGGAGCTGAACACTTCTGATGCAAGAATTAATCCCTGAATGCAAAACAGTTTTAACTTTAATAATTTCAACATTTTTTATTAACCAATTTTAGCTTGCCGTGTATTTTTTAAGAATTAAAAAAAGAAAAATTAAAAAATATAGATTGAAAATCTTATAGCATGCATAATTTTAGTAATATATAATAATAATTGATCATGAATAGTAAACTAAAGTATTAGCTATTTGTATCATGCCTACTAATATTTTCAGCCTCTTACATTAATGTGTATTATTTGGGGAACAAAGTGCCAAATGGAAACACACTGACAACTGAGCAAAACACATTAGCGTAAAATGTACACAGACATGCAAATATAGGCTGAATGTTTAAAATACATTCTTAACCCCATAATAAATAAATTAGCACCGAATGAGAAGTAAACATTACCTCTTGATCAACATTGTATGCACTAAGCATTAGCACAACCTTTTCATTCGCTGTTTTGCCAGACGTTTGGGGGATGGGTAGTGGGTGGGGATGGGTAGTGTGGAGGGGATGGGGGGGAGGATTTATTCGAGTCTCATTTGTTTTTGGAAGGTTTTGATAACTGGTATTTTAAATTATATTGTATTTTATATATTTGGATATTATGTTTTTATTATTTATTGTTCGCTGTCCCAAGCTGCCATCGAGCAGGAGGGAGGCAGGTTATAAATTGTGAAAATAAAATAAATAAATAAATAAATAAAAATAAAATCAGGAAATGTAACAACGCTACCAGACATTCTGGCAAATGGAAGAAAGTGGAAATTACACAGCAAGCAAAACAAAACAAAACAAAAACTTTTATGGAAAAACAATAAACGTTCTCTAAAGAGAGAGACAAGGAAAAACAAAATTCTCTGCATCAATGAAAAATATAATTCGATCTATTTGATCTAGATTTATAGTTTTATCTATTTATTTTTTTACAGATTGCATACCTGATACTCATTAACATTGTTGGACTGACATGGCAAGTAATTTACAAATACGCACGTCTGAGTGTGTGTGTGCGTGTCTGTGTTGTGGAATCTTTCTACACACATTTATAAACGCTAAAATATTCATGCTTTTACAATAGGATCTTAAAACATAATGAAGTAACCGTAGCAATAATAAGACTGTCACCAAAAGGGAACAGAAAGTGTAAGGGAATTTTTAAGCTGATAATAATGGCCTGGTTCACAAGCTTGTTGTAACTGGATAAGGTTAGTAAAGCACTTTGAACTCTGAATATATACATGATAATATATAAAGTATATTTTAATTTGAAGAAAAAACAGAAATGTTTTTCCAAGTCAAGCCAGCATTCATTGACACTTCTGAAGGAATATTGTCGAGCTTTGCCAATAATTATAGTCAAATTAATTTTTATTCCTTATTTGTAGATTTAAAGGTTCAATGGTTTTAGGAATTATTCTTGTGTGTTGAGCCTACTATAAATACACTAGGCTAGTAAAAACAAGACTGCACACCACAGCAGAATAAAGCTCTGTTTGTATTTATTACAGGTTATAGAGCCCAAAATTGGTATGCTTTCTCCTCCAATAGAGCACACAAAACACATCTTCTGTGCTTTACATTTATAACCATCCCAAAGTCAATTAACATTCCGTTAAACTTCACACTGCAATGGCTTTATCTTCCAACCTCCCAACCCATTACACATCACAACCAGGCAAGATAAGCATAAATAAATAAATAAATAAAATCAAGAGCATGCACTTATTTAAATGGATTGCCTTCTGACACTTGTTCTACAGTTGATAAACCAACAGAGAAGAAAGGGAGGAAAGAAAGGAAAGCAGAAAATGGAGCAGGTATATAATCCTCATGTAATGTTGTTGGCATAGGAATATCAGGCAAGTCTATTTAAAGTTTCACTGGGAGTTTACTTCTTCCATTCAAGATCTTTTGACTCTGAATACAACAAGAGATTAATGTCATGCTTCTTGTAACCTTAATGTAATAACGAAAGAGACTGATATACCTCTTAATCACTCATTTATGAATGTAAACCCACTGAAATCAGTACCATTATCCTTGTGTGAGACTAGTATGAGAACAGAACAAGACCTATAACTATATTCCATCCATGATGTAACAGTCTGCAGACTGGAATAGTTTCTACCAGTGATTTCCACTTGTGTTATTTTTGGTTTTCCAAAAAACATTACGTCTGTGACATTATTACTAGCACACACCATTCTTTATATTGAAGAGATTTATTTTATTTACATGACCAATCCAAACAGCCATTGCCATATTGTCAAAACTGTGGCCACTGTAAATTTGCTGTGATCACACAAATTTGTCTGTGAACAATTCACAACTTTATACTACAATAACTGACAGCATACATAAGCTTTAACACACACTCCTCTTAACTAGCAGTGTGCTGTCTCCTCCTTAAGGCAACTTCTTCAAATGGACAGGGCCGGCCTTAGCCTAAGCAGGGCCCAGGTCAGGGAACAAATGCGGGCTCCCCATCTTCCTAGGGGCGCTCCCCGGCTCAAGGGTGCTCCCTGGCCCGGAGGCGGCGCGCTACCCGGACCTGGGCTCGGGGATGGGCGAAGGGGCACTCCCCTCCACCCATCCCCAAGCCTGAGTGGCCATTCGGATCACTTACCTGATCTGCTGTTGCCGCTGCTGCCACCGCCACCTCCGGCCTGGGCTCCGTGCCAGGCTCGGAGCTTCAGGCGGGGCAGGAACCGCGGCAGCAGATTAAATCTGCTGCCATGATACCTGCTGCCACTGGAAGTTCTCCTGCCCCGCCCACCACTGCCTGTCACAGTCTCGGCCAGGGGAAATGAGGAAGAGAGAGGCAGAGGCCCCGTCTTTCCCTCATTTCCCCTGGCTGAAACAGCCAGGCAGTGGAGGGGGCCAGCGGCGTGAGGGAAAGGCGGGGCCTCTGCCTGCTTCTCCCTCACTTCTGCTGGAAATGAGGGAAGAAGAAGAGCCCCCCCTTCCTCACTCCATGGGTGCCCCCCCCGTCAGTCTCTCAGCCAGGGAAAATGAGGGAGAGGTGGGGCCTCTGCCTCTCTCTTCCTCATTTTGCCTGGCAGAGACTGGGACAGACAGAAGAGGGGGGGGGCACGGAGTGTGGGAGAGGCAGAGCCTCTGCCTCTCCCTCACTCCTTCTGGCCCCCTCCACTGCCTGTCAGTCGGAGTCAGCCGGGGTCCCTGCGCTCGGGGTCCCCAGCTCCCGGCCACTGTCAGGCGGCCGCCCCGAGCCGCCCCTGCAAATGGATATCTTTGCTATTCCAGTAATTAACTTCACATGCAAACTCTAATGCTAAAAACTAGCTCTTCTTAACCAGCAGGGTGCTATTACCAGACATTATAAAAAAGATGTGCTCACTTCAATCTATAAGTACCACTTTAAGGGTATTAAAAGGATGTATGCACTCTATCTCTGTATTAAATATAATAATAACTAAATGAACTACAGGCATAAAACTGAAGCAAAATATATGGGTTTTAGATTCACAACTAATAACAAAATTACTTTTATCATTTTCTGATGTAATTGAAGTAATTTGTTTTGGCTCACTGCTTCAAAATATTTAACATTTTTCCTTTATCTTCTGTGTGGTATATAACTTGCTATCATAGAGAGAGATAATGGGTGATTTCAGACATTACGTGGTCCCAATTCACCACAGTGGATTCCCGGCAGGGGTGAACAGATTAACCAACCCCCGTGGTCAAGGAAAGCCCTGAACAGACATGACAGGAACGGGACCACGGCAGGGAATCGGATCACGGGACCACAGCCCGGGGCAGCGCAACAGACATTACGCCGATCCTGGGCCGGGCCGTAGTCAAAGCACCCGGAAGGCGCCAGTGTGGCTCGTCCCGGCTGCTGTCATGTGCCCTTTAAATCTCCCTCCCCGGTCTGTGTTTTTGCTGGTTGCCTGGCAGTGACGCTGCATGCTTTGTCCCCGGCTGGGAATCATTGTCTTTGGTTCCGGCCGGTGGTTGCCATTCAGACATTACTTTTTTTTGTTTCCCGTTGGGAATCTCTTTGACCACGCTTTCAGAGATGGTCCGAACCGGAGCTCCGGAAGCGTGGTTGATTTTGACCCCATGTGGGTATTGACTGTGGTGAACATCTGGTGGCCGCCGAACAGACATGCAGGCTGCTTTGGCCCCGCCACGGAATTGACCGTGGTTCACTGTGGTTGAGTGTGATCTCGTAATGTCTGAAATCACCCAATGTAGTCTAGAGGGTAAGATGTTGGACCTAAACTTGGGAAACCAGGGTTTCAATCCTGTTTTAGCCATGAACTCACTAGGGGGCCTTGGATAAGTCCCTTTCTCTCAGCTTTAGTTCCCTATCTGTAAAGTGATAAAGACCTACCTCACATGATTGTTATGAGGGTAAACTAAAATAAGGAATGATAATATGTAGTATTATATAACCTTTCTATATTTCAGGTAGAGTTCAGAGCTTACAGGGTGAGATTTTCATAAGCATTTAATTCTGGTCTAATGCTGCTCACATCCACTCAAAGTTTTCTGCAAGACACTGGGTGATTTCAGATGTTACGATATCACAGTGAACCACGCTCAATTCCGCATGGTGGCTGTGATCGCGTAACGTCTGTTGGGGGAAACGGATGTTTCCCCCCAGATGTTACCACGGCTGGGGATTGCATTCGACACGTGAGCAGCCGAAGCGGGGGGACCGGAGGCCGCTGTGTGTCGAATGCAATCCCATGCCAGGGTGAACCCCGGAGTCTCATCTGGTCGGGCGCCACGGCCCGGGATCACCGGCGGGACCCTGGGCCGTGGCGAATCCGGCCCAACGCGGCAGCCTCATTGGCCCCGCCGCCCGCCCGTCTCCCCGGAGGGCGGGCGGCGGGAGCGTGGAGGGGGCGGGGCCGTGCGGCCGCACGTTGCTCCGCGCGGCCCCGCCCCCTCCCAGATTCCCCGCCGGGATCCCCCCGGCACGTCTGTTGCGGCGTTACGGGGTGACCCCGGTGGGGAATGAATAGGGTGATTTCGGTACGGGGCCAATGGGCCCCGTAACGTCTGAAATCACCCACTTTTCAAATGTAGTGGCTTCTCCACCTTTCTCTACTGGCATATTCCTGCAAGACTTGTACAAACAATAGGCCCAGCCACTTTAGGGAGTAATATCTAAAGGCTTGAGTGGAAGGAGTTGTGATCCAATCTTTCTAAAAGATATATTCAAGCTCAGCCAAACGTTGGACTGGATGCAGGAATTATTATTTTATTTAATTATTCAAATAATGAATTAATTTAGCACAGGCACTGTACCTATTGCTGTACAATCAGTAGTTAGAGACAGGTCCCTTTTGTTTTCTGAGCCCTTACAGCATACTGTTCTCACATTTTCAAGCTTTTCTCCACAATAGTAAGTATTAGAGACTTTTTTAAGAAGTAAAAGCTGAGATTGCAAACCCTTAAAATTGTGAGACTTGAGATAAAAACATGAGATTTTGCAACCCTGAACTAGATGACAAAAAGTGACTTTGACTTTAAAAAAATAATAATCCATCAAAAAATAATAATCCATCAAGCTAGGTACAATTCCAAACACTCCTTGCAGTTCTCAGCTGAGTGGTAACAAAGCCCGGACCTTCTTCAAATAACTGACAAGGGGTACTTTCAGACATGACACTAACCACCCTTTAACCACCCTTGGTGGTTATTTATGCATGTTGCAGGGCTGCATAGGGCACCAATACAGCCCTGCAACATGCATAAATAACCACCAAGGGTGGTTAAAGGGTGGTTAGCGTCATGTCTGTTTTCACCCAATTATATACAACCAAAAACAAAAAGAAAGCCTGTAGGAGATATAAATAGATTTTTCCCTGTTGGGGGAAATCCAATAGGTTTTTGCCTGTTGGAAAAAGTTGTTAGATCATATATTAAATTCCATAATAAAACACCCCTCTGGTTTACAAGAAGAGTTAAGGCTCTTGCAAATTCAATCATGCACTAAAAAGGATGGAAACTGCAAGTTAAGGCTCCTGACTTAACTTCCGTGCCACGTTAGCAGTAAAGTAATTGTACAGTATCACATATTGTGCTCACTTACAACTTAGGCTCCATGCATCCACACTTTGCCTTTGACTTTCCGTCCCAATCCTCTTCCTCTTTGCAGGTTGGGGGCAACATTGAAGCTGGGGACAGGAGGGCATGAGGGCTCCTGTGCTCTAATAATAATGTATTATACTCCTTGAATTTAGGGGAAACTGATAACTATAGCATCTGCCCTAGTGGACATTATGAACAGATGATGTGTGTGTGGTTAGCTGTGGTTCAATAGGAGATAGAGAATAGCACTGCTTACATTACAAACAGGTCAGCCAGCGATAGTCCTCCAATAAAGTGCAATCTGTATAGAAAGCTATAACTACACTAGCAATGTGTCCTGGATTATGGGAAACTGCGAAAAGCAACCTCTTCTTCAACCCATATTCCACACATTCTACAGAAGGTCACTAATGTGAAATGCAGCTGCCCCAAGGCGAGTGCACAATCAGAGCAAAACCCCAGCAGTCTGCCCTGTGATCATGTGCACACAGGTGTTATTTATGGGCACACTTCTAGGAAAAATTAAGTAGTAAGAATATTTCCAAATATGGGGAATCTGCTTGAGATGAGATAGATGGTGTTAGCCTGTGCATGTAAAAACAGGAGCAATGTTACATGATTAATGAATGTGGATTCGGAAACTTCTGTGCTGTTAGGAAGGCAGTCTTGCCATCCCAGCGAGGGTGTGGTACTGAGTTAATGAGAAATGAGAGGGAGTTTATAGGAGCATGCCAATGTTAAAGTAATTGAGCATGAATATCAAACATTAGCAGCAGAACACACTTTTTAGCTCATGGAAAGACTGATCCGTTAGTTAACAGATGGGATTTATGTGGATCCTTATTCCATTGCACACGCAGAACGGCCATATCAAATCAATCCATGCTCTGCAGCAAGAGTTCTGCTGTTTTTCCATATGCAATCACCAATCCGCTATTTTTCTAAATATGTTATTAATTGAGATATTCATATCCACACCATCACTCTTATTCTCTCATTTATAGCTTTTCCTGTTTAGGATTTAGAAGCTAAGAACAAGGTTAGAGGAAAGTTCAGTGATTTTTATGAGGCAAACAGTATAATTCATTTAAAAACTCCCTCTTCCAAACAAGCAGGCCCCCAGCTTGTAAATCAAAGGAGCTAAGCTAATTTACACCAGTGGAGAATCCAGTCCAAATTATTTAGGTTCGTATCAAATGGCTAACTGCTAAATTGTGCTTTATAGATTACACAAGTGATGATACAATGGATCTGGGAATGGCTGAAACTAATGTTGCATTATTGGATAAGAGCATGAAGAACTAACTTTTAGTTCTGTAACTGATTCTGTAATCTTAATTTTAAAAATCATGTTAAATTTAAAGCAAACTAATTCATTCTGGAAATAAAGCTATTTTCTTCTAGTCAGATACATGGAGAATCAGTGGGAAACACAACCATCTATCTACACTGAAACTAAGAACTCTGCTGGCTGGATTATGCCCTCTGTTACATTAATAGAATCCCAATGAGCTACTATTTGCTACCATAGGATGTTTTTAACCAAGCACCACAGGAAGGTGGTGGGTGTGTGTGTGTCTGTGGCTGCTGAATGGTGCGGCTGCAGGGCGCCCACCCACGCAATGTACATTTGGAGCACTTCAAACGAGTGGCTCCCAGCATGGCTGCCCCGTCCATGGAGGCAGCCACCCTGGCCCACACAGGGCACTCTGAATTTTTCAGAGCTGCTCCGTGCATGGCCGTAAGTGGCTGCTACATGGGTCTCATGCACCACCGTCATACGAGCAGTTAGACGCGTGGACGGTGGGGGGCCATGCGTGGAAGTGTCTTGTTTAAAAACATTCATACATTAATTTATAGATACATTTTTGCAAAGTTGAATGGTGCACTGGACCAAATCTGGATTGAATTAAAAGACGGTGTAAATAGTGATGTTACGCATAAAAAACAGTAGAATTTGTACTGCTCCTGCATATAAGGAGATATCCATACAAGGATCGTTTGTGCAGTTGTGGAATGGGGGTGGTTGATGACCTCCCCCATTATATCCCCCTCCCCCTCTGCCCATTATTTCAGTAACTGATAAACATTGCAGAAACTGATTTTTTTTATTAGTTGATAAGAAAGAGGATGTGACCAAAGCTATGGTTGTGTTTGCACTTGCAAAAGGCAGGTTAAAAACCCAGCATGATCAATAAAGGAAGAGGAAGAGGTGGATTAGATGGCCCTTTGGATAGTAATTAAGGGTGAATGTGTATTTTGCTATGTTTCAATATGAAATGTTTTTATTGATTTATTAAGACCTGTTATTTAGTTGGGATATAATAATGATGATGACTTTCCTGTGCTAAGGTTAAGGCTAAGACATATCAATTAAAAATATGTAACAGGGACAAATGCTGGCTATGATCAACCTCGAAAGGAGCACAGTAATATGGTGTATTGCATTACAGGGTATTTTCAGACGTTACGGGGCCGCTTGGCCCCGTACTGAAAACAACCCTTTCATTCCCCGCCGGGGTCACCCCGTCACGCCATATCAGACATGCCGGGGGGATCCCGGCGGGGAATGTGGGAGGGGGCGGGGCCGCGCGGCGCAACGTGCGGCCGCA
>QEPC01009028.1:858023-880595 GCA_003113815.1 Sphenodon punctatus | reverse complement strand
GGCGGCATTGTTCCAGGGACTACTCTGGACTTGTGGGTGCACAGGGAGGGAGCACAGCACTGCCTCCCTCCCTGCGCCCACAAACCCAGTCCCTGCAGCGTTTCTGGGGGCCAGTTGTTCTTTTAAAATTGCCCGCGCCTCGTCCTGACCCCACCGGGGAGGGCGCTGTGGCGGTGCTTTCCCTCCCCGGGGCCAGGACGAGGCGCAGGCAATTTTTTTAAAAAAAGTTCCCTTGCTGCCGGCTGCTCCTCCCCGCCGCTCTAAGCCTCCTGGAGCTGCAGATTGTGGGAGAGCGGCCGGCAGCAAGGGTGGCAGGGAGGAGCCAGCCAGAGGCATCTGGTCCCGTGGAGAGGGGGCTCCTGAGTCCCGACCTGAGATATGCACAGCTGATTTGTTGGTTTTTTGCCGCGGCTCTACCTGGGCCCCCCTGCCGCTGGCAGGGGGACCCAGGTGGAGCCGCGGCAAAAAAAAAACAAAAAACAACTCAGATGGGACTTTTTCTTTTCGGGCCCCATGGCTTGCGGGGCCCCCCCAGAGCAGGGCCCGGGCTCAAATGCGCCCCCCCGCGCCACGGTAGCTACGCCCCTGCATGGGCGCCCCCCAACCTGCACACATGGGCGGGGGGGGGCATGTGAAAAGGCCCATAATGTCCCCTTATTTAAAACCACCCTGAGCTGCCAATATATACATTTTTTTTTCTAACACCTGATCTACAGGAGCAAATGTTAATTTTCCCTTTTTGATTTTTTTCCATACACAGCATTGCATTTTGCTCACTATTGCATGCTACCACCATTGTGTAGTGTTTAGGTTTGCATAAACCGTGGTTTTTCCCATTAATTGTATGTTATATTACACTGATGATGCAAGTGTGAAATTTTAGTGATGGCCCCAACACACCACCCCAACAAACTAAAAGTCCACCAGCCACCACCAAAAGTAGCAATGGTTCCAAAAGGTGGAATTTGGGCTGGATTAGCCACAGAGTCATTAAGGAGGTGTTACTGAGTGATGGATCCTTGACTCCAGACAATGTCCACTGGGAATCCAAAAATGACAACGTCTCACCTCAGATCCCATAAGTAGGCATCATTTTACTCCATAAGGAGTAGTTTATAAGTAAGGACATCCCTAAGCATGTGCAACTGACCCATAGCTAGCAGGGATCCTTCTCAAGTGTCCCTGAGTGCAATGACACTAAGGGTGAAAACAGACAAGACGCTAACCACCCTTTAACCACCCTTGGTAGTCATTTATGCATGTTGCAGGGCTGCATAGGGCACCAATACAGCCCTGCAACATGCATAATAACCACCAAGAGTGGTTAAAGGGTGGTTAGCGTCATGTCTGTTTTTACCCTAAATCTCTTGTAGGTTTTTCTTTGTAATGGGCCCTGCAATTCCTAAGGACACCTCTAGGTGTGAGTGTTGTCTGACTCCTGAACAACAGTTCTTAGGTCGCAAGGTGATTTCATAACAGGCAACATGAAAACCACCTAAGAGAACAAGAATTAGCCCCATCTCCTTATTCCTCAGCACAACTGAAAATGATAAATTGCCAGATGTGGATTTGTTCTGGACCACTGCATCTTTGGAAATGATGACTGAGAAGTAAGAACAGGGAATCAGTAAAGTACATGCAGAAAAAGAAGTAAAACAAATCACCTTCCTTCTATATTTATGCTGTTAAAATGCTTTGTTGCTTTTATTGATTACTGAGGGTGGTTTTTTTTTGTTCTTTTGTTTGTATTCCAGAGGAAAAAACAAAACCATAATACTATAACAAGTGTGTAATGTTTCTGAATGAGAATATGCATCTGTTTTTAATACACTCTCATGATGCTTTGTGACAATATTGCCACCACTAATTACTGGGTGGGGGGGGAGGCGGAATCTAACAATTGCTGTCAAATTTACTACTATGGAAGTAAAACATAAGAACATGCCAGGAAAAATGCCAGGAAAAATATCAAGAAGCAGAGTCTCATGCTAAAATGTCTGTTCTCATCAGTGAACATAATTTAAAAGCAGGACAATGGTTTTGCCTACCATATACTTTCTACTTCACAGGTTGTAACCAAGCCAATTGCGTGCACCTGAGACCTCACATCTTCATGAATGTTACACTCCTTGTTTCTTCCTCTGTTCCCTTTCCTTCGCTCCCCCCTCCCCCCCCCTGCCGC
Source organism: Sphenodon punctatus (assembly GCA_003113815.1). Taxonomy (NCBI): domain Eukaryota; kingdom Metazoa; phylum Chordata; class Lepidosauria; order Sphenodontia; family Sphenodontidae; genus Sphenodon; species Sphenodon punctatus. Next base: position 878,413 of record QEPC01009028.1, on the reverse strand, counting down.
CGTTTCTCAGATTGTAAGCCCTGGGGTAGGGACTGTGTTTATTCCATTACTTTGTAAAGTGCCAGGTACATGGCTGGCACTATATAAATGCTTGCTAATAATAATAAATAAATAATAATAATAACAATAAATAACAAATATATTCTAGTTACTGGATCCACTCTTTGCCCATGCATGCTTGTAGCCTTGTGGACAAGGTAGTGGACTTGTATATGGGAGACTAGGGTTAAAATCCAATCTTAGCCATGAAATCACTGGGTGGCTTTGCACAAGTCTCTGGGTAAAAACAGACATGCTGGCAGAGGTGTACCTTTGGGGGATGGTAACTGCAGCTACCCCCTCCCTGGGTTGGGGAGGGGTGCTGAAGAACTGTGCAGGCCCACATTGGTAGCCCTTGTCCCAGGATCATTTCCCGGGATTGAGCCATGGGCACATTGCGGGCCAACATCTGGTGGTGGGGAAACACACAAGCGGGTGAGCCCGGGCCAATGCGGGCCACAGTAAGACATCATAACATTTGTTTATACCTTCTATCACTCAGCCTCAGTTCCACATCTGTAAAATGGCAACAATAATGACCTACTTCACATGTTGTTGTGAGGATGAACTAGATAAGGATTGGAAAGCACTTTGAACATTTAAAGTGTTATGTACTTGATCAATAGGGTGGCCATCCCCAGTCCTGCTCCAGGGGTGGCCAACCCCACATGCAGCCCCACCTGGACTAGGTTTATACAGACACAGCAGCTACTGCGGACTGCAGTTCACCCATGCAGCACTCCTCTCCCCCACACTACCTTCACCATAGAGCTGTGGGTGAATTGTTCACCGCTCTAGGCGGCCACTTGCAACTCTATGGTGTTGCCCAGGGCAACCCCTGGCTGGGAGTAGAACTGCAGTGGCTGTCTGTGGGTAGACGGACCGCAGCTCCACCTCCAGCTGGTACCTCAAATTTGGGCGGCCAGATCTGCTTGGATGTTCTGGAGCTGGAGCCTGCTCTGCGTCTGTGGCGCCTGCACATCTGTCAGCCCACCTCTGGACAGGTGTGAGGCGGAGCAAAGCCATAAGTGCCGTTTGTTTAAAGCACCCAAGTATACATTCGCTCTGAATGCTTTTTCACTGACAGTTCTAGGATGTAGGCTGTAATAGAGAAAAGACCATGTGAGCAAGAAATCTCCCTAGTCCCCCTCAGCCTGCTTCACTATTTTTTGTTTCTAAGCACTCAAGGAAGATACAACTATATTTTTTATCAGACTTTTACTCCTAAATTACAGTGCATACATTGGATAATAGTTAAACACAATTGTCTGAGTTCCCTTTCCTCACATTGGGAGTGATCCTATGCCCCGCGCATGCTGCGCGCATCCTGCACGCATGCATGTGCAAACAGCACACATCTCCATAGGGATTCCATTGTGCCACACAGATCCCATGCGGGACCTGTGTGGATCTCATGCAGATCACACACAGATCCTGCTTGGGATGCGGCCAATGTTGTTAATTGGGAATGGATTTGATCCATTAAGCTTAAGAAAACTATAGCAGTAATAAATTGATGTAAATGACATCAGAACTGGTCTCAATGGCTTTAGCATAAATATACAGTCGGGCTTCCGTCCTGGGTATGGTACGGTGATTGCGCTTGTGGCCTTGGTCGATGACCTGTGCCTGGAGATTGACAAAGGGAATTCTATCCTGTTAGATCTTTCGGCGACCTTTGTTACCGTTGATCATGAGGTGATGTGGACACAACTCTGGGACCTGGCAGGCGTGTGTGGGACCACTCTTGAGTGGTTCCGCTCTCTCCTGTTGGGGAGATCCCAGAGAGTGGTGATGGGCAATTGCTTGTCATCCTCTTGGGACCTCCTCTCGTGGGTCCTGCAGGTTTCCATTCTGTCTCCCCTCTTGTTCAAAGTGTATATGATGCCGCTGGGTGAGGTCATTCGCAGGTTTGGGATGAAGTGCCATCAGTACGCTGATGACATCCAGCTCTACCTCTCCTTTTCATTGGACCCTCAGTGCTTACCAGTTGCCTGGCTACTGTTGGGGACTGGATGAGGGTGAGCCGATTGAGGTACAAGATAGAGGTAATGATGGTTGGCCGGTCTTGTGGCCAGGTGGGAATTGGGACTCCACTTATTGATGGAGTCTGGCCCCCTCTGGTCAATCAGGCTTGCAGCCTTGGAGTGCTTTGAACCCCTTGCTGCACCTGGATTGTCTGGTTGCAGCATTGGCCTGGAGCGCTTTTCAGCACTCCATCTGGTGATGAGGCTGCGGCCTTTTCTTTCTGACTTGAATATGTCTGCTGTCATCCATGCTTTCATCACTTTGAGGCTAGACTACTGCAATGCACTCTACATGGGGCTGTCCTTGACTATTTGAAAGCTAATAGCTAGGAAATTTAGGCCTGAAAAATTCTGAAAAGTAGGCCCATTTCAGCCTTTGAATTGCTAAAAGACAGATGAGTTTAAAATTGTCAGTTTTTGGTTCTGTGCTGAAAGATGTTTATTGACAAAGGGAATTCTATCCTGTTAGATCTTTTGGCGACCTTTGTTACCGTTGATCATGAGGTGATGTGGACACAACTCTGGGACCTGGCAGGCGTGTGTGCTTTCTTTCTTATCTATTTGTTGGTCGTATGCCTGGAAAACTTGGTTCCTATGTTAAAATTCTATCAATACTTTAAAACTATTTACTTTTAAACATATATAAGTGGGTTCTTTGACCCCAAGTAGTGGGTGTTTTGTTAAGTGGGCAATGGTATGGCAAAAGAAGCCATAGCCTTTAAAACAGGTGACATCTTTTAGACATATTGTTTGCTGTGTTTGCTACAAGCTGTTCTTCTCCTTTGCTGTTCTTTTTCTTTCTTATGACCTATGGCATACTGTACAACTGGCAGTAAACACTTTGACATTTCACATTATCTTGTTTTAGTTACTCTGATCAGGGCATATGGCCTATGCAACTATAACCTTTACAAATTGGTGCCTGTATTTGTATTTTATATTTATTTATTGTATATTTGTGTTTTCTGATATTATGGTCAATTATGAATTTTATTGTTTAATTTCTGTTCAAATTTTGTTATGGCTAAGGCCTAAACAATAAAACTAAACTGAAACTGAAACTGAAAGACCTTGCTCCAGCTAGGTTGTTTTGATGATATTAGGAGGTCTGGAATGCAGTACACAATATAAGTTGTTAGAAGATGATGATTAGAACTTAATTCTAATTATAATATCACAACGGGGTCACCTAGTGGTATGTCACAGCATAAACACTTGTTTTCTAAAATGACTCTGTTCACCTGTTTGGATATAATATGTATTTGCTGTTTAATAACTTACTTGCCATTTGATTATAATTTGTTGGAATTTACTTGCTTATGTTAGTTTCTTCATCTCTCTTCAGCATAGGCTTTTGATCTGTTCACCATCCATTGACATTGTATTTTAACTTCTGTTAACTTTTGTTAATAATGCAACTTTGAATTGTCTACATTTTAATTGTAATGGGTTTCCATTGATATTAGGTGGGAGTATCAAAATAAGCAATAGCAGTATTTAATTTGTGGTCTAGTTTTATTGGGGAGACAAGGACTATAGGGATTTAATTTGGTCTAGAAAGCAGTTTGCTTTTTAGTCTGACTTTCAGGATAATTGACAAAAAAAGGAATTTAAAGAGACACTGATAACATGTTTGTTTGGGACTCAAGGTCTTTTTGTAAGTTGGGTCAAAACAGTTACATTACTCATAACATGTTTTCAGCTTATAATTAGGCAGTAATATTGATAGTAGAATAACATTTGCCACCGTGCAGAAAAAGGTGTTTTATTGTTTCAATCATATCTTAATGCTGAAATAGGTTTAATTTTTACGCTAAAATTGGAGATTATAAAGGTCTTTTATTGTTTCAATCATATCTTAATGCTGAAATAGGTTTAATTTTTAAAGCTAAATAAGGACACTGAAAGTGATGTATTTAATTAGTAAACTAAAGTTTATTTCAACCTAAAGTTTGGCTTCAAATTATACCTAAATATTCCCTTCAGGTACATAAGTAATTGTTCTTTTGAATTGTGTCTTAATGACTCTTATAAATCAATGTTGCTCTAAAACTTCCTTTCTAAATTAGGTAGAACCAAGGTAGATCTAACCTCTGTTTTTCAACAACTTCCTGAGAAGAATCCATATATGAAATTATGTAGAATTAATAGAATTTAATAAAACTTCAGTGAGGCTAATAGACTCCATTGGGTTTCACAGAGCTCTAGTGAAAATGAAAGACTCTATTAAAGTGGGACAAAGATCAAGACTGGTAAAAGGTTACCATGGTCTTGGTTCATAGAAATAAGGAGAGGTGAAGTCAAAATAATTAAGAAGAGTGGAGACATTGGGTATTTTCAGACGTTACGAGATCACAGTGAACCACGGTGAATACCCACCTGTTGTCAATGTGTCTTGAACGTCTGTTTGGCGGCCGCCAGATGTTCGCCATGGTCAATACCCACGTGGGGTCAATTTGAACCACGCTTCTCGGGCTAGCGGGGGGAATGTCCCGGGAAGCGTGGTCAAAGAGATCCCCAGCAGGGACCAAAAAAAAGTAACGTCGGGCTGTGACGAATCCGGCCCGACGCGGCGGCCGCATTGGCCCCGCCGCCCGCCTGTCTCCCCGGAGGGCGGGCGGCGGGAGCGTGGAGGGGGTGGGGCCGGCGGCCACATGTTGCGCCACGCGGCCCCACCCCCTCCCAGATTCCTCGCCGGGATCCCACCGGCACATCTGTTACGGCGTGACGGGGTGACCCCAGTGGGGAATGAATGGGGTGATTTCGGTACGGGGCCAACGGGCCCCGTAATGTCTGAAATCACCCATTGAAACCAAAAACATCAATAAACTTCATTTTTATTGGCAGTCCCCTGACCTGTTTGCCACTGACTGGAGGAACACATGGCAGCCATATTGAAAGACTCTCAGAAATCCTATAAAAATGGCAAGATATTGGGTGAGTATAGATGTGCTGGCTGGCAGGCTTGCCACGGCGTGGGATTAATCCTTCAAACTCCTCCGGAATCAGGCCGGCCGGTCAACAGATGTGCGGGCTGATTCTGGAGGGGGTCTGGGGGAGGGGCTGCATGGCGCAATGTGCGGCCACACAGCCCTGCCTCCTCACGCGCCGCTGGCCCTCTGCGAGACGGGCAGGCGCAGTGCGCCTGCTCTGGCCCGGGGTCGGGGCCACAGCCCAGAATCGGCAGCAGTGACAGACGTTACCGTCCACCAATTCCGGGCCGTGGGGCAGGACCAGACTTTACAATACCACGGTCAACCATGGTAAACCCCCTGGTGGTGGCTGCAGTACCGTAACGTCTGTTGGGCCCAAGAGCGATTCCCACCGGGGGTGAACATCTGGTGGGAATATCTTTTGGGCCCAACAGACGTTACAGTACCCAGCCACCACGGGGGGTTCACCGTGGTTGACAGTGGTATTGTAACATCTGAAATTATCCTCTTTTGACAAATGAGGGAAGATCTTGCTTGTTATGGACACTTGCTGAAAGGCAAAGGCCTGAATAGGTCTGAAGGGACTTAGTTTTTTTCTTTGCTTTAATTCTTTACTTTTTATGTCTTTTTCCTAAGTCTTTTCTTTTCCATTTTAAATGTTATTTTTAAGCTTCTTAAGCTTTTACTTTTCTCTTTTATTTTAATTTTATTTCTTTTATTTCATTTTCTCATTTTTCACTATTTCCAAACCATTTTTGTTTTAATTTCTCTTTTCTTTTGTTTTCTTTATTCTTTTAAAAGTTATTTTAATTTCCAGTTGGGATTTTCTAATCGTTTGCCCGAGAAAATGGCATTTCCTACTTTTCTCTAATTTTTGTCCCTACTTGGCAACCTTACTTTTCTTTATAGAAGCACTGTATTGGTCTCAGATGGGACTGTTTCCTTTCATTTTTTTTTTTTTTACTTAGTCTTGTGGGCAGAGTCCCCCAAATGCTTCACTGTCTTTTCACTCCCTTTTTGGAGCTTCCATGCTCCTCAACCTCTGAATAAATTGTGTTTTATATTTTTCTTTATCTTTTCTATCTTTTATTTTTACTATTTTTACTTTAATTCTTACCAAGTCTCCAGCATAGCAGCAAGCTAACATCTTATCTTCCTCAGCAGGACCCCAAAGACCCTGAACAACTTTTATGGGACCTGCAATATCTGTTTGGTGAGATATATTCTCCAAGAATATATATTTTGTAATCAATAACCTTTTTTTGCATGCTTCTGTAGTGCTTTTATAGTAGTGTGTAAGTCAGTTTGGCAGGGCAATAAATTGTAGTATTTTACTCATAATAATTGTCTGTTGTGACTTTTTGATGAGGAAACATAACCTTTTCTACGGGGATCCTTGACCTCATGGTGGAGAAAATTCTTGGGAGAATCTCGGGGTAACAAGCTGCAGGTGGTGCAGAATGTGGTGGCTTGCCTCCTCTCGGGGATAAGATGCCACGAGCACATTACACTGGTACTCTGTAGTCTGCACTGGCTTCCTATAGGTTTCCGGGCACAATGCAAAGTGTTGTTTTTGACCTTTAAAGACCTAAATGGCCTGGGGCCCCACATATCTGAGAGTCTGTCAGGTACTTGTACTTCCATGCCCCATCATGGCCTCTGTGATCGTCCGGGAGCACTTCACTGTCGGTACCTTTGGTTAATCTTGTTCATACAGCAAGGGCTCTCAGGGGGGTGTTCATGGCTGCAGCCCCAATGATGTGGAACTCCCTCCGGAGATTTGTCTGAGTCCAAGCTTGAACATCTTCCGTAGGCAGTATAAGACCTTTCTCTTTGTAAAGGCATTTGGTGGGCAGGGTTGTGAAGGGGGTTGGAGTGGGATAAGGGGAGGTAGTATAGGGCGTCGGGGGGGCAGCTGTGGGATGGTTGGGGTTTGTTTGTATTTTGTTTTTATGGATTTATAGATTTTATACATGTTGTTAGCTGCCCTGAGCCTTTGGGCAGAATACAAATTTAAATAAATAAAATAAATACACACATGGTAATGTCAGAAAATACCCCAGCTGAGAACAAAGATCTTTCATGAGTTTGGGCCCATCAACATTCCTTCTTTTCTCCACCTCTACATCATGCATGGGTTGTTCTTCCTCTACACTGTTTAAGAACCACATCCTTGCTGAGTGTATTTTTATTATTGTCAAAGCTGCAGTAGCTAACATTTGGGTTTGCTTTCACCTAGTGATTTAAAAAGTCAAGAATACATTCCATGTGTTCTAACTATGCTTATTTTATAGTCCATGATATGACATCTAAAAGCAGAAGAAAACAGGTACCTACTTGTTTATTTAAGTTCCAGCCCCCACCCACCGAACAGAGTATAACTCCATTCAGTGGATGTTGTCAGAAAGATCCCGACAATTTCCAACAGTTTGTTCCCATTTCTCCCTGGTATCATACATTCTTTTTCCAGAATTTCTGGTTAGTGTCTAGAGTTTTGACAGTGGTAAACTGGCAAACCTAGTCAAAGGCTAGACTAATCTTTGTAGTATAAAAGTGCTGGCTGCTTAACTTGATGAAATCTCTGCCCAGAGTGTTGGGTTGTAAGACAAGGAAGAAACTAGCAAATAAAACTAGAAAGGTGTTGAAAATCCACAAGGATAATAGCAAAGTTTGGTGAAGTAGGCTTTTAATAGGAATAAACTGATGACACTAAGCTGAGAGGCATCATAAATAGAGGAGAATCAAAATATAATACAGAAAGAACTGGTTGACCTTGTATGCTGGAACAGCAGAAACCGCATGGAAGGTTATGCACTTGGGAATTAATAATGAGTTTTTGCTATAAGCTGGGGGCTAATCAGATGGAATCAACAGTGGATAAAGACCTTCTGGTAGTAATCAACCACAGGATGGCTATCAGCCACCAATGTAAAGTGACTGTGATGAAGGCACAAGCAGTCCAAGGATGTATCAGGTGATTCATTTCCAAAGGGACAGAGAAATGTTAAACATGGCTATAGGTCTATTTCAGATGAGGTCTTACCGTAGAAAGACACAGTAAGACCTCATCTGAAATATTTTGTGCAGTTCTGATCAGTCATTTTCAAGAAGGATGAACTCAACCTAGAAGTGCAAGAAAGTTACTTGGTTGATCCGAGGAATGGAGAACCTTTTTTTATGAGAAGAAACTAGAAAAGGTCAGGCTGTAATTCTGCACTGCCAGAAGTGATTTCTGGAAAAATTTGGCCGAATGCCACATTCTACAAAAATGGTTGTGATTGCAGCAAAGTAAAATTAATGGTGTCCTGACCATAAGTAGCGTTATACATCTTGTTATGAAATTAAAAGAAAAAACCCTCTAAGCGCCCCTTTATTCTACAACATGGACTTGTTTTGTTGAATAAATTCCTCTGGCATAACTATTCTGCTGCCTCATTAATTCAAAGTTACAGGTTCCTGTTACTATTTATACACTCCTCTATCATATCATAGTGTGCAAAACAAATGTTAACAATGGAGACAAGACATGAACATTTAAAAAGAGAGCATATATGGAACAGTTTTCATCCATCATTCCTAACACAAGAAACTCTTCCATGCAAATAACCTGTGCAAGTCCCTCCATGCCACCTTAAGGCACTTTTAACTGCACACACAGCCTTCTGTACGTCCTTTGTTCAATTCTAAAACATCACAGTTCACCCTAGTTGAATGATGGTTTGTTTTTACCTGGGGTCATGTTCTGTGAAATTTGTGTTGAAAGAGGCAGAAATGACAGCCTTAAGGTTTGAAGTCCCCTGTTTATCAAACAAACAAATATAGAACATTAAGGGGGCACACTTTCTCACACTATTTGGCTAATATTCCTCCACCTTCCTCTGCTTTCATTTCTATTCATGACCTTTCAGTTGGTAGACTCTCTATTGATATTACCTATAGAAGAGTGCCACTTGCAAAGGTGATGCTTGAGATGTGGAACTCCCATGCTCAAGTGTTTCTTGATATCTGACAAACTGGTGATAACTATCTTTTAACTCCCTTTTAAAAATCCTTAAAATTCAATACCATTCAACAATTATTTTATTTGGACTGCTTTGATTCAAAGGAAAATATGAAATGGGTACGGTTAATGCTGCAGTACACTTGTATGCATCTATGCTTGCACTTTATGTAATGTATCACCTTGTGAATAATAAAAATATAATATTTGAAATAAATTGTAAAACAGATCAGCATTACTCTAACTACTACCCAAAGCATGCATTAGGGGGAGATTTTCTGCACAAGGATAGCCAGGCAACTCCCATTATCATTAAAAAAAATGCAGCTTATCTCCCTCAACTGAAAACCTGCCCTTTAGTGATAAGAAGAAATGCTGAAGTTAGTTAAAATTACTTTTTTAAAACTCTGCAAATATTTTAAATGGTTCTTCTGTTACTTTTGATGTATGAAATATAAAGTAAAATGCTGATTCAAAATATAAATGTTAAGCATATGATTTGTAAAAATGCAGATCCCAATGGTTTTTAAAGGGAGCTGGGGTAGCTCAGTAACTAAGGAAACCAGATCATAAAAAGCATAAGAAGAGTTGCCAAGTGCCCTTTAGGAAGATGCCATAATCAACAAACCTCCGGTTTACAAGAAGAGTTAAGGCTCTTGCAAATTCAATCATGCACTAAAAAGCAGGGAAATTGCAAGTTAAGGCTCCTGCCTTAACTTCTGTGCCAGGTTAGCAGTAAAGACATTGTACAGTCTCACATATTGTGTTCACTTACAACTTAGGCCCCATACATCCACACTTCGCGTTTATCTTTCAGACCCAATCCACTTCCTCTTTGCAGGCTGGGGCAATAATGAAGCTGGGGACAGGAGGGCGTAAACTGGCTCCTCACCCCCTGAGTTTCCTCTTTAAGAAAGAGAGAACTTAGGAGTTCTGGATCCCACCTCTTCTCCCCCTCTAACCTAATTGGTCCCAGCCCTGTAACAGAGAACTCAGGACTCCTGGCTTCCAGCCTCTCCACCCTACTCTAATCCAGTAGGGTGCACTCCCTTCACAGACATCTCAATAGTTCTCGTTCCGAGCCTGTTCTCCTCTCCCCTGCTCTCAACCTTGTAACAGACAACCCAGGACTCCTGGGTCCAAGTCGCTCCTCTAACCCTGTAGCCCCCACTCCCCTCACAGAGAACTCAAAAGTTCTGGGAAATACAATGTTTGTCTGTATGTGTCATATGGAATAAAAGTGTGTGTGTGGAATGACAAAAAACAAACAAACCACAGGAGAGGAAATGGAATAACAGGGATGGAGGCTATTCGGTGTCAAAGGATAGGGAGTCAGCTATGGCAAGTGGTAAAACAATAGGACTGCTTCCTCAGATATCCCATCAGTCTTCCAAATCAGTAATTTCACTCAGAACCTTATTATTGTAACAATTTCTAATTTCTCCTGTCATTCCACCCACTTACTTAATTCTGCACACTCTTTGTATTTTTCCCTTTCATTCCAACCTTTCCACTTACTGCATCTGGTGCCTTCCTCATCATTTGACACCCTCTTACGTTCCCGATGTACACCCAAAGATGCAACTTATGTTCTATAATTTCACAATCATTTAATTGGATGTTGGCTCCATTCCTTCCAATGACCATTCCATTTAATTAACTTCAGTGCATACCAAACTTAGTTTTAATTAAACGTTGTATACAACTCTACCCAGCTTCACTGTGCTCTGGGAGGGCAGTGGAGTCAGAAGGACGGTTGTGAGCCATTAGTCAGCTGTCCCGTTCTCCTCAGTTGAAATGAAAGAACAGAGGGAAAGGAGGGGGTGAGGGGCCAGCTCATGCCCTCCTGTCCACAGCTTCAGTGTTGCCCCCAACCTGCAAAGAGGAAGAGGATTGGGGCCGAAAGCTGAAGGCAAAGTGTGGGTGCATGGAGCCTAAGTTGTAAGTGAGCACAATATGTGAAACTGTGCAATGTCTTTACTGCTAACATGGGACGGAAGTTAAGGCAGAAGCCTTAACTTGCAATTTCTAAGCTTTTTAGTGCATGATGGAATTTACAAGAGCCTTAACTCTTCTTGTAAACCGGAGGTTTTTTGATTATAGAATATCCAAGATTTTTGCTAATTACAATGCAATTGAGAAAATCTGTCCTGCTGGCGCAGTAGAATACTGAACAGCATAACCACTATGGGAGCAGGGCTTAGGAGAGGCCAAGGTGGAAGAGCACTCCCTTCAGTTTAGTAGGTTGTTACTTCCTTCAAATAGCAAGCAAGGCGAAGCTGGATTTTTACTGGTAGCTCCCTGCTTTACCAAATATACAACTTTGGCTCGATTTAAGCATTGCAAACTTCCAAAAACTGTTCTCTATGATCTCTCTAGGCATGGCTTGTACAGAAGTCTTCCATTCCACTCCCCACTGTCTGAGCTCTTTTCCTTGTGCAACACTGGCCATTCTTCTTTCTAGGACCTCCCCCTTTACAGGACCCCCTGGCTAGTTCACTCCTTGTACAGGGATCCCTGACTCTGCTGTGCCCATGTACAGAACTCTCCACCTGGCATAATGCTGTCCATCCTGCAGCTCTCCTCCTGTACAAAGCTCCCTCACTCAGTTCTCCTCTGTCCAGGGCTCTCCCACGGCACAATTATGGCCATTATTCTGCAGCTCTGTCTCTACAAGACTCATCCATTTTACTCCCCCTTGGACAGGGCTCCCTTTCTTGAACAATGCTGCCCACTCTGCAGACCTCCCCCTGTACTAGGTTCCATATTCTGTATCCCCAATAAAGCTGCTCCCTGTAAACTGCTCCCCCTGTGCATGGCTTCCACTGTGGAAGCTATTTACAGAGGCTCTGCCCCTACTCTCTCCCCTTAATGTCCCCCCCTTTGTGTATGCTCCCACCCTCCCTGCTCCACCATAGGATTTCCCTCCGTGGGCTAAGGCTCGCCCTTAGAGTCCTCCCAAGAGGACTACACTTGCCACTCTGCCCCACAGGGCTTCTCTGCACAGGACACCACTATCTCCCTTCCCCCTCTCCTTCAGAACACCCACTGCGTTAGCCCAAAGCACCCGCTTACCCCTCATTCCTTAGTGGGGGTTGGGAAACTTGGAGGGAGAAGCGCTGAAAGAAGATCGATTCCATCCTGCCTGTAGCCTCCTGTCCACGTCTCCGGGATAAACCTCTTCCTGAAACTGGAACCATTCCAGGCACACTCCAGTGCTCTGGTCACAGCCATGCTCCTCCAATTGGGCGCCTCATTGGAGCCACAGCCCAGACACCTCATGTTTTTGGAGCGGTCTGTCACTGAAATCTATGTGCTCTGTGGTTCTGGGTGGGTTTAGGGGGCAAGATCAGCCACCCCAAATATCACTATGGGATTAGCTAGCTCTGTTTAGCCATCTCAGCGTCCCTGGCCCCCAAAGTCAAGGTGTCTGATGTGTGGGATCAGATCAGAATGACCTTTAGCTCAGCAAATAGAATGTTGGGGCTTTTTAATGGAGGATGTAACACATCTTAACTATTAGATTACAGTGCTCCCGCGCTCTAATGGGGGAAAAGTTGAACTAGCCCCAGCCACTCAGCCAGCAAGAGCAGGTTGGCCTAGTGTGAATTACATACTGGGATTTCCTTTTACAAAAGGAGAATAATCAATCTTTATTATAGAGCGGCACTCTATAGTTAAGGCAGCGTGCATGTTTCTGTTTAACACATGAATGTTCTATTGCTTATAAAATCAGCACTATTTATCTTTTTGTCTGACAGAGAGGATCACTTGGGTGAGGGGTACAATCTGTCCACTTTTCATGACAATCTGACAAAAAAAAAACACCAAAGTTACAATGTTTTGAAAATTGGAGTAAAAATTTCTTTTACTTCCGGGTTTCAGAAACTTTTAAAATAGGGTCAGAAGTGTTCTTTTGGAAAATGTGGGTGATGTGTACTGCTCTTAGAGAATTCAGGTCTGCGTTCTGGTATGTTCCTTTTTTTAAAATTTTCAGAATCCGTTGGTAGTTTAAAAGTTGTAAATTTCTTATTTTCCCATATTAGTCAATGGAAGAGTTAATAATGTCATGCATGCACTCTTGGTGGCTTCTGTTTACCCACTGAGCATGGTTAGGTGGCTCTAGGGCTTCTGGGAACTCTGCAGTTGTGCCTGCTGGGTAATGTAGTTTTAAGCAGAGGCCAGTAGAGGGAATCAGATCTCAGCAGGCAAGAGAGTGGCTGATCTGAGAGACCCAAGGAGCTTGTAACACAGGTCGTGAGGGGAAGGGGATGGATTAAGAGCTGGGTGGGGGGAGGGGGCGAGTGGGAGGCTTCGAGGGCTGTGCCGGGTGTGTGTGTAATACTGGGGGCAGTGGCTTTAAACTGTGGTGCTCCTAGGCAGCTTCAAGCAGTTTGGGGGACGCAAGAGTGAGTGCCTAGATCTATCTCAGGACATTCACTCAAGATTGCAGGGCACTGGCAGAGCTGTGTGGGGTGGGTGCCCACAGCAGGGGCTGCAGGTCAGGATTGGAGGGCACTGGTAGAGCTGTATGGGATGGATGCCCACAGCTGGGACAGCAGGGGCTCCTAGTCAGGATTGCAACATTCCAGTACACAGTGAGGGATACTCATATATATGGCCACCCAGAGGCAGCTGCATTTCAGTACACAGTAAGGGATTCTAGTATATATGGCCACCCAGAGGAAGTCGCATTTCAGTACACGTCGAGGGTTTGGAATTCTGAAATTTCACTGGGTGTTAAGTATGGCGGTGGCCTGCAGGCTCCATGGAATCCCGCACAGAATGGGATAAGACATTATCAGAATGCCGTGTGGGATTTCACGTGGCACAATATGCTTTCATCATGCACGTTGTGTGCGGCACATAGGATCGGCCCCACTGACTTTAAAGAAACTTAAAGTTCTTGCTTTAAAAGGTGAGCATGGGTTGGAAGTGCTTTGCTGATTGAGAATTTACTTACTCAAGTATTAAATGTTCTACTGAACTTGACCTTTACAGATTGTTCACGTGAACAGGTAATTAAAAGACGATAGTCCCTTAACTCACACCTTTGCTTTTGTTCACATAAGCAGAGAGGCTTTAGTAAAGCAAAAGTGGAAAGTGTTAGTTCTCTTAGCAGGCATGAGTGTATTGGAGTGGAAGCTGTTAACTTAATGCTTTGCTTGTCTGAACTGATGTGGGGGCAGGGGTTATACCTCTGGTAGGATGTTCCTCCTGATTAACAGTATCTTATCACCCACTTGTTTGAACAAAACCTATGTTGCCATTTTTTGCTCTGAAATCAATACAGAGTAAAGGTTTCTTTAATCCTTAGATCAGGCAGCTTCCTGCAATTACAGAAATTTGCCTACTTGGAACATAGCATATCATTGGGCTTGCATGCGCCTATCCTACAAACTGCTTCATACACAGGATCCTCTCATAAGGATCAGCTAGCAGGATAACTGCTGCAGCAGCAGAAATCTTAATCATCTCAATATGTTCCCAGTTTGCAGTATATTCTTCTCTTGAAGTCCACATATAAGTCATACCAACGGAAGCTGCAGAGAAAGACGCACTTTAAAATTATGTTAGTCTTCCTAATCAATAGTGCAAGGGAAGAAAACACAATGAAAAAACCCCACTTTCGTTAAATATTTATTCTAAAGATAAGAAGTTTTAAAGGACAAAAAAGAATTAATGTGTGCTTGATGGTACTTGACTTCTTACATTTGGGACCGACACAGCAAATATACTCTAGTCTACTGATACCGTGTCTTTACTGATATGAAGAGACCCTTATGGTTGGTTAAAATATTTTCAGCTCCAGGTTATCTCTTAGTCATGCAATGTGAGCAAATTCTCTTCCCCTTATTCATTTAAGCTTTCGTTCCCTGTGTGGGGGCGATGTATTTAAGCTGCTCTGGTATATATTCTTCCTGGTTTCTTCATTCTTATTCCACAGAATGCTATATGTGGCACACCAACTTTGTTTAAAGCCAGAGGAAATCAGTGCATTATGGTTCCTGAAATGCTCATAGACTTAAAAGAAAGTTTGAGAATAAAAACAAGTTATTTCATTGCTTCCAAAACATGTGAGTTCATTGAGAGAAGTAGGTACAGAATTGCTAGTAGTCTAACATGTCCGAGTCCATACTATATGACTGCCATATCATAAGTGACCAGGATGTAGAAGTTTAATTAATCTCTTTGCTTCAGCTACCATATCTTGTTGGATCACAGAAGTGAATCATTAGCTTTTCGAAGATAACCATCTCTGTTACACAGTACAGCTGTGAAATATTTAATTGCAGAGACAGCAATTTATTGTTGTGTTACAATTAAGGTAACAGATTTCTTGCAAATTCAAACACCCAAAAGTTAGAAAATGCAAGTTAAATAAGGTGATTTTTAACATGAGTATTGGTTCTGCATTACAGACATCATCACAGTTGTTTATCCATAATACTAGGGATTGGAGAGCCAACAGCACAGCCTTAACTTTACACAATGTTGCATTGCCAGTCTGCAGACCCAAACGTCTAGAAAATATATTTCAGTCAATTTTCTAAGTCATCTTATAAAGATAGTGGGTAATTCGTGCAAGGGAAGGGAGGTGGTACCATGTTCCAAAAAGCCTGTGAATGAGTAAACTGAGAACCAAGTCCAGGCCAGTGTGTGTCTAGCAGTTGTTTATAATGTATTTCTCTTTTTTCAACTGTCTACCGCTGTCCAGTACTCTCACAAGTATTTTAACTACGCCACATGCCATGCCTCTGGCCTACCAACAGTGGTATGTTAGGCAAACAAGAGAAGACTTTTGCCTGACTTTTCCAGTACCAGGACACATTAGCATTACGATTGCTGAGAAGTTTGTTTTTAATTTAATTCAACAAAGCAATTCTTGTACAGGACATGGTCGGAAAATTTTTCAGAGGAAGGTGAGATATAGTGCAACATTCACAACTGTGAAGATCAACACAGAGGGCCATGAGAGTTTTGGAGTGGTCTTTCAGACTTTGATTTTGTGCTGTGAAGAAGCTTGAAAAAGTAGTACAGAAACTATTGTTAACAATTTTGTAAATGAACAAACTCTCTCTCCTGTGGCTGCCTTGGCTCTATGGGGATCGTAGAAGTCAGAAGTAGCCAAAGCTCCTCTCGCTTATAGTATTTTTCAGGTAACTGTTGGCCCTGATTTTTGTCTGCAAAAAGGCTCTGCCATTCCACCATGTGTTCATCCAGTACCTAGTGTGGAGTGATCATTGAGAAGAACCGGGGAAGATGTGGCAACACACCCAGACATTGCAGGCAACAACATCCTGCTAAGGAAGTAAACTGTAAAAGATGCCACAAGGTAGAGCATTTTATAGCAGTATGCAGAGCACCCAGGGCAATGGAGGAGGAGATAAAGAGATAACAGCAACACAACTTCAATGTTAGACAGAGTAAAACCTCTACCCGAACTGACACCAGGGGATAGAGTTTGGTTGCAAAGATCCTAGACATCTGGAACTGTTAGAAAAGCAGCAAAAACTCCTAGATCTTACCAAATAGAGATTCCACAAGAATTTCTCTGAAGGAGAAATTCATCTTCAGTTCATCTTCAGTTTGTCCCATCTCAATGTAGTGTTTCAGGGATCCAATCCGTGATCCTAGCCAGTGTGTGGAAATTAGGGATGTGCGAACGCGGGTTCAGAAGTTCAGAGTTCGGACCGAACTCGGTCTGTTTGGACGACCGAACTCGAACTCGAACCCGAACCAATGGAACTCAAACTCATTCCGAACTCTGAAATGACCAAACAGTTTGGCAGCGTTTGGATGAGTTCAGGCGGGAGAAACGTGACCACTGCATGACACAGGCGGGGGGAGGGGGGCAGCTGAGGAGTAGACTTCCAGGCACCAGGGGTGGAGAGGCTTGGAGTAGCAGCTAGCCTGCCCAATCATCATCCCTTTTCTCCTCAGACCACTGGCTTCGCAGTCTGCGATTGGACATGGGGGATATGGGGCTAGGCTGCACAGAGTCAATGGGGCTTGTGGTAAGGCGGGTGCAGCAAGTAACAAAACTCATTGCCCTCCCCCTTTCCAACACCTTCTGAGCTAGCCACTGTTCCTGACAGCAGGCGTTTTCATAAGGCTCCCTCTCCCAGCAGTTTGTGTTCTCCTCAATCCATTGCCATCCTCCTCCTATTTCACCCATCCCACACATTTACCTCCACAGTATCATTTATTTAAATTAGATTAGATAGATTTAGGCGTTATTTTTATTTTTTACCCATCCCTGTGTTCTTTATCCCTACCCTCCATTGAATCCTCTCCTCCTCCCTTTATATATTCCATCCCTGATTCCCTTCCCCTGTTTTTGGATTTATTTAGAGTCGGATTAGATTGATTTAGGTTTCATTTCAGTTTTGTACCCCTCCCTGTGTTGTTTGGTGTGAGCTGTCTGTGTTTCCCTCCCAAAATCCCTGTGTAATATTGTATATATAGCTAGATAGCTATTAGAAGATAGATAGATACATAGGAGTTAGCTTAGTATAGAGATAGAGATAGTGTTAGTGTGTAGTAGTTATTCAGTTTTGACATTTTAGAGTGTGTTTGTAGGACTAGGTCTTTGTAGATATAATATTTAGTTATATAAATTTTAGAATAGTTAATACTATAGTTAGAGTTAAAATATATATATAAGATAAAAAATGTGAATAAAAAAATAAAAACAAATATATAAAATCTGTGCTGTGCATTCTTTGAGTTGGAAGACATGGAGACGGGAAGTAGGAGAGGCCGGTCTGCTGCCCGTAAAGTGGGCAATGCGGCACGTGGCAGAGGTGGTCGTATGGCCGTGCCAGAGGAGTGGCAGCATGCAGCAGCAGCAGTCAGAGCCCATCACCATGTCCCAAGCTTCGCAGGCCTGATTTTGGGAGACAGGGTTCAGAGGCTCCCAGCAGTGGCACTAGTCTGGAGGATACTGGGTAAGATTGTTAGCACAGCAAGAAGAGTCGCTCCCGCTCCTTTGCTTGGAAGAGGAGCTTAGTCATCAGGGAGTGAGGGCATACCCATGGCTACTTTATCTAGAGAGGCTTACTGAGAGGAATGGGGTTCCCCTTTCAATATTTTAGGGGGGTTTCGTTAACATCTATTAGACCACAGATTCGGGTTAGAATTCAAGATATTGCGTCGCAGGATGATTTAGCTCAGGTAGCGGCATGGAGGGTGGCTCCCTTGTTTGGGTTAATTAAGGATCGGTTCCTCTTTGAACCCTATTTAAATATTCTAGTGAACTCCAACCTTCGTAGAGCTTATACCCTGCTAAGATGGCAGTTGAGTAAGACCGCAGTAGTAGAGGGGAGGTACATGAGTATCCACCGTGACCAGCGGCTATGTTCATGCTATAAAATGGAAGTAGAGACCGTCGAACATCTTTTATCAAGATGTCCGTATTTTGAGGCTCTTAGGTTGACCTGGCTATTTCCGTTGTTGCCCTGCGGCCTTACCTTTGAATCTACCAATTGTTATGCCTTTTTCTTGGGGCTCTCGCATAAAGAAGCAGTATTGGCTATAGCTTCCTTTATTTATCTTGTCGCCAAGAAAAGACTCCTGATCCAGGATCGATTGGCTAGACAGCTCTACCCACACCCTATTGGTGCGCTTGGATTGGGATAAGGTACCTACTGCCAACAGAAGCATACTCGTTCCCTAGAAGAGGAGGCCCTCTATTCGAGGGTGAAATTTTTACCATTCAAGGGATATTTCTCTATCCTGGTTAGGGAAGTACCAGGGGAGCTTGGTTGTTGTTGCGTCTGACATTGTTTGATTAACACAATCAATGAAGGCTAGCGTATGCACTTTTTGCGAAACATCTGAGTGACGCTTTTCGAACTATAGTGTCGCAATGGAGTATTTGGTGCTTAATAAAGCATCAAACTGAACTGAGTGAGGATGGGACACACAGGGACAACAAGTATTTAGTGGAAGTTTAGTTTTATTTCAGGGGACAAGCTTGGCTGCAGCAACTCCCGCAGAAGAGCAAGGTAGCGTCTCACGCTTCATGCTCTTCCTTGGAAGTAGCTATAGGAGTTGGGGTAAAGGAAGAGTAGCCATAGTGCATCTTTCCCCGAAGTCTTTACTCTTTATTCTTATACTCTTATTCTGCTCTTATGCCTATCTATGAGGTTTTTACGACATAATCTTGTGTGGCTAGGGTGAAAGCCAGCTGATTAAATATTATATTAATATATATATATATACAGTTAGTAATACCATCTCTTTACATTTGTTTTTGTATATTTATTTTTACCTTTTGTATGTTGTTTGTTTGGGCCATGGTGAGAGCCAGTGCCATCAATAAACTATGATGATGATGACTAGTCTGGGGGTGGTTCGGTGGTGCCTCCTGCCAGCGTCCTCCACTGCCAGACAGGGCACTGGAAGGCCTGCAGTACATGAGGCTGCGGCTGCCTCTGCTGCTGCTGAAGCAGGTGCTGCTTCCAATGTTTCTCCATGGCCACCAATGTCCCCCATTGTTGAGGCAATTCCCAGCAGTCCGGGGCTGGTGGATCCCACCCTGGCTGCTAGAGGCAGGGCCCGATCCCCGGGCAATGGCAGCAGGGAGAGGAGTAGCAGCAGCAGCTATATGGGTCACAGGGAGAGTGGCAGCAGCATGGTGTGAAGTCAACCCTCAGGGTCCCAGAACTCCCCTTCACAGGACATCACCGTGATCAGAGACAGTGAGGCAGAAGAAGACACTAGTCCCGCGGAGGAGATATCTGGAGCTGAGGCGATGGTTGTCCCTCCTCCCAGAGCTGTGTCGCCACCAGGTTCTGCCCCTCCCAGCAGCGCTGGCAGCAGTGCATCACCCAGTGCGGGCCAAAAGGCAGGAGGGGGGGGGGGGAAATCCTCTGTCTGGGCACATTTCAAGTTCGTGCGGGAGGATGATCCGAGGGAGATGCAGTGCACTGTGTGCAATAAGGTGGTGAAGCGTGGGCAGCTGCTCACCAACCTTGGGACAACTGCCATGGCGAGGCACCTCAAGGCATGCCACAGCACTCTGCTGCTAAGCGGGCAGTCATGGGCAGTTGATGCCAGCGGGTTCCCGACTGCAGCGGCCATGCCGGCCAGTCGTCCGCCTCTTTCAGCGGGCAAGCGTCCTGCACCAACAGCTGCCTCTAGCAGAAAGAGCACTAGTATTCCTGCTAGGGGAGAAGAACAGCAGCAGGAGCCTCGCCAGCAGCGTCAGTCCACCATGGAGGAGCTGGGGTGGGGGCAGCTACCAAGGCCATCGGCAGCTGGAGGGTGGCGTGGCTTTCAAGCAAAAGCCATGTGGCTGTTGGGCAAAATGATTGCGCTGGATGGGCAGCCCTTCTCCATGCCAAGTCCAGGGTCCGCACGTGGGGGGCTGCTGCTGTTAAATGC
>QEPC01009028.1:826942-855858 GCA_003113815.1 Sphenodon punctatus | reverse complement strand
GGAGTGGCAGGTGGAGGCAGTTGCTAAAGCTGCCTTCCACCAGCTGTATCCGGTGCGTAGGCTGTGTCCATACGTCTCCGGCCCAGACCTGGCCTCCCTCATCCATGCCTTCATCACCTCGAGGCTAGACTACTGTAACACGCTCTACGTGGAGCTTCCCTTGTTCCTGGCCTGGAGGCTGCAGCTAGTGCAGAATGCGGTGGCTCGTCTCCTTATGGGGACGGGCCGTCGGGAGCATATTACACTTGTGCTCCGAGGTCTGCACTGGTTGCCGATAGCATGCCGAGCCAGGTTCAAGGTTTTGGTGTTGATCTATAAAGCCCTACAACAGGGTCTGGGCCCCTCATACCTCAGGGACCGCCTCGCTCTCTGCGCCCCAGAGCGGCTCCTGCGGTCTGCCGGGGGTGCCTTCTTGGAGGTCCCCCGTGTTAAGAGGGGGGGCCACAATGGAGAGGGCATTCTCAGTGGCCGGGCCACACCTTTGGAACTCCCTTCCGGAGGAAGCTCACCTGGCCCCTAGCCTGTTGACATTCCGGCGAAGTTGCAAAACCTGGCTGTTTGCCCAGGCCTTTGGGGAGGGTGGGAGGGGAGGGTGAGGGGTTTTAGCTCCCCCACCTATTTTTGCTGTTATATCTATGGTTTTTAGCCCTGTTTTAGTATTTTATTATTAGTGTTATAAGTGTTTTAAATTGTTTTAAACATTGGGGTAGCCCTGACTGCCATGGTGAGGGAGTGGGTTACGCCAGGTGCGCCCTTCACCAAGGGGTGTGTGGTGACGGACAACGCGGCAAATATATTGAAGGCCGTCCATGATGGGGGTTTCACCAGCATCCCTTTTGCCGCAAACACCCTCCATCTTGTGGTCAGGGACACTCTAGGCTTGGGGGAGAAGGGGATTGGGGAACCCCTTAGCTCCCTGATTCAGCGGGGGAGGAAGCTGGCTGGTTTTTTTAACCGGAGCGTGCCTCAGTGACACTGCAGGTGGCTGACAAACACCGATCAGGCCCTCTCGATGGCAGGGCTGCCATCCATCCCCTCATGCTACAGACTTGTCACTCAGCCCTCCAAGTTACATGGCTGGAAGGGGCATTCAAAATTGCAAGAGGATCCCACAGGTCAGGCAGCCCAATGAGCCTAACCTCCTACCTGCCCAGCGTCAAGGCAGCAAGGACCCCATGCCGAGCAAGGACGAGGCAGTTGCTGACCCCTCCTTTGCTGCTGCCTAAACTGAAGGCTTTCCTCGCCCTTAGGCTCACTGGATAGCTGGGCTAGGACACCACCCACAGCCTAAATCACTGCTACTATCTATAATCCAACACCCGGGGTCCTACACAAACTGCTATGGGGAAGGCAAAAAACCCTCCCAACCAATTGCCAATGAAGTGGGGTAGGAAAAAATCCCTTCTCAGCCCCTAATAAGGCGGCTAGCAATGCCCACAGCAGAGACATGGAGAGCCCCTACAGAAACACCTATGAAATCACTTGCCCTACAAGACCAATTCAGAGACGCGCCTAGCTGAGGTAACTGCCACTAAAAAGGCCACCTTTAGAGATAGGAAATACAAGAATATTCTTTTCATGGGTTTGAATGGAGCACTTGAGAGGGCTCCCAGGACCGGAATCAAATTCCAGGAAGGGTACCTGTGAACTACGGGAGGGGATAATGCTTTGGCTGCTGTCAGAAAATGTCTAATGTGAGTATGACTGGAGACCTTAAGACCTCTGGTCACCAAAAGGACTGAATCAAGTGCAGCTGCCTGCCTAGTCAATGTGTTTGGTTTTAACTTTTTGTCTAATCCTGCCTGAAGGAAGTCCAGAATGTTCAGTATGCCTGTTTTACCAGGATCAACAGACTTTGTCAGACACCATTCTCTGAATACTCTCCAAGTGGACTGGCATACTCTACAGGTAGACCCCTCCTAGATTATAAGAGGGTTTTGAGGACTGCATCAGAATATCCCAGGTCCTTTAAAGCCTGGCGCTCAATTTCTATGCAGTCAATTTGATTAGGTCCAAATTCTCATATAGTATTGGACCGTGACTCAGTAAATTTTGCAGTTTTGGCAGCCTCAGAGGTTCTGTGATGCTCGGATCTACTAGGGCTGAGAACCAAGGTCTCCTCGGCCAATATGGAGTCACCATGATCACCAGAGTTTGTTCTCTGCGGATTTTTGTCAGCATTCGCTCTATTTATTATTATATTTATTTATTATAAAATTTATATGGCACCCCCTCCTGCTAAAGGCATCTCGGGGTGGCTAACAACATATTAAAACAAATTTTAGAACAACAATAATACAATTAAAAACCACACAATAAAACAAATTACCCCCTACCCCACCCTAACCTAACTCAACCAGCCCATCTCCCTCGGGAAAGGCACGGTGGAACAGCCAGGTCTTATATTATCTGCAAAAAGAGGGGAGGTCGATGGTCAGGCAGACCTCCGATGGGAGGGAGTTCCACAGCCGCAGCGTGGCCACAGAGAACACCCTCTGCAAGGTCAACAGCTGAGAAACCCGGAGGACCTCGAGGAGGACGCCCCCAGCTGACCGCAGGGGCCGATCCAGGATCCGGTGGGTGAGGCGATCCAGCAGATAGGCTGGGCCCAGGCCATTTAGGGCTTTAAAGGTCAACACCTTGAATTGGGCCCGGAAGACTATCGGCAGCCAGTGCAGAGAGGGAAGCACCGGTGTAATGTGCTCACATCAGGCCGTCCCCATTAGGAGACGAGCCACTGCGTTCTGCACCAGCTGCAGTCTCTGAACCAGCACCAAGGTTAGCCCCACATAGAGTGCGTTACAGTAGTCCAGTCTCGAGGTAATAAAAGCATGAACGATCGTGGTCAGATCCGAGTCCGAGACATATGGCTGAAGCCGACGCATGAGATGTAACTGGCGAAATGCCCCCTTCGCCACAGCCACCACCTGGACATCCAGGCAGAGCTTTGAGTCCAGGAGCACCCACAGACTCTGAACCTGAGATACCAGGGGAGGACGGACCCCATCAATGATGGAGGCCTTCCCCCGGCCTTTCCCACAACCATCACCTCCGTCTTGTCGGGATTTAACCTCAGGCGGCTCGCCCTCATCCAATCCCCCACAGTCGTCAAACACCAGGTAAGCACCGAGACTGCCGGTCCTGAGTCAGATGAAAAAGAGAGCTATAGATGGGTGTCATCAGCATATTGATGACACCGTATGCCAAACTCCCTAACAACCTCCCCCAAAGGCTGCATATACACATTGAACAAGAGAGTAGACAGGATAGAAAAAAGAAGAAAGAGACTGGATCCTGACCCCCAAAGGGAACAAGTCCCCACAAACGTGTGCTAAATGAGGGAGGAAACTGTGGCTCTGAGAGGCCACAGTTCAACTACGTTGAACTTATTGTAAATACAAACTATGGAACTGTGCAAATACTTAAATACAAGTAGGTACAAAAAGAACTTATTTATTCCCAGTGAATGGTACTGTGTTAATTAAAATTACAGAGCATGAACAATGGAATATATGTAACAGTATGTGCATGCAGCTATGTACAACAAACTCCCTAACAACCTCCCCCAAAGGCTGCATATACACATTGAACAAGAGAGGAGACAGGATAGAACCCTGCGGGACTCCACATGTAAGACCTCGGGGGAGAAACCACACATTGGGTTCTCCCAGTAAGTAAAGAGCGGATCCATTCAAGAACGGTCACGCCAATTCCTGTCCGGTCCTGCAGCCGAGTCACCAACAACTCATGATCAACGTTATCAAATGCAGCTGAGAGATCTAACAGGATGAACAGGGTCGAACGACCCTCGTCAAACTCATGGGAGAGGTTGTCGACCAAGGCCACAAGCGCAGTCTCTGTGCCATATCTCGGACAAAAGTCAGACTGCGAGGGATCGAGAAAATTAATCCGGTCCAGATGCTCCTGCAGCTGCCGGGCCACAACCTGTTCAATAACCTTCCCTAAAAAGGGAAGGTTAGAGACCTGCTGATAGCTGGCCAGGACGTCAATGTCCAATGATGGATTCTTGAGCAGGGGCCGCACCACAGCCTCCTTGAGACAGTCTGGCACCCTGCCCTCCCCAAGGGAGGCGTTGACAATCCCCACCAGCAACGGACCTAATGTCTCCCAGCTGGCCTTGACCAGCCAGGATGGGCATGGATCTAGTTCACAATAAGTGGCCCGAACAGTCCCAAGAGCATCCCCCGCATCCAAGGGCGACACATCCTGAAATTCATCCCACAAAACAGGACAAGACAGGGCTTGTACTGCCTCTGGCTCACGTACTGCTAAAAATGTTGCGTCAAAACTGTGGTGGATTTGAGCAATTTTATCTGCAAAAAAGATCACAAACAAATCACAGCGGGTATTTGATTATTCTAAGTCCAGGCAGAGGGAGGCCAGACTGACCAGCCCCCTCACCACCTGGAAAAGCTCCGCCGGGCGGGACTTAGTGGACGCAATGAGGGCAGCAAAGAAAACTTTCTTTGCTGCCCACACCGCCACAGCATACGTACGCAAACAGACTCTAAACCGCAATCGGTCAACTTCAGCATGTAAGTGACACCACCGTCGCTCTAATCGCCGCCCTTCCTGCTTCATCCACCGCAGCTCCTCCACATACCATGTGTTGTCGGCAGTTCGGGAGTGGATGCCTGGGAGCCACACGGTCGATGGCCTCCACCAACACGGAATTCCGTATGGTGACGAGGTCATCGAGTGAGCGGCCATCGAGGTCAGAGGAAACATCCCGTAGAGCGGTCTGGAACCTTATAAGTCATTGGGGACGAACCATCCTAATTGCTTCTGCATGAGGGGGAACGGGGAAAACACATAACAGCAACGATTTTGGTCAGTTCTGATTGAGAGCATCCGTGGCCATCGCTTCCCAGGGCCAGTCCCAGGGTTTGTGAGGCCATGTGCGAAGTCTTGGTGCAGGGGCCCCACCTAATTATGCAAATTTACATTAAATTTACATAAAATGTACTCCCTCTAGACAGGAAGGATTCCCCCACCCCACCCAGGCTTGCCACCCATTGGCTGCCTTACCTGGTGCTCAGCCGAGCGGCCATAGACAAGCATGCCCTCCCAATGCTTTTCCGCCCCCCAGTCGAGCAGCTACCACCACTCCCCAGGAGTGGTTCCACTGCAGGGGCAGCCAAGAGGGCAGTGAAGCAGGCACAGAGAGACTTACTGCGTCCACTACCTTACTGGGGGAAGGGGGGTGAGCTTAGCCAGCCTGGCCCCAGGGCCTGTTGCTTCTTGCTGCCGGTGCCGCCTGTGCCTTGTGCGACTGATCCAGAGGTGCTGCTATCAGACACACAAGACACCCAAAATGCAGCCAGTCTATTAAGCACATTATGCCATGAAAAGAGTGTGCCCCCATAATCAATTCATGCTGCCCTCTTCCCATAACCAGTTCATTTGTACCCATGCCCCCCATATAATCAGTTCACGCTGCCCCCACCATAACCATTGAATTTGCGCACCCGGGGCAGCGTGGATTCATTATATGGGGGGCAAAAATGAACTGATTATGGGGAGGGATTTTAAAGACAGTATTCCTGTTAGCAATAACTTCATTAAGAAGTGTTAGTGAAATAGCAGCCATAATAATCTCAGAACCATATTTGCAGATTTTCCAAGCTAGAATAAATATTGCTTTACATCCTAAATTCCTACCTAAGATAGTATAAGTAAGACAGTTGTGAGAATGTGGCCCTTTTTACACGGGTCTCTCCCACCCATGTACACACAGCTTTCTGCATGTTCATGGGTGGGGGAGCCCAATGTGAATGATGCGGTGCACGTGCCCTTGGTGAGTGGGGAGTGCGTGCGCATGCACACCCACCTAACATGCATCCCCACTTACCACCCCCCTTCCTCACTCGTCCCCATGCACGGTGCAACTGGGGAAAACTGTGGTTACTCTTTGGGTGTGGATGAGTGGGGTTGAGTGGGGATGCGTGTGCGGCCACGTGCATACCCTACCCATGCACTGGTGTGCCCATGGGCAACCCCCCCCCCAGCAAAGTCATGTAAAAATGGCCTGTGAGAAGCCACTTAAAGAAGAACAGAAGGTTGCTGCCTTGTAAACAAGGTTCTTCGAGATGGCTCCCAACATTCTCACAACACCTACCCTTCCAGCCCCGCATGAAATTTTCTTATATTCCTAGAAAGGGTTGGAAGGAACTATCATATTGAGGGGGGAGAGTGCTTTTTATACTAGAGGAGCAGACCATCACGTGGTCTATTATTTGAACAAGGGGAGTATACAGAACCCAGTTGTGAGAATGTTGGGAGCCATCTCGAATAACCTTCTTTACAAGGTAACAACATCACTCACATGGAGAGGAGTTGTTTGTAAACAAACAGCTTTATCTCCCAGTCCGATCGGTGTCCCAGTGTCCCCTGCTGCTGCTGCCACCACTGCTACAGCACTACTAGGAGGCAGAGGCAGGTGAGGGATGGGGACTGGAGGCAGGGAGGGGGGGCAGAAGATCTTATTGAGGGAGAAGCTGGCTGCAGCCTTCCACCCAGCCAGGCAAGCGCGGGGCCCCAGCTGGCTGGGGGGCCATGTGCAGTCGCATATGTGGCACGTGCCTGGGGCCGGCCCTGACTGTATCTGAATCTCGACATGTAAAGGACCACTTTTTCATTTTCTGGTGCTGCAAAGAGATCTATCTGTGGCATGTCAAATTTCTGTGCTATTAGCTGGAGGGCCTTGTGACATAGAGTCCATTCCCCCAGGTCTAATTGGCATCTGCTGAGCCAATCTGCCGTCGTATTGTCCGTGCCTCGAATGTGAAGAGCTTTGAGAGACGCTATGTGAGTCTCTGCCCAGGTCATCAATCTGGATGCCTTTGAATGAAGTGTCGGGCATCTGGACGCCCCCCATGGTTGTTGATGTATGCCTTTGCGGTCGTGTTGTCGGTACACTAACATATGTCATCCCTGAATCTACTCCGCAATGTGACGAAGAGCCAGTCTAACTGTTTTGAGTTTCAGCCAGTTTATGCTTTGTATACTGTCCTGCTCTGGCCAACGCCCTTGTATTGTGGTCCTGCCCATGTGTGCCCTCCATCCTGTCAGATTCGCATCTATAATGATGGTGTCTTGGTTCAGCTCTGACAGGGGAATGCCGTGAATGAACCTGAGCAGCTGTAATCACCATGACATGGCCCGTTTTACCTTTTTGTTGGGACCCATGGGTTCAGACCCCTGGACATCTCCCATTGGAGTGGTCTCAGCATTTTTTGCAGTGGTCGCAAGTAGAATTGGGCCCATTGTAATTGTTGTGTGATGGAGACCAGTAGTTCCAGTAGACTGGCCAGGGTTTTCAATCTCATGTGCCAGGGCTCTTACCATGGATTGAATCTTTTCCTGCCTGCTGGGAGGAATAAAGACAGCATCTAAGTGGGCATCTATAATACATCTAGGTGTTCCAGGTGCTGTACTGGGCTTAACTGGCTCTTTTTGCGATTTATCACAAAACCGTGCTGTTCCAAATATTCTATGGTTCTTTGTAAGAAGCCTTTTCTTTGGACAGAGACTGGATCAGTAGGTCAAGGAGTCGGGAGATCTCTGCCAGCATGGCTTGATGTTTGCCCTGATTTGAGGAAACGGGAGAGGTTAGAAAGAAACTTGGGGGGTTTCTGCGCCGTTCTGTGGGGTACCCTTGTGATATGACCTCCAAGACACAGGTGTCTGATGTTGAACGTTCCCACACCAGATAGAAGTTTTGGAGTCTGTCTCCAATTCTGGAGGGATGTGTTAGATAGTAATGAGTGCTATTTGAGTGGGTTTGACCCCCCTGCTGATCTGGATTTGTTAGGATTGGGGAACTTTTGCTGCCACTGCCACTTGTGCTTAAACTTGTCTCTGGGCTCGGATTGGCTGTAGTCTTTCTTAAATGCTGCCAAGTTTCCTGCATGTCGGTAAGGGGGACGAAAAGTGTTTTTTGGTCCCAAACTTTTGTAACGTTTGTCTTTTTGACTTATCAGTTGCATCAACCAAAACGTTGTCAAGGTATGTGCCAAATAGCTTGGTTCCCTGGTAGGGACCTGAGATTAGTAGGTTTTTAGCTACTGAATCTCTGTTCCAAGATCTGAGCCAGAGGCAGCGGCGGGCTTCCGCACTAGCTGCCACGGCTCTGGATGCCCATGAAATAGTATCTGTTGAGGAATCTGCCATAAAGGGTATTGCTAACAGGATTCTTGAGGTCATGACTTTAGACCTTTTTGGGGATATATCAGGATCCTGTATATCTTGGAACCAGCTGATAAGTGCCCTGGCTACATACAAAATTATGGTAGCCATGCACATAAACATGGAGAATGCTTCAAAGTCCCTCCTTAAAGCTGATTCAATGTCCTTATCCGTGGCCTCTTTAGGGTAAAAGTTTCGCTCTGTGGGGAAAACAGTTTTCTTGCTGATGAGGTCGCTGGGGCATCTACTTTGGGAGTGTGGAAGACTGTTACACCTGGAGAAGAAGTATAAAACTTCCTGAGTCTTTGTCATCCTGAGAGATCTCCCTGGCTGTTTCCATTCTGATATTATTTTTTCAAATGTCTTTTCTAGGGGGACTCCCCTGTCTCTCCCATGCACTTGAGGAATGGGGGCTCCTCCTCAGAATCTGAAGAAACATCTTTTTGTGCTTTCTCTTTCAGTTGTAGGGTTTTAACTACATGTCTCATTAACTCATCCCTGTATTGTACTGGGAATTCTCCATCTCAGTCATGGGGGAGAGGGCCTGTCTTGTCAGGAATCTGGCCTTCCTTGAGTGAGGATTCAGAATTCCCCTGATATTCAGAGCCAGACTCCCATTCTCTCTCTTCCGCCTCTGATGAGACTCTGATCAGAGAGGACATTTCTGTACTTCCTTTTTGGGCTCTGGATTGGGTTGGGCTGAGGTGATCTCCCCATCAGGGGAGGCAGCACGCCCACCGACTGCCCCTTCTTCCTCAGCCCTGTCTGAGGAGCCCTCTTCCTCTGCCTAGGATCTCTCTTCTGGGGAGTCCAGCAGTTGGGCAAGGCTGGGTTTTGAGAGGCGTTTCCCCTTTCCCAGCTTTTTAGGTCTGCCTTTACCAGCAGATTTCTTTGCTGGGTCCGCTGAGGTGGAGGAGGAGCGCCTTCTTTTTGTTCTTGGGCATCCCCTGTCCTCCTGGCATAGCCAGTTCAAGGAGGACATTATTCTCCCCAGGGTGTTATGTAGGCCCTGGATGCTGTTTGGGGAGAGGCTTACTTGTTCTTGGGTGGTTGAGGCTGTGTCTTGCTCCTCGATTTGTGCGTCTTTCTCCGGCATCATGCCAGGCTTTCCCCATGTCATTTCTTCCCCTCAGGGCCCGGGCTGCAGTGTGGGGTGAGGTGGTGCTGCAGGTTCCAGCTCCAGGTCCCAGGCCGCTGAACAAGTTTGAGCTCAATCTGCTGGAGAGGAAAGGGGTTTTCTGGCTTTAGGCACTTTGTGAGTGTCCCCCGCTCTGCTGGGAGGGCTTGCAGCAGAGCTTCGCCTTGCGGGCTCTAGCCTGCCATTGCTTTCGGCCTGCCCTATCTCCCGAACTATCTGGCCACTTGGCTGGGTAATCCCTAGTGCTAGGGCCCCAGTTTTGTCTTATTTTCCTTAATCTAAGTCTCAGGGCTCTTTTAAACGATCCCGCTCACAAGCGGGATCGTTCATGCTGTCGCATCTCCCCCCCCGCGTTCCTCTCTACGACATGTCTGATGTTCAGAAGAGCATCAGACGTAGAGAGTATGTGCGCATGCGCGTCCTTGTGCGCATGCGCATTCTGCCAGGGAACCCAGAAGTGCAGGTTAAAGCCGGAACATTGGCGATCCGCCTTGAAGGGGGCCAGCTTGACGAGGAGGAGACGCGGCTGCATTCCACGTCAGGCATTTAAGCTGATGGTGTCAATGGTGGCTGTTAAAGGGCTCAACCACCATTTCCGTCTCGTTTAAAAGTGCCCTCAGCCTAGTGCTCCTCTAAGGGGAGCTCCAAATTCCTGCTCCTGCTAGTCCGGAGGCAGAAACAAAACTGGAGTAACAGAGAGGGTTGTTTCCACTGTGTATGCACCAGGAACAAAGCATTTCTGCCTCCTGCTGGCGAGTTGGAGAACAACCCCAAATGAAGACTGTCCAGTATCCTAGGGGAGAAAATAAAAGAACATAAAAACATAAAAAAGCTTGGTAATCACCTACTCCAATCCTATCTCCATCTACCAAATGGTTGGTCAAAAAGTCTTACATTGACTGTGGCTTCATTTGAAAGTAATCACATTCCTGATTAAAAACATACTTTCATTTCTCAGATCAAACTCCAGTTAAAACTTCAGAAAATAAATGTCAAATTTTCTCAGTGTTTTATCATGTAAGGGGAAAGCAAACAACATAAACAAACACAGCTGTGTTTTGTTGTGCTGCCTTTTTCTTTTCTCCATGATGATTTACTATACTAAAAGTTATTTGTATCCAGAATATAATTCCTTCACTTTTTGTGGTGGAAGATTGGTTCAGAATGTGTGTATCTCCTGTCTCTAATCACGACTTCGGTGCCAGGCTCATTGCTGACACAATAATTAATCAATCAATGAAACAAATAAATACAACAACATTATGAAACTAAGTTTACTATCTTAGCACTTACTAGTATTAGCTGATGAAATCAGTGAAGCAAACATCCAGGTATATGCCTGCACTTTGCATCACAATAAATATAAAAGGCTGTCTCCTTGACAGTGACTTGCTGTGTCTCTTTTTTTCTTCTTTATGAACCAGCTGAGATGTAACAAATAAAATCCAATAAACACAGCTAGTGGTAATGTCACCCTGATCACTAATAGGCTGCTGTTTTCTCAAAGACTGTCATCATTATGTATAAGAAACAGTGTTAGACTAGTCATTAATGTACTGCTTTAGCTACATTAAAGTCACAGATTCCCTTTTGCTTTGCAGTTGATGTAGCTATCAAAAGCTCCCTTAGAAAAAGAATAAAACAAAATCACACCTTCTAAAAGTTGTCTACCCCAAGTTGTTAATATTTAATTCAAAATGCTAGAGAAGGGAAGAAAAAAAAATGTTTTAGAGTTAGGCTGCTTGTCCACATTAGCGTGCTGGGAGAAACTGGCGGGGAAACTAACATGAAGTTTGGAATGTGGGTGCGGGGTTAAAAGTCTCATATGATGCGTCTCACGTTGTTTTCAATAATGAAAGACACGGTTGGATTTTGTGCCCTACCTTCCGTGATTGAAAACAAAGTGAGTTATGTCATATGAGAGGGTTTGGTGTGTGTTGTCATCAATATGCCAATGACACTCAGCTCCACCTCTCATTTTCAGCAGACTCAGGCCCTGCAGTCTCGTTGCTTATCCGATGTCTGACAGCTGTGGGGGACTAGATGAGGGCGAGCCGCCTGAAGGTGAATTCCGACAAGACAGAGATGATGCTGGTGGGGAAGGCCGAGGGCGTGGAGGCCTCCATCGTTGATGGGGTGTGCCCTATTCTGGTTCCTGTAGTCTAGGGGTGCTCCTCGAGTCGCAGCTCCGCCTGGATGTCCAGGTGACAGCTGTGTCGAGGAGTGCATTAGTCAAATTACATCTGGGGTGATGTTTATGGCCTTATGTCCCAGACTGTGACCTTGCCACCCATCATCCATGCCTTCATCACCTTGAGGATTGATTACTGTAATGCACTTTACGTGGGGCTACCCAAGGTGACGGTCTGGAGGCTGCAACTGGTGCAGAATGCGATGGCCCGTCTCCTGATGGGAATGGGCCACTGAGAGCACATAACACAGGTGCTCCATTCTCTGCACTGGTTGCTGGTTGCCTACCGGGCCCAATTCAAGGTGTTGAGCTTTAAAGCCCTACACAGCCTGGGCCCCACCTACCTGCAAGACCGCCTCACTGTCTGGGTTCGAGAACGGCTGTTGCGGTCAGCTTGGGGCACCCTTTTGGAGGTCCCCCGTGTTCAGTGGGGCGGCCACATTGGAGAGGGCATTCTCGGTCGCCACACCTCGGCAGGAGTTCGTTTGGCCCAGGGCCTTCCCTCCTTCAGGCATCAATGTAAGACTTGGCTGTTCCACCAGGTGTTTGGTGAGAGAGATGGGTAAGGGGAGTGATGGGATAGAGTTGGGGGGCGGGGAATTCATAGGTTTAATGTTTGTTTTAAATTGTATGTATTTATTTATTTATCTATTTTTAAATGCTTTTATATTGTATGCTGCCCCGAGCTGCCTTCAGCAGGAGGGGGAG
Organism: Sphenodon punctatus; assembly: GCA_003113815.1. Lineage (NCBI taxonomy): Eukaryota > Metazoa > Chordata > Lepidosauria > Sphenodontia > Sphenodontidae > Sphenodon > Sphenodon punctatus. Next base: position 843,613 of record QEPC01009028.1, on the reverse strand, counting down.
GGATATGGAATATTTTATAATAATAATAGTACCCATGTTCCAAGCTTCACATTAGTTTCCCCACTGTGAGATTCCTTCTCATAGGCTTCCCCCCGGCGTGGTAACATGGGCAAGCAGCCTTAGTCAGGTGATGCTTTTTTTGGTTTTTTAAAATTTTAAAGCATTTTATTATGAAGCGGGTTGCATACAAACTTTAGTTGTTGATACATCAAAAGGTTACAGATATCACATTGTACTGGGTAACCTCTCTAAATAATCCGGAAAGCCCAATCTTATTCTTCCCATCCCTCCCTAGCCCATTGGCCTTTCCCTCCTCCCCCTCACCCCTTCGAGTGAAAGAGACATAAACAGAAAATACAAATAGGTAACCATGCCGATATTGACCGAGTCATCATGTTCAATACAGGTGGCTGATCCATATAGAGTCTTCCAGCTTCTCCTTGTCCATCGTACCTTTAATCTTGTTGAAGCACTCCTCCCACTCGTTGTAGAATTCTTCTATAAAGCCAGTTGCTTCAGCTATGACCTTCTCCATAGTCATCACATGTCAAAGCCGTTGGATTCTTTCCCTTGTAGTGTTCCATATCCTAGCCCAGAAGGGCACCAGTTTTGGGTATGACAACAAACAATCCTTTCACTTTTTTCCATAGTTCTTCCAGCAAAGATTCGACATACCTTTGGCACATTTCGCTAGCTGATCCGGCGTGAAGTATAGATGCATCATTGCCTTTAGCTGTGTTTCAACTATTGCAAGCGACAGCGAACATTTATTCATATATGAAGGAGGAGGTTCTAGAGCAAATTGACAAACTAAATAGTAACAAATCACCAGGACCAGATGGTATTCACCCCAGAGTTCTGAAGAAACTCAAATATGAAATTGCAGACCTACTATTAGTAATTTGTAACCTATCACTAAAATCTGCTACTGTACCTGAGGATTGGAGGGTGGCAAATGTAACCCCAATATTTAAAAAGGGATCCAGAGATGGAAACTACAGACCAATAAGCTTGATGGCTGTGCTGGGTAAAATGGTGGAAACTATCATTAACAACAGAATCGCTGGGCATGTTGATAAAGGTAAGTGGATTTAGCAAAGGTAAGTCATGCCTCACTAATCTGTTGGAATTCTTTGAGGGTGTAATTAAGCATGTGAACAAGGGAGACCTGGTAGATATAGTGTACATGGATTTCCGGAAAGCATTTGATAAGGTCCCACATAAAAGTCTCTTGAGAAAATTAAATAGTCATGGGATAGGAGGTAGTGTCTTACTATGGGTCGTTAACTGGCTAAAGGATAGGAAGCAAAGAGTAGGACTAAATGGTCAGTTTTCACAATGGAGAGATGTAAAAGGTGGTGTGCCCGAGGGATCTATATTGGGACCGGTGCTGTTTAATGTATTCATTAATGATCTGGAAAAGGGCATTAAGAATGAGGTGATCAAATTTGCAGATGATGCCAAGTTATTCAAGGTAGTTAGAACACGAGCAGACTCGGAAGAACTACAACAAGATCTTTCAAGACTAGGTATCTAAATGGCAGATGAGATGTAATGTGGACAAATGCAAAGTGATGCACAGAGGGAAAAATAACCCAAACTATGAGTACACAATGTTGGGTACTAAGCTAGGAGTTATCACTCAGGAAAAGGATCTGGGAGTGATTGTGGACAATACACTGAAATCCTCAGCCCAGTGTGCAGCAGCAGACAAAAAAGCAAACAGAATCTTAGAGAAGACTGAGAGGAGACATGATAGAGGTTTATAAAATATTGAGTTGTGTGGAATGAGTAGATAGGGAATGGTTATTTACCCTCTCAAACAGTACTAGAAACGGAGGTTACTTACCAGTAACTCTGTTCTTCGAGAGAGCTCCGCGTATTCTCACTCTTGGGATATACTTCCTGCTCCGCAGGTACCGGAAAACCTCTCGTCAGCAGTATCCAGGCAGATTACGCCTGGAAAAGACTAGAAAAGGTGAGGGCTCCACCCCCTCACTCCCCCTCCCATCCCGAGAAAAGCGCGGGCCCGCATCACGAGGGATGGAAGTATAAAGAGGGGGAGGAGCCCCCACCGCCTCAGTTCCTTCCAACCCAGCCTGGAAGACCTGGTATGTCCATCCACGACTGAGGGGAAGGCGGGCGGGATGTGAGAATACGCGGAGCTCTCTCGAAGAACAGAGTTACTGGTAAGTAACCTCCGTTTCTTCTTCGAGGATCTCCGCGATTCTCACTCTTGGGAGAGTAATAAGCAGTTCTAGATAACTCACCTCAAGGAGGTGGGAGTCGAGGATGGTAACTCAGAAAAGAATCCAACACTGCTCTCCCCACTTGGGAATCTGCTCTGGCCGCCAGGTCCAAAGAGTAATGTCTTGTAAACGTGTGGACAGATGCCCACGTGGCAGCCCTACAGATATCTGGTAGATTTATACCTTGGAAGTTAGCCAAAGAAGCAGCAGTGGCTCTAGTAGAATGAGCCCTCAGACCTTCGGGAGGGATCTTGTCTGCTAAAGCATAGCATCTCTGTATACACAATAAAATCCACTTGGAAAGTCTCTGTGCAGAAAGCTTGACCCCAATTCTTTGGCCCCCATACGTGATAAAGAGGGAATCACACGCTCTGATTGACTTGGTTCTATCAATGTAGAAAGCCAGAGCTCTTTTAACATCTAACGAGTGTAGCCTTTGCTCCTCAACAGATGTGTGCGGCCTAGGGAAGAAAACTGGCAACGAGATAGTCTGATTAAGGTGGAAACTAGAAACAACCTTAGGCACAAATGAGGGGTCAATACGTAGATCAACTTTCTCCTTGTGAAACATGATATAAGGAGGTGAAGCTCTAAGGGCCGTGAGTTCACTCACCCTCCTAGCCGAGGTAATAGCCACCAAGAACGCCGTTTTAATTGACAAGTCTTCCAAGCTGCACGTAGCCAACGGTTCGAAAGGAGGGGACATCAACTTGGATAACACAAGGTTCAAGTCCCACTGGGGGGCGGGCCTAGATCGTTGAGGAAAAGTGTTCTTTAGACCTTTCCAAAAAGCCCTCATCAGTTTATGAGAAAACAGGGTGCCACTGTCATGCGGTTGCAAACGGGAAGACAGAGCTGCCAAATGAACCTTTATGGAAGCCAAAGACAAATGCAATTTTTGTAGACTCAGTAGATAAAGAAACACATGATTCATGTCCAAAGCTTGCAAGGGAATAGCCTGCGAAGTACACCAGCTACAGAATCGTCTCCACTTTAACTGATAACATTTGCGTGTCGAAGGTCTCCTTGCATTTAAAAGTATCTCTGAAACCTCCGGTGGCAAATTGCCTATCGGGGTAGAATCAACCAAGCGGAGAGGTGGAGCATCTGTAGGTCGTGGTGAAGAATTTCCCCCCGTTCTCTGGAGAGTAGATCGCAGATCATTGGAAGCTTCTTGATTTGAGTCGCCATCCCCAGCAAGGTTTGGAACCAGGTTTGTCGTGGCCAAAAGGGAGCGATCAGGATGATATGAGCCCTGTCCGTCCTGACCTTGCACAACACTCTGTTGATGAGGGGAAACGGGGGAAAGGCATAAAGGAATGTCCCGTGCCAAGAGATGGCAAAGGCGTCCGATATCGATTCTGGTGCCATACCTGCTCGGCTGCAGAATTTTGGTAACTTTGCGTTCTCCTGTGATGCAAATAGATCTATCTCTGGAGTCCCCCATTCCTGAAATATGTCTTGCAAGATCTCTTCTTTCAGAGACCACTCGTGCTGGTCCCTCGATTTGCGACTGAGGTAGTCCGCCCTCAGGTTGTCTTGGCCTGCCAAGTGAATGGCGTGAATGTGTATGTCGTGACCGATACACCAGTGCCAGATGGTCTCCGCTTCCCTCGATAAGCGGGTGGAATGTGCTCCCCCTTGTTTGTTCACATACCACATTGCTGTGGTATTGTCCGTCACGATTTGGATGTTTTGACCGTGGATGCGGGGAAGCAAAGCCTTCAACGCCCAACGTATGGCCCTCAGCTCCAGCATGTTTATGTGTAAATGCGTCTCTTCTGGGGACCAGAGACCGTGTATTGAGAAAGTCCCTAGGTGCGCACCCCATCCCGTCAGGGATGCGTCTGTCGTGATAATGTCCCTGAAGGTGGGAGCATCGAAGGGCACCCCTTGTAGCACATGATCTGCATTTGCCCACCACTGTAGGTCCAGAAGAAGTTCCTCTGCTATACATAGTTTCATGTTGAGTGGATGAATGGTGGGTACGTAGTTGCTGGCTAGCCATTGTTGCAGGGGTCTCATGTGCAGACGAGCGTACGGGGTTACCATCGTCGTAGAGGCCATCAACCCTTGCAGGTGCAAGAAAAACCGGACTGGTTTGGTGGGATGCGAGTGAAGAACGTCTAGGGCATGACGTATGGAGATAAGCCTCTCCTCTGGAAGATACGCTTTCGCGTGTCTGGTGTCCAAGACTGCCCCTATAAAGGGTAGTCGTTGCGTCGGCTGTATGTGGGACTTTGCTAAGTTCAGAACAAACCCCAGGTTCCTGAGGAGTGACATGGTGAACTCCACGTGTTTGGTAAGTTCTTGTGGTGACCTCGCCGCCAACAGCCAGTCGTCCAGGTACGGAAAGATTCGCACGCCTTGCCTTCTTAGATAGGCTGCTACGACAGCTACACATTTTGTGAACACGCGTGGTGCTGTAGACAGTCCGAAGGGAAGGACACGGTACTGGAAGCGAAGGTCCCCTGCAACGAATCGCAAGAACTTACGGTGAGAAGGGCGTATTGAAATATGAAAATAGGCGTCTTTGAGATCAAGAGAGGCCAACCAGTCGCCTTGCTGTAAGCCCATGAAAATGACAGGTAGGGAAGTCATACGAAATCTAAACTTCTTAACGAATCTGTTGAGACATCTCAGGTCCAGAATGGGTCTAGAACCCTTGTCCTTTTTAGGGACCACAAAGAATCTAGAGTAGAATCCAGAACTATGTTCATCTCGAGGAATGGATTCGACAGCCCCCTTGTCGAGGAGTTTTTGAATTTCAACTAGTATTTGAGTAGAGGGGGGGGGAGCCCCAGGGGGGCAAGGTGAGAGGGGAGGGGTGGTATGGAACTGTATGGCATACCCCAGCTGTACTATCTCCCTGACCCATTGGTCAGAAGAAATGGTTTCCCATACATGTAGGTAGGGCAATAGGCGGTCCTGGAATGAGGGGTCATCCTCATTATCTCCCTTGATCAGATAACAATCAAAAACGTGATTTCGCCTGCTGTCCAGAAGACGAGCTAGGAGAGGGTTTACCCCTGCCCCGCTGCCTGCCAAACGATTTACGTTGTTGAACACCTTGTTGTTGGTAATGTGTCTGATTGTGTTGCTGGAATCTTTTCCCAGCTTGGAAATTATAATTTTGGTAAGGAGTTCTTCTAGACGAAAAAGAATAGCCCTGCGTAAAAGGCTTTTTGCGTATCGCCCTGACTACCCCTGTGGATCTTGCCGTTTGATTCATCTCTTTAATTTTCTTAAGAGTGTCATCAGTAGAAGCCGAGAACAGGCCCTCACAATCAAACGGCAAGTCCTCTATTCTAGTTTTATTCTCAGGGGTGAGAGCTGTGGACCGAAGCCACGCATGCCTTCGTAGAGCTATAGCAGATGCCATCCCTCTGGCGTTGGCATCCGCCACGTGCATGTTTGCGGTTAATTGGAACTGGGCCATCTGCATGCCCTCTTTCTGTAATGCTGCCAACTGGTTTGGGTCCGATGTCATGCCAATTTTGGACCACAGCCAATGTTGGTAACCGCACATGGCGGAAGCATAATTAGCTATACGGAAGGACAGGGAGTCCGAGGAAAAAACCTTCCTACCCAGCACATCCAATCTCCTCCCCTCCCTATCTGCAGGGGAAGTCTGGATCCCTCCCGCTCGAGATCTAACCGAGGCAGCCGCTATCACCAAGGAGTTCGGAGGGGGGTGACTATGAAAAATTTGAGCCCCTTCTTTGGGTACCCCATACAAAGAGTCTGCCAACTTATTAGTTGGAGGAACAGAGGCAGGCTTAGCCCACAAGGTTGTAGCTGGTTCTAACAGCTGGTCCAGCAAGGGTAAGGTCACGTGTCCGGATTCCCCAGAGCCCAATATGCCAAAGATAGGTCCAGTCTGAGCTTTTTTAATGACCCTCGTGGGCAGCTTTGGGAGAGATGCAGCCATCCTCCTCAACATCGCCTGAAAAGCCTTGGCATCCTCTGTGGCCAGCGAGATGTTGGCATCCGAGATAGCATCTGGCGGTGGTGGGGAAATGGTCTCGTCCTCCTCCATTGAAGGAGAAGACGAAGAGGAAGACCGTGATGCCGACGCCCCCGGGGAAGCCATCCGTGGTACCGTCGGTACCGTCGGTACCGTGTCCTCCCTATGGGTCCCCAATAGGGAGGTGAGAAGTTGTGTAGCCCCTGATGGCTCTAACCTCGTTCCGGTCCCGGAAACGAGCTCTTCTGGTTCAACGGTACCGATGTCTGCTTGCACCGATCCTGTCTCCGACGGAGGAGGGCGTGATACAGTCGCTGATGGCGCGGCTCTAGGCGGGACCGGAGGCACGTAGGAGGTGTCCCGTGGAAGCGACGGGTATCCGAAGTCATGAGCGTATGGAGGGCTACGCGACCTGTATCTGTAGTCCCTACCATAATCATAGTCCCGGTGTCCGTGATGTGGGGAGCAACAGGAGCATGGGGAACGCGATCGTCGTTCCAGGTGGTACCGGAGGGGCGTCCGTCCCGTCCGGTGTCGAGGAGAGCGGGAGCGGGAGTGGAACCGTGGTGACCTGGAGCGCGACTCCCTGCGCACCATCGGTACCGACAACAGCAAAGGCGGTACCGAGCGGGATAACGGTGTCGGTGGTGCCGTCCCCCTCGTCGAGCCCGACGGTCGTGGGGATTGTTGAACTGTCGGCACCGGCGGTACCGGCGGTACCGGCTCTCGCGTTGAGCCCTTCTTCTTCTTTTTCTTTCTCTCCACGCTCTTAGAGCCCCTCTCCGACGAGTGCGCGACGCCTCGCGCACCAGAAGGCTCGGTACCGCTAGTAGATAAGCGTCTTGGGCTGGACGCATGCGGAACACTACCTTCCGCGGTACGGCCGGAACCGGTAGCTTGCACCTCAAAGGGTCCCTCGGTCCCGAGTTCGCCGGTGCCGCTGGTACCCATGTGCGGACTCGTCCGTTGCCTGGACGGTACCGCCGGTGCCGCTGGAGCCGGATTTTCCATGGTCCTGGAGTGCCGGGCGGGGAGCCTCAGGGGCCCCTCTTCACCGCCCTCTAAGGCCCTTCTTGTGAGGATGTCCTGGAGCCTTAGCGCTCTAGCCCTCTTAGCCCTGCCTGAGAGAACCGAACAGGCTCTACAGGTTCGAGTGTTGTGACCCTCACCCAGGCAGGTGAGACAGCGATCGTGTTGGTCACTCACTGATAAGGTAGCCGGGCAAGAGCCGCAGCGTTTAAACCCCGGCTGCTTGGGCATTCCGTTCGCCCCGAAGGACGCAACGGCCCGGGGAACGTCCCACGGGAGGGCAACACTCCTTTCTCTTCTTCTTTCTTTTTGATATTTCTAATCTTCGTTTTTACTGCAAAGTACGTTGAAAAACGCCGAGAAGTCTTCCAACGCCACGCGGTTGGAAGGAACTGAGGCGGTGGGGGCTCCTCCCCCTCTATATACTTCCATCCCTCGTGATGCGGGCCCGCGCTTTTCTCGGGATGGGAGGGGGAGTGAGGGGGCGGAGCCCTCACCTTTTCTAGTCTTTTCCAGGCGTAATCTGCCTGGATACTGCTGACGAGAGGTTTTCCGGTACCTGCGGAGCAGGAAGTATATCCCAAGAGTGAGAATCGCGGAGATCCTCGAAGAAGAACTGGGGGACACTCAAGGAAACTAGTTACAGGCAGATTTAAAACAAATAAAAGGAAGTACTTTTTCACTTAACGCATAATTAACTTATGGAATTTGTTGTCAGAGGATGTTGTCAAGGCCAGTAGTATAACTGGGTTTAAAAAAGGACTGGATAAGTTCTTTGAGAGTAGGTCCATTAATGGCTATTAAACAAATTGCTTATGGGATGAACTTCTTACTGTCAGGAGCTGGGAGTGAACAACTGGGAAAGGATTGTCCATTGTAACTGTTGGTTCTTCTCCCATGCGATTGAGATTGGCCACTGTTGGAGGACGGGATGCTGGGCTTGATGGACCATTGGTCTGACTCGGTATGGCACTACTTATGTTCTTATGACCAGATTTGTAATTTATTCTGTTTTTCATACACAGTATTAAAGTCTTTACTCCAATCTTCAAGGTATTTATTTCTAGGGATTAACACAATATTATTGAGCTCTAAATACATTTGGGATAAGAGCCCTCTAGTGTTTGCATTTGTTAATATTATAGCTTCCATTGCCTTAATTGGTCTGGTATCACATTCTCGCTTTTTTTTTTTTGAGCTAGCAAAAAAGCTACATAGCTGTTTATAATGAAGGAAACGTATAGGCTCTTGGATTGCTTGCTCTACTTCAGCTTGTGTTTTGAATTTCTCTCTGGCAAATAGGTCCCTAGCTACCCTTATGCCCCTCTGCAGCAACTGCACCATGGCTAGTGAATCCAAATAGTGGACCAGAGCAGCATTAGAGATGGGAAACAGGGAGGATAGTTCCCTGCCAGTCTCAATTTTTTGGCATATCCTAGTCCAGTGCCCCCAAGCCACTCCAGCAAATGGGTGCTCCTCCCAGGTTACCTGGTCAGGCATTACTAAGGTGACCAGGGTTTTCTTAAAATTATCCACTTGAAGCAGATTTTTTTCAATGCCAACCCATTTAGTATTAGCGGCATTTTGGAACCAATATCTGATGGCTCTAATTGCTGCTGCCTTATAATAACATGCCAAATCTGGCATATTTATGACACCTTTAGCTTTGCACACTTTTAGGTTATATTGATTTGTACGAGGTCTCTTGTTGTGCCATATCCATTTTTAAAATCTCCTTTCAATATTATCAAAGAAAGAGACAGGGATCTTCATTGGCAGTACCACTAATTTATTAAGCAATTTGGAAATTGGTATAAGCCAATGGTATAATCACTGTTTTAAGCAAATTGATCCTACCCAACCACGAGCATGGGTATTTTCAGACGTTACGAGATCACAGTGAACCACGGTGAATACCCACCTGTGGTCAATGTGCCTCGAATGTCTGTTTGGCGGCCGCCAGATGTTCGCCACGGTCAATACCCACATGGGGTCAATTTGAACCACGCTTCCCGTGCTAGCCGGGGGAATGTCCCAGAAAGCGTGGTCAAAGAGATCCCCAGCGGGGACAAAAAAAAAGTAACGTCTGGCCGGGCGCCACGGCCCGGGATCACCGGCGGGATCCCGGGCCGTGGCGAATCCGGCCCGACGCGGTGGCCGCATTGGCCCCGCCGCCCGCCCGTCTCCCCAGAGGGCGGGCGGCGAGAGCATGGAGGGGGCAGGGCCGTGCGGCCGCACGTTGCGACACGCGGCCCCGCCCCCTCCCAGATTCCCCGCCGGGATCCCCCCGGCATGTCTGTTGCGGCGTGACGGGGTGACCCCGGCGGGGAATGAATGGGTTGATTTCGGTACGGGGCCAACGGACCCCATAACATCTGAAATCACCCCATGTAAGCGGTGACCAGGTCTTTAATCAGTTCTTTAACAGAATTCAATGCAGAAGGAAAGTTGCCACTATACAAATTTTTTATGTGTCTGGTCAAATATATTCCAAGGTATTTAATTTTGTCAGGTTCTAATTTAAAGGAAGAGATGGTGGTCAGATTCTCCTGTCTCGCTATGGTTTGGGCATATGATATGGCAGAGGATTTATGTAAATTGATCTTATACTCTGAAAGGTGGTGAAAGTCTGAGATAAGCTGTACTAATTTGAGGATCGATCTTTCCAGGTCGGTACGGAACACCAACATGTCGTCAGCATAGAGAACTAACTTATGGCTAGCATTGTCTATCTGAATTCCTTTTATCTTCAGGTCCTGTCCGATGGCTATCGCTAATGGCTGAAGTGCTATGTCAAAGAGTAATGGGGACAGAGGATAGCTCTGCCATGTACCTCTGCCAAGCGCAATCAGTGATGAAAGTTCACTATTTATAATAAGTTGCGAAGTTGAGTTTTTATATATGGCCCTGACTCACTTCAAAAAATTCCCTTCAAAGCCCATAGCCTCCATAGTTTTAAACAAAAACTGGCATTCAGTGTGGTCAAAAACCTTTTCTGCATCCATGGAAACCACCATTGCTTCCAGGCCACTTTTGCTGATATGGTGCATCAGGTTTACGGCCTTACAGTCGTTGTCAGCCCCCAATCTAAGAGGCACAAACACAACCTGATCGGGGCCAATTATTGTTGATATACACCTATTCAATCTAGTGGCCAGCACTCTGGAGAATAAAGTCAGAATTTAATAAAGAAATCTTTAGCGATAGCTTGAACACTCATCAGCTGGTCTCCCACTTTTAATGCGCAAAGAAACTTTGGCAATGTAAAAAGAGGGCGGCATCATCCCTGTCTCAAGTATATGATTATAAACCCTTCAGAGGGTGGGTGACACCTGTTCCCTGAATGCCTGATAAAATTCTATAGGATATCCATCTGGACCAGCTGCTTTTCCTTTGGAGAAAGACTTAATGGTATTTTTAATTTCCTCCACCATAATGGGGGTGTTCAAGGCATCCATGTGCTCCCTACACAGTCTGGGTATTTTTACGGATTTTAAAAAGGTCTGTATTTTGTCTAACTCTGGTTTTTGTGATTGATATAGTGATCTAGAAAGAGCTAAAAATGGAAGCTATTTCTTTATTAGCTGTAGCAGTCTGACCTTCATCGCATTTTAGTCACTCATTTTTTTCTTTATTTGACCTTTGCTTTACCATATTGGCCATTAGTCTAACATTTATTACTTTTTTCATTTATTACTTGCGGGATTTACGCAGCTGTTCAGCCACATTTCAGGTCAATTTCTCCCCTCAAATTTAAGATTTGATTTTACCTTTTTGTACAAAGTTTTTTTTATCTTTGAGTTCCAGTCCCCTAAGCTGGTCATATAGCTCTTTCAGAGTGCTTGTTCTTTCCCTTCGGCATTGTACATGAACTGCTATAAATTCCCTTCTGATCACCGCTTTTGTGGCTTCTCATAATGTATGTATTGTGGTGTCAGGGGTATCATTATGTCTAAGGTACTCAGCCTAAGTGTCTTCAATTATACCCCTAATCATTCCAATTTGGAGCAATTTCCTAGGTAGGCTTCATGTGTATTTTGGAGGGAATTTTAGTCTGCTCCCCAACAACATCCATGGTGATGGCATTGTGATCAGACATAGTAACAGTGAGCACTGAACAATTATGGCATCTAGGGATTAACTCTGCATCGAGAAGAGCATGATAAGTTTTTGTACACGTACCATGCCTTGTGGGAGGAAAGTATAGTCTCTATGTTTAGGGTCAAGAACTCAACTGATGTACACAACTCCCAGATCCTTAAATAACCTGACAGTAGCGTCCTGCCATTTCTCTAAGACTTAGAGGAGGATCTATCCAGGAGTAAGAGGGATAATTAAATCCCCCAGGATCATCAGCATACCTTCTGTTGCCTCTCTGATTCTGTGTATTACTCTTTTTAAAAAGTCTATTGAGTTACCATTAGAGGCACAGCTGTTAACCAGGGAGACTTTTTCTCCTTCCAGTTCTCCCACTAGGCTCAAATAACTGCTCTCTGGGTCCCTTATTTGCCTCTTACGATCAAATGCAACCTTGTGTTTTTCACACAAGGTTGCATTTGATCGTAAGAGGCAAATATGAGTAGCCTATGGCTACTCCAGCTTTTTTCTTTTTTGCGCACACGAAGTGCAGTTCTTTAATATACTTATTTTTAAACCTGGCAGTGTCCTGCTGAATCAAGTGTGTTTCTTGAATATAGAAGACATCAGTTTGAAGCTCTTTTAATAAACAGGACAAGCTGCTTCTGTTCACCAGGCTATTAAGCCCTCTAACATTTAAAGAGAGACATTTCATTGATTGTTTAGTTACATTAGCCATGGTCCGTTTTTTTTGTAACCTGACTGCTTCACACTTCTTGGAGTGGTTAGACTGTGGGTCCTTTTGGATGTATCCCTTACTATCAGTTGGATGACCCCACTTTCCATTACGCCCCCTATCCAATCAAAATGTAGCTCCCTCCTGTCCCATCTTTGGTATTCCAGTATCAGTTCTCCAGAGCAAACATACAAATAACTCACAAAATAAAAATACATAAAATGGTGTCTCCTTCCCTTGCGTGAGCACCTGGCTCACTTCACTCGAGTGAGCCAACAGTGGGCACCTGAAATAGGTTTGTCATACAATATAGCAACTGTTTAATTGTGCCACTGATTAAAATAGGTCCTAATCTTGTAATATTTTCCAAGGTATCTTATGGAGGTGTGTAAATCTACACCTATGAAGAGTACGAGAGGTATGCGTGCATGAGTACTTTCAGAGCAGAGGTCTTGGGACGTAGATTAATCTGGCTGAAATGATTAGCTCCCTGTTTTCTAACCAAGGAAACTAATCTTAATTTTATGGTAAACTCTGCTACATGAAGTATTTGTGTAATGGGGTACGAGGGGAAGACTATAGACTTTCAAGTCAAAAATAAATGTCTTTTCATTTGTAAGTTAAAATTAATCACAATTCAGTACGGCATTGTTGGTACACATAGGGTGCATTAACACAAAAATTGGAGCCTTGAGTCAACCACAGTAAGAAAGGGTCTGCCATGCTACCACTTAGGGCAGGTGCTAATGCTTATACTTATGTCTATACTAAGTGCTAGTCCTCAAAAGATTATGCCCTTAATGTCACCAGAAATAGCATTTAGAATAACATAGATGACACTGTGGCCAGTTCTTCCAATAAAAAATAATTCATTAATAGGTATATGGTTTATTTCCACAGCCCTATCATCATGCCATGACACTGTCCCCCTTGGAGGTCACATTAGGCAGTCTCCTCTGCAGGCACTGCTACTACTTCTCCTTGGCCAGGCTGGGTATCCCATCTCCTCAAGCGAGTACACCCCTTGTCTTGAGGCAGGCTAAGGTCCATCCTGACAAAGGCAGAACTACACTCTCACTCACTAGATTAGAAGCTGTGTGCACAGACTGCACCCGAAAAAAACTGAGCAGAGCCATCAGATGGTATCAGTAACGCCTTGCCAGATACACAGGTTCATTTGTTGACTCCTGTCTGCAAGAATACTCAGTCAGAGCAGCAGGTTTCAGACTTAATGCCCTACTGAAATAAATGGGGCAACTTGCCTCTCAATGCTAAGGGTTTGAACATTTTGCAAACTCAGGTAAATGTAGAAAAAATTGTTATACTGAGGTCATGTTTTCAAGATTTTTTTTTATGAGCAAGCATGAGGGCTAACAATATAATTATTTTTAAAGTGAAGGCTGAAATACATAATTGTAATTCTGAGACACAAGTGCCTATGACTAAATCAGCTTGGAACAGTCCTCTGTGGTTTCCCTTTTAAAAATAAAATAAAATAAATAAATGCCATTATTTAAAAGCACAATTTATGTTATAATTGCTGTTCATTCTGGAGTGAAGATTTTCATTTGTAAAAACTAAATAAGGAAGAATTAAAACTACTACCTGCTGGTAGCTCAACCCTTTCTGTCTATATATTATTGTAAATGTAGCATAAGAAATTCATTTCCAGGTGATGCTGGTGGGGAGGGCCGAGGGCATGGAGGCCCCCATCATTGATGGGGTGTGCCCCATCCTGGTTTCTCAAGTTCTTAGTCTGGGGGTGCTCCTCGATTCATAGGTCTGCCTGCAAATCCAGGTGGGAGCTGTGGCGAGGAGTGCATTTGCCAAATTACATCTGGGGCTATGGTTATGGCCTTATGTCTCAGACTGTGACCTTGTCAGCATCATCCATGCCTTCATCACCTTGAGGCTTGATTACTGTAACGCACTCTATGTGGGGCTACCCAAGGTGACGGTCCAGAGGCTGCAACTGGTGCAGAATGCGGCGGGCCGTCTCCTGACGGGAACGGGTCGCTGAGAGAACATAACACAGGTGCTCCATTCTCTGCACTGGTTGCTGGTTGCCTACTGGGCCCAATTTAAGGTGTTGGTGTTGAGCTTTAATGCCCTACATGGCATGGGCCCCACCTACCTGCAGAACTGCCTCACTGCCCGTGTTTTGGAACGGCCATTGCGGTCGGCTGGGGACTCCCTTTTGGAGGTCCCCTATGTTCGGCGGGGGGCCACACTGGAGAGGGCGTTCTCAGTTGTGGAACTCCCTCCTGGCAGAGGTTCGTTCGGCCCAGGGCCTTCCCTCCTTCAGGCATCAGTGTAAGACTTGGATGTTCCACCAGGTGTTTGGTGAAAGAGACAGGTAGGGGGAGGGATGGGATAGGGTTGGGGGGGGGGGGAATTGATGGTTTTATTGTTTGTTTTAAGTTATATGTATATTTTACGCTTTTATATTGTACGCCACCCCAAGCTGCCTTTGGCCGGGGTGGGGAGGGGTAGGATAAGCATGTTTAAATAAAATAATAATAATAATAATTTGCTTTTCACCAATTTCCAAAATAATGAGGGGCAATTTTCAGGGACTAGGCTGTGAAAAAGAGTCTGAATCATTTGATTTACTGCTTTTCTCATGTTTTGGAAAAATCAACATTTAGAATGAGGATTTGTCTTCTGCACTGTGCCAAGTTCCCAACTGATGCTCTTTAAAATGTTGAAATATTAAACCCCAAAGCACAAGAGTGATAAGGGAAAAAACTTTGGAGAATCTTAAATAGGGTCATGAACATAATGCTATATAATTTTGATGGTGAATTTAAAGGAGTGAAAACTCATGGCAGCCTTTTAGGAATGAGGTTCTACACAGCTGGAAAGACGCCACATTTTTTATGAAAGTTCTCTTAAGTATGTCAGGGATGTTATTAAAGTTCTGAGAACTACTCTTGAGATATATTATGATTACATATATGTATGGCAAAGCTGACCACTTAATCCCCCTTCTGTCATATGCAAGTTGAGGTATAAAAATTACACTGACACTCAAGGGTATTTTATAATAGAATATGTAATAAAATAATAAATTTGCAGATGATTTCAGCTTTGCCTTGTGGTACTGCATCATATACCAAATACTTCATGGCTTTTCATTCATTACTATTTAATTACAACATAATACCTTTCTTTCAGACTTAATTAACCTTTCCAAAAGGAGTTTCTGACCTTGGGGTCCTTCTGCATATTTTCTGTGCGCTGCTAGAATATTGTTCTGCCAGGAAACATTTCCTCTTATGCTGAGATTTAATGAAATATGGGAATGAATGAGAGATGTAGTCTCTGTACATGGCTGCTTAATAAGCAGCATTTAAAGCATAGGAATTAGCATCCTAAATCAACATTAGCACAGTAAAAGATAGTACAAGGGTTTTTGAAAAGATTACAGTTGATTACTGTAATATTTTGCCCGTGCAATTCTTATTTGCTCAAGGCAGCGCAAGTTTCAATATGCCACAGACAAATAATGGGGAGAATAAAGGGAAGCAAGAACTCAAAAGGGGAGGAACATTTCATCTCTTGTCCTTGTTTCTCAGAAACTACTGTCCATTCTGAACGTGTCTGACTCTTAACGGAAATTAGAGAGCAACAAACTTTTTACAAGAAACGAGATGGAGCCGTAGACCATGCAGGCACTTTCACTTTACTGCAAAGCTTAGAATTATGGATCGTTTGCCCCTTGATGCCTATCGTACGAATTGCATTCACTGTGTTTACCAGTTCAGGAATTCTTTTGTTAGCAATGCTTTTTGCCACTGAAATGGATTTTCATCTTCATATGAATTTTTACAGAAAGTGAAAGCTATCCAAACAAATCTGCTTTATTTTCTTTAGAAAATGTCCTTCACAAACAAGAAAACATCAATTCATCTCAAGTGGCATAATCAGAGGAGAGACGTGCGTTGGGGAAAGAGTAGTATCCCCCCCCCCACACACACACTTTATTGCCCATTTTGTTGACTAATGACAATGGAGCTGATGCTAAGGCCTGCACAGTGTGCAGATACGTGTGCATGCACCACAACTATGGGGACTGTGGCGCACATGCAAACTATGCGTGTATGTGCACAGGGGTTTAGGATTGGCCACACTGTTAAGTAGAAAACCCTGAAATGTTTAGCCTTTCTTTCCTTGAACATATTTTCAGGATGATCTTTCTCCAGGGCTTAATTTGTGGCAATTGAGAGGCTTGTTGGGTTCAGCCCCAGCAATTAAATTCAAGGAGATGAGGCTAGGCCTTGGGACTTGTTCCCAGTAAAGAGTTTGCACCCCAAAACATGAAAGACTATGAAAAGGCTGATACTGGCCATTTCAGGGTTGGAGATAATATTTATTTATTTATTTTATTTTACAAATTTATATCCCGCCCCCTCCTGCAGTGCAGCTCGGGGCGGCTCACAATAATCAATATCAAACATTAAAATTCATTTTAAAATATAAATATAAAACATATCATATAAAACAGGGCTAGAAACATAATAACCAAAAAACTAAATGGGTGGGGGATTAAAATTATCCCTCCCCACCCTCCCTCCCAAAGGCCTGGGCAAACAGCCAGGTCTTACAATTCC
>QEPC01009028.1:754931-776928 GCA_003113815.1 Sphenodon punctatus | reverse complement strand
CTAGCCATACCCGGCATTTGCGCCTGGTATCACTCCCTCATCTCTTAAGGAGATGCCCAATTAATCTTCTAACCTACCTAACTCAGGTGCTGGACCCCTGCAGAGTGTGACAAACTTCAATAAAATAGCAGCAATAACAAATTCTACGGGACAAATTCAAATCAGCCAAATATCCCCAAACACTATGAGGAAGGCGAAAAAGTCAAACCACCAATAGGCCAATAATGTGGTTCACCAAAAAATTCCTTCCTGGCCCTACTAAGCGACCACAAAGCCAGTGTTTCATAGGGCGGGTGGGAGGGTGCTGCTCGGCCTCCCGCTGCCTCCTGACTGAAGAGGCAAGCGGGGGAGTTCGCTCTGTGCACCGCCCCTTTCAGGCGGTGCACAAATCAGCTGCGCGTTCTTCGTGCTCTTTCCCAGCGAGGGTCGCCTAGCAACCCTCGCTGGAACCAAACCTTCCCGCCATGCGGGCTTTACTGAATTTCACCCCCGCGGCACACACACTGCCGCGGGGGTTGCAAGAACCCGGGGAGGAACGATGCAGTGCTCAAAGAGAGCACCCTTCCGGTAAGGGCAGTGCTATTTGCGTCCTTGCTGGGGCGCGACAACTCAGCCTTCGCCGCCAACGGGTGGCCGCGAAGAGGGAATTCTACCACTCAGCTCTCCATAGCGTTTGCACTTTCCCCCATATAAGTGCCATATAAGTGGGGGATTTGATGACTTTGTTTGATGATTCCGGGATACCGAACATTACAATAAGTTTTTGAATTGACACGTTTTTTGGCATTATTGGCTATATAGGAGGTCATTTGAGCGGTTGCAATGGATTTGGAATTGATTTTAAACACTGTTAGTATTGTTGGAAACGTTGGCATTGGCAATATGAGAGTTATCTTGGGGTTCCCAGGGACATACTAGGTAGGCTTTGGATCTAGTTGTTGGCATGTATGTTGTACTTGTTGGTCATTTGGGGGATCAGTCACACAGGATTTTGGATTGACAACACTGGCATTGGTAATGTGGAGGTATGGCATGAGTATCCCTTGGCAGTTGACAGAACAATTACTTTTGTTTGGTTTTGTGCTGTGAATTTTTTTTTTTAAACTGTTGTTTGGCAATGTCAAATGTAAAGTGCTTGGTGGCTGGCCACTGGCTAGGCTACTACTAGTCACTTTGGCTAGCGCCTAGCGCACAAACTAAACTGATTGACTGATGTGCCACTGTGCTAGTGTCCTCCCCTGGGCTTTGATTTGATGACTTTGTTTGAGTTTGTTTGTATTATGCTGTGAAAAAAACCCTATTTGTGTGAGAAAAAACATGTAGTAGTGGAGTGGCTGGGGCTGCTGTGGTCTGGCTAAGGAAAGAACTAGTTTGAACTGAAGTCATTCTGTTTTACAAGAGAAGACAAGTCTTTTATTGCAGGTATGTTTGTTTTTTTCTCCCATTGATATCAATGGAAAAACTTGCTCATCAATTTCAATGGGAAAAAATCCGATACCGGTAATACCGATAAATCCGATAATCCGAGAACCAGTATCCGATAAAGTCCCACCCCTAGGTTCTGATATTTTTGCTTTCCAGCTTTGTAGCCCCCTATCTGCATATGCGCGTGCGCGCGCGCGCACACACACACACACACATTCATAGTAAGATACTTTCTTGAAAACGTATGGGCAACCAAAATCCTACCCTTACTTCCATGCAAAACCTCTTAAGTACCTGAATAGACATTTATGAATGCCCAAATGGACTTGCTCGCCAATAATAATGAAATATTTTTCAGTTCTTGAAGAATATTTAGACCAATACACTTCCATCAGGCCAAAGTCAACGTAATGTGGCATGTGATCTTTATGACAGAGCTTTAAACATCAGCACACACACAGCTTTTTGAAGTTATATGGGTCTGAGACTAGAGGAAGTGTTCCTGTTCCGAAGGGAAATATCGACCTTTTGGGAGTGCTTGCAAGTGTTCATCGGTACTTCATTGGTTTCTGGTGATTCTGGAATTCTGCCATTTTTTCCGTCACTCTTTGTCACTTTCTGGGACTTTTCGTCACTTTCTGGTAATTTTATGACAGTGTTACAGCACTTTTATGGCAATTTCCAGCACTTCTCCAGCATGTTTTTGTCTCCACAGTCCACGGGGGTGTATGCGGGACACACACAGGTCTTGACACCAGTCCACAGCAGCTACTTTCAAGTTGTGAAAAATGACAGAAAATGGTGAAAACAGCAGGAAAGTTTCTGCATTGCGCAAATCTCAGCAAAAGCCCTGCTTCCAATGGAAACTGCACTTGGCGTGATTTCTCATTTCAGGCCTAATAATAAAGCCCTGTTTGGAAGGTTCACTCAGAGAAGAATTATGCAATAGTAATTGTGTTTCTCACAGCCTTCACCTTTCTCCTCACATGCATTTTTCTTTTTTAACAACTAGGAAACCTGCTATCTATAACACTGTGCAGTATGTTCCTGCTTACTTCACTTACTCGTTTGCCATCAAAGTCAGACGTGTATAATAAAAATATAAGGGAGAGGAACTAACTCATGGGGTAAGTTACTACTCCACATAAGTAGGGCTGCTAGGGCTGTTACAGAAAGTAGGGCTTCTATGATTTTGCTTAATCAAAAGGGTAATTCAAGGACTTTAATGCTTCTGAGACCAATGGGGAGAGAACAAAGTATTTATTACCACTATTCTTAAAAGTATATTGCAGATCAAGTGTGTCACTATTATACCATTTTCAAGGCACTGCACACTCAAATAAAGTATTATATCAGTTTGAATACATCTTCACTAACAGTGTGAAAATGCTAGCCAAATGAAAGTGAATGAGTGCCTTCAGGGAAATAACAGCAATACCAAAATGTAGTTTGTCTCAAGGCTTTGAAAGAAACTAAAACTGAAAACACTGATCATCATAAAAATTGAACAAAGGTCTATAGCATCGGAATCTTAAAAACTGATGGTGGGAGTGGAGGGGAATAAAACAGATTTATTTATTTATTTATTTATTATTTATATTTATTTTATTTCTTTAATATTAATTTATTCATTGGAATGTATACACCGCCCTTCCCGTAGAGGCTCAGGGTGGCTTGCAACTAATAAAACAATAGCCCCAATCCTAAACTAACTAACGTATGGGCAAGTCCCATTGATTCCAATGAGGCTCTCTCATGCACAAGTGTGTTTGGGACTGGGGCCAATGAAAATAAAATTCAAACAATAAAAGCTTCCATCCTCCGCTCAAACCTTCCACCCTCCCCCACAATCCTACCCAAAAACCTAACAAACATCTGCACCAAAACTGCTTTTTCTAATAAAAATGTTTTACACCGCCTCCAGAAGATGGTTAGGCTCAGGTTCACAATTCTATGGCCGTTAATACATGGACGGGGTGGGTGGGTGAGGTTGGTGTTTTGGTGTGGTGGGTGGAGGTGTGTGTGTGTCCGTTTACATGGACACACACACACCTCCACCCACGGAGCCTCTTCCATTTTACCGCACAAACACCCACCGCCCATGGTGTTTATACGGGCGCAAACCCCGCACCCACCCATCCCCCACCCACCACCGGCCGTGTACATGAACTGCCCTCCCCCCCGCCGCACAGCTGCCGAACACCGAGCCCGGGGGGGGGGCATCCATGTAAAAACGGCCTAGTTGAGTGTGTAATACACAATAACCTCTGTATTCTGATCTCTCGTATACATTTCCTTCTTTATTCCAGACATGTATCTCCTTTCTTTATTCTGGGCATTGTTTATGATCTTCCCATATCCACATACCTCTCTAATCTTGGTTTATGATCTTCCCATATCCATATACCTCTATAATCTGGACAAAAAACATGTCTCCCAAGGTGTTCAGATATTAAATTATACATAGCAATGTAGTTGTGGATACAAACCTGTATTCTCTCACTTATTCTCCTGGAAAGTGAGTGAAAATTCACTATGGTTTCTGAAGAATATTAGAGTTAGATAATTCAAGTTGCCTGTTTATTTAATAATTTCAAGACTATTTTCTTTTTAAACTTTCCTCTGGAAACATAAAGGGACAAGGGGAGAAGAAGAAAAAAACAACAACTCGAAACATACATCAGTGGAATTGCCCTTGTTCACACAAGTGGAGATGGTCCGTAAAATTTTGGTTTATACCTTTGCTTTAGCCTGTAAGACCCCAATCCTACAAACTCATATGCATATATAGTCTCACTGAAAAATGATGGGACACACAGTAATGGTGTTTCCCCCATTTCTTTCACCTTTGTCTTCTTCCCTCTGCTTTGAGACTGCTGCCTTTAATACATCCCTCATCTCCCACCGCTGTATCTACCCTTTCAACCCCACAGCCCTGGCTTACCCTCACCATCCAGTACCTCCACTCCCACTCTTGTCCTGTTGAACGCCACTGGCAGATATCCCACACACTTGCTGACTTCCTCCATTACAAGTTCATTCTTTCCTCCTTTAACTCTGCCATCGACCTAAGTAAGCAACACTACTTCTTCACCCTGATTAAACCTCACTACTGCAATCTCCACCATCTCTTCCCAACTGTCAACTGCCTTCTCAAACCTCCCTCTTCTCCTTCCTTTTCATTCCTATCTGCACAGGTTTGTGTCCCCCCTTTCTTCATCAGGCAAGGTAAACAACCCCAAAGGATGTTTGTGAGGATAAACTAGATTTTGTAAAAACTTTTGAACACTGAAAGTGCTATCTAAATCATACTAATAATTCATCTTTGACTTCTCCTTTGCACCTCATATTCAATCTGTTTCTAAGGCGTATTACTCCTAAAAACACTCAGGAAACATGGAGGACCCAAGGAAGTTGAAGCAGGAAGGTAGGCGGTTAGAGCGCAGGTGGCACTCAACTCATGCTGAAGCCGACCAATAGCAGCATAGATTGTTTTTGAAGGACTATGCTGTGATTGTTGCCATCATAGCATCTGCAAAGTCTCATCTGGCAGAGCTGTTTTGTGTGGTGAGAGGCCTGGTTGATCCGACCTGTCTCCACCAAGAAATGGAGTCATCTAATGTCCATTGTGACATTTTTATTAATTACTTTGCAGACAAAATTACTCATTTTCACCACAGTTTGTGTGCAGCCACTTTAACTGAAAGATCAGAATTTGGGTTTATGGAAGCTCAGTCTTGTCCTGTTTATGTGGAATGGTTTCAATTGATATTACCCGCTGATGCGGGGGAGGTCCTTGGGCCATTGAGGGAAACCAGTTGTGAATTAGATCCTTGTCCATTGTGGCAGGTGAAAGCCAGTCAAGAGATGTTGGGGCCATTGCTGGCAGGGGTTGTCAATGCCTCCCTTCGAGAGGGAAAACTGAATGAAAGCTGCGTGTCAGATGTCCTTAAAATGGAGGATGTCCAGCCCGTTTAAGAATGGTTAAGAATCTTTGGATGCTGACTCCCCAGCAAGTTATCAGCCTGTCTCTAACCTTCCCTTTTTAAGGAAGGTTATTGAATGGGTGGTTGCCTAGCTGTTCCCTGCTCATCTTGATGGTATCAGATTCCTGAGGTCATTTCAGTCGAATTTTTGTCCTGGGTATGGCACAGAGACTGAGCTTGTGGCTTTGGTTGGAGATTGCTAAGGGAGATTCCACCCTGTTGACTTTGTTAGATCTTTCAGTGGCCTTTGATACAGTTAATCACAATGGGTTGTTGACATGACTGCGGGACCTGGCGAGAGTGTGCGGGGCTAATCTTGAGTGGTTCTGTTCCTTCCTATTGGGGAGGTCTGAGCAGGTGGGGATGGGCGTTTGCTCATTGTCCCCTTATGATCTCCTGTGGGGTCCCACGGGGTTCTATTCTGTCTTCTCTTTTGTTCAATGTGTATTTGAGGCCGCTAGACAAGATAATTCAGAGTTTTGGGCAGAAGTGTCATAAATATGCTGATGACACCCAGTTTTACCTCTCCTTTTATCCAGCCAGGTCCTGCAGTCTCGGGACTTACCGAATGTCTGGTTGTGGTTGGGGACTGGATGAAGGTGAGCCAATTGAAGCTGAATCCTGACAAGACTGAAGTGACGGGGGTTGGTCAGCCTTGTCACTTGGACGGGATTGGGACTTGTATTATTGATGGAGTCCGGCCCCCTCAGTTCAATCAGGTTTGCAGACTTGGAGTGCTTCTGTATTCTTTGATGCACCTGGAACTTCAGGCTGCGGTGGTGGCCAGGAACGTTTTTCACCAACTCCATCTGGTGAGGAAGTTGTGGGCTTTTCTTTCTGACTCAGATCTGGCCACTGTCATCCATGCTTTCATCACCTCGAGGCTAGATTACTGCATTGAGCTCTACGTGTAGCTGCCCATGAGGAATTTTCAGAAGCAGCAGCTGGTGCAGAATGCGGAGGCTCAGCTCCTTTTGAGGACAAGTCGCAGGGAGCACAGCAGCTCATAGTACAGCAATGTTTGCCTCCTGTGGCCAGAGGCAATGTTGTTGTCCCGATCTCTTTGTAGTCCTGCTGCAGGTGTTTGGCCTGCTGGTCATGCTAATTCATGTCCCAGGTGTATCCCTGCTGTGCTATTTGGAGGGAGATCTCCTGGAACAGTCCCTCATTCCTATAGCACTTTAGCAGTGCATATTGGAACTTCTACTCACCCCACAGAGCAATGAAGACCTTGGTCTCTTCCTTGCTCCGGGGAATACACCTCTGGTGGGCAGATCAGTAGGCAGAGACTGGCTGAGAAACCACTGTTGAGGGAGCAGTGCTGGTGGTTGCCTGGTTGTTGGTGAAAGCTTTTGTCAAGACAATGGTGTTTAAAAAATGAGACATTAGCCCATATTAGGTAGGTGTGTACCTGCCCGTATATTAGGTGTTGGTGAAAGTCGCTCCTCAGAATGTAGTGGCTTGGCAAGATCAATTTTCTGGGATGTGCTGCAAACTAGGATGAGCCTAGATAACACATGTTTAAATTTGCCATACGTTGGGCTTTTAAGCAGGATGTTACGTGAAGGCCAGTGATAGCGAGAGCAGAGAGAGGTTAGGAAGCTGTCACTCCTAAGAACGCCTTAGGCTTTTTGCTCGCAAATCTATGGTTCTGGTAGACCTGTATGTGTTCGATGCTGCATGCAAACTAACTGATGGGATGTGAACACGTGGGTGCACATTAGCCCACATTCACCTGCATGGTGGGCTATGTGTCCAGTGTGTGGCGGCCATGTGGCTGGTGGGGGCAAACACCTAATGTATGGGCAGGTAGACACCCACCTGGTATGCGCTAATGTCTCGTTTGTTAGCACGTTTTTTTGAATTATTTGCAGTGTGACCAGCAGGAATGCATAAACCTTTACAATGCTAGAAACTGATTTATATCTGTTCATGGTTATCATTGATAGTCTAATTGTTCTAAGGCTCTTTGCTAAGAATTTGAAAGTATTATTCACTACTCTCCTGTTATTAAATTATCTTACCTTTTCTTGTCTGCGTCTCACTTATACTTCTTCATATCTATCCTAAAAATTATGGCCACTTATCTATATTACCTTCTCACTCACAGTGCCAAACATACTGTCTGTGTAAGTAAAAACTAAATCAACATCAAATATGTTCCAAAAATTGACATTTACATATTGTTTAATGATTAGACTATGGACTCTGGGGGCATGGCAGCAGTCGCGCTGCCATCACTGGCAGAAGCCACGCCCCCAGCCTCACTGCTGCGGCACTCAGAACGCTTGCACAAGTTACAAGCTGCAGGGGATAAAAGCAGCTCTCTGCCTTCTTGGCTTTGCTGGTGATCAGTGCCCTCGTGCCTGTGAGACTGGCCCCTTTCCTCCTTTTGCCTGAGAGATCGAGAGTGGTGTGGAAGAGAAGCTGTGGTGTGAATCTAATGAGCATGTGTTGGATGAGAAACGTGTGATTGTTATTGTACAAGTGTGGAAAACCTGATCCTTGATCCTGATTCCCAACATTGTTGGGTTCCTCCCTGAGTGTATGCCCTAACATTCTCCCGGACCCTGGAGACTGACACCCCTTGTTCCCTTGCATCCCGTACACGTCCTCGTTTCCCTTCCGTACCCCTGTGTGTGTGTTTGTGCGTGCTGAGGCAACCAGAAGGCTTGCACTCCTTCCCAATACCTGGTGATGATCTAGGCCGTGGGTTTATAACCCTAGAAGCCAACTACGATCCTGAGGGTTTGTTTATACGCAAGACCTTATTGCCCAGTGTGCGAGGGAGCGTTTGGGGTGTTTCCCTTCTTTCCTTCCTGCCTTCCCTTCCCCCCAAACCTCACATATACGGATCTCTTGCGCTCTCTGGAACTGCCACTCTTCCATATAGAAAGCACCATTCATCCATGATCTATTCCTCTCCCACTCCCTCCTGCTCCTTGCCCTTACAGAAACCTGGATTCCCCCTGTAACACTTCCACTCCTGCTATCCTCGCCCTTCCTTGGTGACCTCTCCTTCACCCATTAACCACACTTCGAAGGTGGTGGCAGTGGTGTTGGCCTGCTCCTTGCCGAATCTTACCAGTTTAAACCACTTAGCACTCTTCCGTCTCACTCTTTCTCTTCTTTGAGACCCATTGTGTTTTCCTCTAGTTCGCCCTCCACCTCCTTGTTGCTATCGTCTACCGCCCTCCAAACCCCAGGCTCCATCTCCTCTTTTCTCTCTGACTTTGACATATGGCTGACTTTCTTCCTTTCCGATGACAATATTCCCACCCTCATTCTTGGAGACTTCAATATCCATACAGACACCCCCTCTGACCCTGCTGCTTCCTGCTTCCTCTCACTGACCTCTTCTTTTGACCTTCGCCTGTGGGCTGAATGCCCGATGCATTATGACGGCCACTCCTTTTACTTAGTCTTATAAAAAACCTGTTCTCTCTCAGATATCTCCTTTTGACACCTTTCCTGTCTTTCACCATCACCTTGCTTCATTCCATGTCTCCCATTCACCCCCACCCACTTCCCTAACTTCACATTCTTTCCACGACCTTCAGTCCATTGACACTCTGGACTTTGATTCCTCCCTCTCCCCACTTCTCTTATCCGTCTCCTCTACCACCTTCCCAGACTCTGCTGACTGCACCATCAACTCATCCCTTTCCTCCACCCTTAACTCCCTTGCTCCTTCCTTGTATGCCATCCTATCCGTCACATAAAGCCTCGTCCATGGCTCACCCCTATCATCCACCACCTCCAATCCAGCTCTCAAGCTGCTGAGTCCCTCTGACAGAAGTCTCATGAGTTTGCTGGCTTCCTGCACTTTAAGTTTGCTCTTTCTACATTTAACAACACTCTTTCCCACCATTACTCCACATTAATTGAATCTCACTGTCGTAATCCCTGCCATCTCTTCTCAACATTTGCTTCCATTCTGAAGCCTCCCTACCCACACTCCTCTCTCTCGCTGCACAGGATCCTCTTTCCTTTTCAACAACAAGATTGATAAACTCCACCTTGCTATTGCTTCCAGTGGCAGCTGGTGGTTTTTGAGGCTGGTGGGGCATTGGGTGGGTTGAATTTTCTGCTGGAGCCAGGGGCAGCAGGAGGCGGCCAAGGGCAGCGGTAGGGGGGAGGGGCGTGGCTACCCAGCAGCACAAGGAGTTCCCAAGATTGATAAACTCCACCTTGCTATTGCTTCCAGTGGCAGCTGGTGGTTTTTGAGGCTGGTGGGGCATTGGATGGGTTGAATTTTCTGCTGGAGCCAGGGGCAGCAGGAGGCGGCCAAGGGCAGCGGTAGGCCAGAGGTGTGGATTAACCCAGCAGCAAGGAGTTCCCAAGGCTAACACTGGATGGACATTACATTATTTAATGCTGGGAACTCCTTGCTGCTCTGTGAAGAACTCCCAATGGACAGAGCCCTCTTACTGGGGTCCCATCCAAGCTCCCCCACCAGATCCAAATTAACCATAGCAGGTTACAAAAATAGATTACATTGCCATTGGCTACCTTTATCCTGAACCCTCGAATCCTCGATTTTCATGGAATCCTTTTCATTCTCTTCTCAGAAGACAATGAAAGGGAAGAGAAGGAAAACAGAGGAAAGTAGGAGGGAAAGGGTTTGGTTTTGGTGCACGAGAAGAGCAAGGGGAAGAGATGGGTTCAGTGGGGGACAGGGGAAAGGGGTGTCCTTGTTGACTGCAGCCTTCTCTTCTGCCATGCTCCTACCTACTTTCTCCTCTGTTCACAAGGAGAAAAGTTGCAGGCCTGTATAGCAACCAAACACTCCCCATCCAAGCCAGCATCCCCAGTACCAACACTGTATCCCCGGCAGTCAAATGCCTGTCCAAGCAAACAGGCCTTTTAAAAAGAAGTTTGGCAAGTTTTAGGGCTGCATTGCCACCAAACCAGGCCTATCCAGACCAGCATCCCTAGTAGCTACACCCTATCCCCAACAGTCAAATGCCTGTCCAAGCAAGCAGACTTTAAAAAAAAGTTTGGTCAGTTTCAGGGCTTCATTGCCACCAAACCAGGCCCATCGAGACCAGCATCCCCAGTACCTACACCGTATGTCTGGCAGCCAAATGCCTGTCCAAGCACACAGGTCTTTTAAAAAAGTTTGGCCAGTTACAGGCTTCTCTTGCCACCAAACCAGCCCCATCAACATTTAAACAATGCATTTCTGTTTCTCAACAAACCCCCCCAGGCAAGATGCTCAAAGTCACACAGTCACAAGCAGAGAGGCCAGAAACTACTTTCCACCAGGGAGCAGCAGTGAAACAGCAAAGAGACCATTTTAAGAAAAGAGTAGTCACCAGTAGACCGACAAATTTACAAAATGGCCTCTCTACTCATGCTTGGCAGGAGAGAAGGAAAGCAGCAATGCATCATGCAAACACAGAGCAAGCAAAGCAAACCATCTTAAGGCAACAATGTTATGTGCAGTCCTTAGCACACCATAAAAGCAGCAGCGGGGATTTCCACTTGTCCCCCAAAACATGCTACACAGCTCTGTTGCAAAGTAAGAGGTAGTTTCTGCTGAAACTAAACACGGAGCATTCACGTAAGGACTAGCCATTAATGAAAAATCCTTCCACAACATCCCACCAAACTACAAAGGGCGGGGCCATTTTAAAATGCAAGGCACATTCCAGTAAAGATTGGAAACCCTTCCATCCAAGCCCCTAGGTCCCCCACCCATAAAACAGAAAGCAGACAGTTTACGTCAGAAAAGCCAAGAAAGACCAATTTTAACCAAAAGTAGGCATGGTCAGTACCAGAAAATGGCCACAGCCGTTGCACATGAGCGGGGGGGAAACTAGCAGTGCACATGCAAACACGAACACAGAACAAACAAAAGCAAAGCAGATCTTAAACCAACTGAACCATATTATGTGAAGTCTTAGCACACCACAAAAGCAGCAGCAAGAAATTCCAGATCTTAAACCAACTGAACCATATTATGTGAAGTCTTAGCACACCACAAAACCAGCAGCGAGGAATTCCACTTGTGCCCCAAAACATGCTTCACTGTTACAGCTCTGTTGAAGCCCCATTTTCCCAAGCAGCACCCATTCTCTCTCCCCCAAGCAGCACCCATTCTCTCCCCCCCCAAGCAGCACCCATTCTCTCTCCCCAGCAGCACCCCAGGCCCCCTTTTCACCAGTGTTTCCCAGCAAAATAACTAAAAATAACTAACTCACCAATGGTGATGTGTCTGATGAGGGTCCAGCAACAGCGTGGGGTAACAAAGTCACAAACAAGCCAGGCCAACCAGCAATCACTCTCCACCAAAATGGCACAAATCACCAGCACGCCAAATGAGGAGAGCTCTCTTTTAACCCCACCCTAGGGAGTGGGGTACAGGCAGGTAGCCTGAGCCCTCAGCAGCAGCAGCTGTGCACATTGACACACACTGTCTGGGCGTTTGAGTCTCCAGTCCAAACAGAGACTTTCAAAGCAGCCCATAGGGCTCTGTGGGACACTGCCCCCACTGGTGGGAAAAGCAAAATACTTTTCCCCAGTCAGGCAGCATGGGCTCTAAGCCCAATAGCCCAAATCGCTTTTGTAAAGTTTTGGCCCTTAAGGGACTCCTTAGAGCAGGCTCAGCAGGAGGCACTGACCCCCACCCCCTCAGCTCCTGCCTGCACACGTTTACAGGGAGGCACAACACCACTGAGCACTCAGCTGACTGCTGAACTAGAGGACTCGGAACAAGTCTGGAGCAGGTTGCTGGATCCCCCCGCCCCCAGTGCCTTTGGGACTCATGTGAGGTTTTCTTTTTAAAAGCCCTGCAATGCGCACCGCCCGATTGCTTCTCAAAACTCTCCCTCCCCCATTTCCTTCTCTGCAATTCCCCCTCCTGCCTCTCTTCTCCCTAGCTTCCCCTGATGAGGTCACCTCCCTCCTCTCTTCATCCAACCCCTCCACCTGCCCTCTTGACCCCATCCCCTCCTAACACTGACTGCCCCCACGGCTGTGCCTTCTCTGCTATACATCATCAATCTCTCCCTCTCTACTGGGTCATTCCTATTGGCCTTCAAACATGCCACTGTCTCCCCTATCCTTAAGAAGGCCACTCTTGACCCCTCCGATCCTTCCAACTATAGCCCCATTTCGCTCCTACCCTTCGTTTCCAAGCTCCTGGAGTGGGCTCTCTACATGTGCTGTCTTAATTTCCTGTCTTCAAATTCCTCCCTTGACTCCCTTCAATTGGGCTTCCACCCTCTCCACTCAACTGAGACTGCCCTCGCTAAAATCACCAATGATCTTCTCTTAGATAAGTCTATGGAATTTTACTCCATTCTTCTTCTCCTTGATCTTTCTGCCGCCTTTGACACTTTCGACCATGGTCTCCTCATGGATTTGCTATGCTCCCTTTTAATCTGTGACTCTGTTCTTGACTGGTTCTCTTTGTATTTCTCAAACCACTCCTTCAGTGTTTCCCTTACTAGTACTTCCTCTACATCGCTTCCCCTCTCTGTGGGCTTGTCCTGGCCCATCTTCTCTTCTCCCTTTGCACTCTTTCTCTGGGTAAACTCATTGAATTGCACGGCTTACAGTATCACCTGTATGCTAATGACATGCAACTCTATCTCTCCACTCCCACACTCTCCTCCTCCATCCAGTTTCGTATTGTTGTCTCTCTGAAACCTCTGCTTGGCTGTCTCACTACCAACTCAAACTTAATATGGCCAGGACCAAACTCCTCATCTTCCCCCCAAAACATTCCCCTCCTACTTCCTTCTCAATTTCCATTGATGGTGTCACCATCCAGCCCGTTCCTCAAGCGTATAGCCTGGGATTCATCTTTGACTCTTCCCTCTCCTTTATGCCTCAGATCCAGGCTGTTGCCAAATCTTGTCGCTTCATTCTGTAATATTGCTAAAATCAGGCCCTGCCTTACTGTTGCCATTGCAAAAATTCTAGTTCATGCCCTATTCATATCTTGCTTTGACTGCTGTAACTTCCTCCTCACTGGTCTCCCCTGCTCTGATCTCATCCCCCTCATCTCTGTTCAATGCTCTGCTGCCGAAGTGATCTACCTTGCCTTTCACTTTGACCACATTCAGCCCCTCCTCTCTGTCCTATGCGTGCTCCCTCTATGTGAACGCACTCAGCACAAGCTCCTGGTCTTCACCTTCAAGGCTCTTCATGGCATTGCTCCCCCATATCTCTTTGCTCTTGTATTTCACCACACTCCTGTCCGGGAATTTTGCTCCTCTTTTGCCCCCACCCTTGCCTGTTTGTGACTCCCTTGCTCCTCTAAACTTTTTTGCCCTTTCTCTCTTGCTGCCCCCCATGCCTGGAACTCCCTCCCTGAATACATTTGTTCTGCTCCCTCACTCCCAACTTTCAAATCCCCCCTGAAAACCTACCTCTTCCATCAGGCTTCCCCTAGCTTGTCATGAGTGAAATTGTGTCCTTTTCCCCCCCGTCACTCAGAATCTCTTCCCTCTAACTAACTAAGTTAAGCACGTGCACCTGCAACTTCTCAACCTTATGAATGTATCCTTGTCTCTCCTGATGTTCACCACTCCCATGTCTCCCCCTTCCTTAGACTGCAAGCCCCTTGGGGTAGAGACCTGTCTATAACTATTGATTGTACAGTGCCAGCTACACTGCTGACACAACAACAACCACCACCACCACCACCACCCCTTCCCCCACCACCCCTATCTTATGAGGGCTAGTAGCATATCTGGTTTTAAACAAGAATTTGATAAATTCTTGGAGGATAGGTCCATAAATGGCTATCAGTCAAATAGATGGGGGTGGGGTGAGTAACCAAACGTGATTGTTGGGAACTTAGAGTAAACAGCAGGGAATGGATGGCTCTATTTATGATCTGTTGGGTATTTCTCCAAAGTGACCGAGTGGCCACTGTCAAAGACAGAATGCTGGGCTCAATGGACCATTGATCTGACCCAGTATGGCTCTACTTATGGTCTATCACTATATTATGTGCATTTAGCAATGGAGGAGGGAAGAGGGCAAATACATATAACTTCCAATGAAAACACAGAAGCAACCTAACCTTTGGAGTGGCTACCATTTCTCCGCAGTGATACTTCAAAAAAAGCAATAAAACTGGGTCAGACTTTAATTAAATAGGACTAAAAGAAGTTTTTCTTCGAGAATTATAAAATAAATTCTTTATCACTGGACCCATCAGTAAGTCAGCAGAATAAAATAGCTTCATTATGATAATGAATGAAAAATAATATAATGTTGGTTTAGATTGTTTTTGTTTGTTTCCGACTTGGGTTTTTTGTTTCTTTAAATTTTACAATAGAAAGACATTCATCCTCTAAAATAGACTAAATACATGCTTTTGAGCTAAATTCAAATCTAGGTCTATGTGATGTCAGAAAATAAGGAAGTCTCCTGTCATATGTCCATGAAGCTTCTCTCTGTTGGAGACTCTGAGTTCAGAGCATAGAGCTATGCAGGGGCATAATAGAGGGCCCAGCTTAAGGGGGACAGCACACAACCCCCCACATCTTGATTCAGGATTCCCTCTGCTCTCTTGGCTCGCAGTGTTCCCTGTTCAGTGCTCTATTTCCACCACTCAGTGCAGTCCTTGCTATGGCTTCGCGGGATGGGATGGAAGCAATCCTTTGCTCACATTCTCAAGACGGGGATGACTGCTGCTTGCCATCGGCTTCTATGGGGAATGGTCCAAAATTGAGAAGGAGATATTCCCTTTTTAGAAACCTCAAATTGGATATCTCCCCACCCACCTTCCTCTCATTACAGCAGTGCCTCTGTTGGACCACTATTTGCATCTGTAAGTAGAAAGGTAGGAAGAAGGTACAAGAAGGGAAGAAGTGGGCAAAACCTGAGCTGGCAAACTGAGGGAAATAGGAAATAACCTGGAAAATGACAGTGCCATGAAGACTTACTTCATCTCCAAACATAAACGGGAAACTCTCTGTTGAGGCACAAGAAAGAGCGTCCCTTTACACTAAATTTAGAAATTTTCAAAGGCACCTAAGTCAGTTCCACTGACAGTCACTTGAATCCTTTTGAAATGTTTCCTCAAAGTCTCAGTCTACCAAGTCTACAATTAGCTACCAAGGCTTTAACTCTGAGTAATTTCAGACGTTACGAAATCGCTGCTCACCACAGTGAATCCCAGTGGATTCCATGTGGTGGCAGCGATCGCGGTAACGTCTGTTTGATCCTCGTCAGATGTTCATCACGGTGAATCACTGGCGGGGATCAAAGCTAACCACAGTTCTGGACCTCCCGCCAGCTGAAGGTCCAGAATCATGGTTAGATTGGCCACGATCCTGGATGGGCCAAAAATAACATCTGTTACCTTGGCCCATCATGGATCGTGGCTCCGACCATGGCACGGGCTCGGGCACAGCGGCTGCATTGGCCGCTGCGCCTCCCCATCTCCCCGAGGGTGGGCAGCCGTAGGAGCACGGGGGGCCCCAGTTGCGCCATGCAGCCCCGACGAGATTCCCCAACGTGATGGAGCCAGCACGTCTAAAGGCCGGCCGGCTTCATCACGGAGCAGGATCTGAGAGAGATCCCGGTCCAGGATTCAGCGTGGTGGGCCAAACGGCATGTAACGTCTGAAAATACCCTCTATTTAAAAAAAAAAAAAATTTTTAAAATTAAAAATAGAATTATAGCAAAAGACAAGGCCTGCAGTAAGGAAAAAAAATAATTAAATTGTCAGAAAGCGCTTAGCAAACATCTTAATAACGCTGAATATGGAATTTTAAAAAATAGTTGAGTAAAGTAAATGAATATTCTTCCCAGCAGACTTAGGTTTTATAAAGGCAAACACAAAACAGACAGGATTTATTTTTAAAGCTTGACTTTGATGATTTAATATAGCTATCTCAAGAAAAGAACACGCAAAGGGCCAAGTCAGACTAGATAACACTCTTTAGTCAAGCTACAATCAGCTTTTTTCTCCTGAATTACATTTATAGTATTTGAATGAAATTTCTACAGTATATATTAATGATATAGAATAAAACGGGATGAGATCTCTAAAACATTATTTCCCAGCTGATTCTCTTTCTATCTGCAAAACATGTTAAGTTTAACAAACAAAACTGCTTATGATTAATATGAATGGAAGCATGTTTGATTTAAGGGCAGATTGTGTCAGCCTCTATCAAGGCGTACTGGGGAAAGGAATAGTGCGGAAGGGCGAAGAGCCTCCCGCAGTCTGGAACCACCATGCAGGGCCCAGCCTTAATACTCTCCACAGGTGGCAGAGGAAGGTTTGTTGTGATTTTCTCCAATACAGAAAGAAGAAGCCCGTATCATCAGGAAAAACAACCAACCAAACAAAAAACAAACAAAAACAAAACCCCAACCCATGAAGTTTCCATGATATAACATGAAAAATACAGTCTCTCTCTTTCTTTACTGAAGGCCTTTATAGGGTACCCATCAATTGTATCAATCTTTGTAAAGTGCTTTCTCCTTACACCACCATATAGAGGCAGGGCAGTTCTACTGTTCCCTTTTTTAAAAATGCAGAACTGAAGCAAAGACATCCACTTTGCCCAATTTCATACAGGCAATAGAGACTGATATCTTTTATTGGACCAACCACCATTGCTGGAGGTATGCAAGCTTTCGGACCTTCATTAGGCAAGTCAGGAATTAGAACTGGAGACTGAGCAAAGCAGTGAGGTATATGCAGTGATCGGAAACAATGGCAAAGGGAGGGGAGGAGAGTGGAGGAGAAGGCAAGAACCCCAGGTAGAAGGTCCCCAATTCAAAAATGGTGGAATACAACAAAGTGGGAAGAGCAAGAGCTGCTGATAGTAAGTAAACTTAAGCCTTCCTATAGCTGTAGACAGTCATTAGACTTACAAATTTCTGTAATGGCTTGCGAAACCCATGTCTAAATTGAATCCATTGTTCTTTGTATCTAGTAGAGCTAGGAATTTTTGTTCCCAGGCTCGCCTATTACAGGTGTTACATAGGTTTCCTCTTAAGATTATGACTGACCTCTCTTGTCCTTGAGTGGTCACTTTATGAGAAGTGAATGCCAACAGAGAAACCCATGCTCTTATCCATGACCTTTTTTCTGTGCGAGTTCGTGTGTTTGTGCAAGGGTTGAGGGGTTTCACCTAAATAGTTCCTATAGAGGCATTTAGTGCACTGAATGAGGTAAACCAGATTTTTAGATTTGCAGTTGTAGGTCCCTTGTATTCTAAATAGATTTCCATGGGATGGCTGGATGCTGTTCGCAGTAGTGATGTGAAGACACATTTTACATCTCCTGTTCCAGCAAGGCCTTATTCCTGAAGGGGTGTTGGTGTCCTGGGTGGTGCGGAGTTTGCTCCAGATAATTAGCTGAGATATTAGGAGGTTGTTTGAAAGCATGAAGAAGGGGTTCAGGGAAGATCTCTTTCAGGGTTTGGTTCCCATCCAGTATAGGCTGGAGTTCTTTGATGATGTTACATATGGGTTCCAGTTTGGGATGGTAGGTAACAACTAAATGTGTGCAGTTGGCGGGTTCCTTCTGCTTGTATTGTAGCAGGTTCTCTCGAGGTATTTGGGTAGTCCATTCTATAATACAATTAACTTCTCTGTGGATCGTATAATAGATCCACAGTGAATCATGAGTGGATCTTTGATGGAACCCTTGTTTGGTGAAAGCAGTTTTTAGTGTGGCAAGGTGAGTATACTCACTGCAAACTCCCCACTACTGCCTGTTTGTCTACTGCAAACAGCATCCAGACATCCCATGGAAATCTATTCAGAATACAAGGGTTTCCTATTAAGAGAAGGGGGTTGGTTCCATGCACCGCATGATCTGCATGCACACATGTGTACAAGCTGTGCATGTGCCCATTGCGGGGACATTGTGCCACGTGCAAGCTGTGCAGGACCCACACACAGGAGGTTTGGGATCTCTCAGCCAAGGACAGAGTATACTCACCTTGCCATTCTAAAAACTGCTTTCACCAAACTAAGGCACTCCATCAGAGAGTGCCTGACCTTAAACATGATTCAGTTTGACCAAATTATTTGCGCTCTCACACCTAACTAACATTTCTGCATATTTTTGTTTGGTTTTGCTGAGTTTTCTCATTTTTGTTAGAAAACAATTTCCCAATCAGCTCTCGTACCAATAATATACCTTTCGTTCTCAAAGCATTTTACAAACACAAACCAACCCTTACAATACCAGTAAGAGACAGAGCAAGATTATTGTCCCATTTTTAAGACAGAAAATTGTGACCCAAATCAGCTCAAGAGAAATTTGGGGCTGCACTATGTCATATTGGCTCCCATCTCGGATTCTCATACAAACAAACAAAAATGTTGGTTGTAATCCTCCGCCACTGAATGCACCCATCTTAAAATTTTTGGCACACACTCCTCCCCGCATAAGCTCAGCATCCTCAAACATTTACTCTCCCACCCCTGTCAGTACTAGATACTGGTGAATTGGTCAAACAGGATCTCCAAAAGTTGCAAGATGCAACTATTATGTGGTGGAGAAAGAAGAAATGATGGCATAATAATATAACAACTTTAGAAGTGGATGAGGGTGTTTTTAATGCCCCACAGGAAAGCTCGAACCAGGCACTAGTTCTGGGTGTGATAGTACTGGGTGTGATAGACCAGACTACCATTTGACACAGGCAGTGCTGTGATTCAACTGTCCTTAATATTTGCTCTTGGAACTGTGCTGGGTGGTCAAGGCTTTCATTTTATTCTGATGTTAAAGATTTTTTGAAGAAGTTTTCTATTATAGCCCTACAGGAGACCTGAGCCCTGTCTCAGCCTTTCCTTGAAAGTAAAACGCTTATGATGTTCCAGCTTTGTCATCTGCGGCCAGGGGGCGCCCAAGCGGGGGTTTAGTATGTTTTGTTTCTGATGCACTCAAATCATCCGTTGTCGCAGTCTTTCCCAAACCCCCATGCTGTTTGGTAGTGGTCTTTAACATTGGTGGCTCCTAAATCATTTTTTGTCACAGTTTATATTCCTCCAGCTAACGCCAAGTCCTACAAACCTAGTTCTTGGTCTTTGGTTAGTAAGGTATTAGTGGAAACAGCGCATCTTTATTCAAATGCCAAGATCATACAAGCAGGTGACTTTAATGCCCGGCTTGGCCAGGGTGTAGAGGGCGGACTCTTACTATGTGGTCCTATGGAAGACTATAGCCATCTGGGCCCCAGAAGGTCCAAGGACCAAGTTGTTAATAGTTCAAGTATTTCCTTTGTAAAATTGATAGTGGAACTATCCCTTTGTATCTTAAATGGATTAGGTTTTGGGGACCAGGCGGGCGAATACACATACATGGGTCCTGCTGGGGCTAGTGTAAGTGATTATATGGCTGTTTCTACTGATACATACTATTACTTTTATTAAAAACGTTGCTGTGTGTATGTGTCAGGGCAGTGACCATCTCCCTCTGACCCTTGCTTTAAGTTTTCAAGATTTGACTACTGTTCCCTTCCCAAATAAGATCTCCGTGCCTATTGCAGGCCCTTGTTATGTATCTGTGAAGCTTCATGAATCTGTGCTAGCCAAGGTTGACTCCTTTATTATAGATTATCAGGTGGCCAGAGGGGATTCCCCCCACACCCCTTGGGTGGGGGTGATCCTTTGCTAGTTGTAGATCAGTTTTCTAAATTATTTGGGAATTTGACCAATCTTTTACTGTCATGCAGTCGGGGACCGTGTTTTCCTAAACAACATTCTCAAACTTGGTTTGACCATCAGTGTAGGGCCCTTAGGAAGCAGATTGTTTCTCTTTATAGGGACTATAGGAGGGGAAGGGCTGTGTCCCTCCCCACCCAGTATTTTGTGGTCAGGAAATTGTATGAGACAGTTCTCAAGACCAAGAGAATTCAGTACTGGGAAAATTATTGGTACTCATTGGCTGATGCCGCTAGTTCGGGCAATGGAAAGAAGTTTTGGCAACTTATTAATGGTCTAGGTAAGACGTATCTGGGCTTTTCGCAAATATCTGTCCCAGATCACCTTTGGGTTTTACATTTTCAGTCTCTGTATGCTGAAGCCCAGGCATCAGCTGAGTATCAATCTTCCTTGGAGGAGGAAGTTTATCTTCCTCCTTGGCCGCCTGTGTCAGCTGCAGAAGTTGCAGAGGTTATTAACTCCTTCCAAAACGGGAAAGTTGCAGGTCCTGATTTGATCTCAATGGATTTTATTAAGCATTCTTTAGGCTGGTGGGCTCTGATGCTGGCCTCTTTATTTACAGCAATTAATAACACAGGTAAAGTTCCCCCGCAGTGGGGGAAACCAGTAGTTGTCCCCATCTTTAAAAAGGGGGACTGAACAGTGCCGGCCAACTATAGGCCCATCAGCCTTCTTTCCACTACGGGGAAAATTTATGGTAAATGGCTTTTACGTAAGTTGAATGATTGGATAGCCCAAGGACAGGTTTTTTTGTTTAGAGCAGGCCGGGTTCAGAAAGGGCGCTCTATGATTAAGCATGGCCTGATTTTACAGCATCTCAAAGAGAAGTATATGGCCAAAAACTGACAATTGTATGTGGCATTTTTAGATCTACGTGCTGCCTTTGATTTGGTGAATAGGGTCATTCTGTGAGAAAGGCTGGCTCTTATGCGTATGGAAAAGCGGTTGCTTTTTCTCATAAGACAACTACATGCTAATACCTTTCTTGCAGTTAAAACTGGGCCGATGGGGTGACCGACCGAAGGAATTCCAACCTATTCAGGGGTGCACCAGGGTTGCATTCTTGCAACCATTCTTTTAAACTTATTTATAAATGGGGTAGCTCCCCTGTTAGCCGCCTCTGCTTTTTTTCCCCCTAAGCTGCACGATCGTGCGGTTGGGGTGTCTGCTGTATGCTGACGACATTGCTATTATGTCTCAGACTAGGGTTGGCCGAAATAGGCAGCTAACTGCTTTTTCAGACTTTTGCCAACAAAGTAAGCGAGAGATTAATTACGATAAGTCAAAAATCGTGAATTTTACTAAATCTCGTAAAATCCATTGGTGGGCTATAGGAGGCCATAAAATTGCTCAGGTCAAGTCTTTTAGGTATCTGGGCTTTTACTTTCAAGTGTCTGGGTCCTGGAAAGGCCATCTGGAAAGGGCCTTGTCAGTTGCAAGGGGTACTCCCCTCTCTGTATCCAGACTCTTTAGTAAGACGGGGAGGAGGGCAGTACTCCCTGAAATTAAGATTTTAAATGTCAAAGTGGCTGTGTGTGTTTGGTGCTGGGAGGCTTGGGGCTGCTGTGGCGATTGGAGGAAGCCGCTGACACTCTGCTTGCTAGTCCCCCTCTCCAGGTATATCCAGCAAGGCGGGGCCCCGTGGCCAAGCTTGCAGGGGCTGCTTGTGTTGGTGCTGGGAGGCTTGGGGCTGCTGTGGTGATTGGAGGAAGCCGCTGACACTCTGCTTGCTCCTCCCCCTCTCCAGGTATATCCAGCAGGGCGGGGCCCTGGGGGCGCAGCCCGAAGAGCGACACCCAAAGGGTGTCGGCTATTGGTCGGGCCGTTTGTCGGCCGGAGTCGCCGTTGCCAGACACCCTGCCCCAGGAACAAAGGAAAACAAAGGAGCAACACGTACCTGGTGGGGAGTGCAGTCGGTGGGGTGAGCC
>QEPC01009028.1:725414-736335 GCA_003113815.1 Sphenodon punctatus | reverse complement strand
GATTGGTGCAGTCCTGTGGGTGTGTTCGGCACACCTGGTAAGGACCCCCGCTTGCCAGCCCGCCAGCACATCCTCTCACCAGCACAGGCTGCCTGAACGCCTGAGGGCTAGGGTCACAGAGGGGTTGCACGGTGGCCAAGGGGACCTAACTCCCCCCAGTGCCCGTGACACGCCCCTGTGCCATCAGTGGGCAGGATGCATCCACACCAGCCCTGTATCTGTCATAGTGAGTGAAGGCCATGGCATTGTGAAGCTGTGCATAATCAAGATATGCAGCACGGAGTGCATCATTAGCTCCATA
The DNA here is from genome assembly GCA_003113815.1 of Sphenodon punctatus. Taxonomy (NCBI): domain Eukaryota; kingdom Metazoa; phylum Chordata; class Lepidosauria; order Sphenodontia; family Sphenodontidae; genus Sphenodon; species Sphenodon punctatus. Next base: position 736,034 of record QEPC01009028.1, on the reverse strand, counting down.
CTCAAAGCAGCCATGGCCTTGGTCATCTGTCATCTTGAGCACTGGAATGTTTCTGCCTGGTGCATGGGCCAGGGATTCACAGGGCCTAGCAGCCTGCCCACTATCAGCTGTGTACGGTCACACTCCGGCTAGCGATACGCAGCTCCTCGGGCATCGCTCGTTCACAGCTGCTCTCTGTTGAACCCCTGTGCAATCCTGCAACCAGCCCTTGACACGGTAATGGCAGGGTGTGGAACAGGCCCCGAGGCCAGTGGTGGTGCCAGAGAGGGGAGGTCACCATGTGCCAATATGCTTTTGGGAACGCTGTGGAAAAGCCACGATGTCCACCTGCTGCAGAGCGACCCCATCAGTCACGGATGGATTCAATCTCCTCTCACAGACAGACCATTATCTCTTACAGGCCAGTCTTTCAGCACACACCCTCCATAAGGGGGAAGGACCAGTTAGGTTGGTTCGCCCTCGGAGGCTGATGGACCGGTTCCAAGAGGTCCTGAGGGAGTTAATCTTGGACCTGGACAGTCACTCTGTCGATGAGATGGTCCAGCGTTGGAACAGCTTGCTGGAGGAGGCCATTGACAGGGTGGCTCCGAGACGCCCTCTGCCTCGGTCTCGTCACCGCAGGGTCCCTTGGTTTACTGAGGGGCTGCGGTGTACGAAATGAGTAGGCAGGAGGCTGGAGCGACGCTGGCGTCAGACTCGATCTGACTCCAACCGTCTTCTCCAGAGGGTCCATTTGCGGTCCTATGTTGTGGCTGTGAGGACAGCAAGGAAGGAGTTCCTTGCTGTCCTCATAGCGTCTGCGAAGTCACGCCCAGCGGAGTTGTTTCAGGTGGTGCGAGGGCTGGTTAGTCCGGCCTCACTCCGCCTGGATGGGGACTTGTCCCAGGCCCGGTGTGAGGAGCTTGTCACATACTTCGCAGACAAGATCGCTCGGATTCAGAGCGACTTTGATGTTGGATTAGTGGCAGTAGGGGGAGAGCGCGAGGTGGTGGAGGCCCTGTCCGGTCCAGCTTTGTGGGGGGAGTTTCAGGAAGTGACGCCGGCCGATGCGGCGGATGTCTTGGGCTCTATGAGGGTCACCTGTTGCGAACTTGATCTATGCCTGTCCTGGTTGGTGAAAGCCTCCAGGGAGACGCTAGGGACGGTGCTGGTGAGGGTAGTGAACGCGTCCTTGCAGCAGGGGAGGTTGTCACCTAGCCTCAAGGAGGCTGTGGTGCGCCCCCTGCTGAAAAAACCATCTTTGGATGTGGATGCGCTCGCCAGTTACCGACCTGTCTCTAACCTTCCCTTTTTAGGGAAGGTTATTGAGCGGACGGTGGCACTCCAGCTCCAGGTGCATCTAGATAGCATCGGTTTCCTAGACCCGTTTCAATCTGGGTTCCGCCCCGGCTACGGCACGGAGACAGTGTTGGTGGCCTTGGTCGATGACCTCTGCTGGGAGATGGATGCAGGATGTTCAACATTTCTCATCTTGCTATATCTCTCAGCCGCCTTTCATACCGTGGACCATGGGCTGCTGTTGAGACGGCTGTGTGACCTGGGGGGTCTGGATGGGACTGTTCTTGAATGGTTCTGTTCATTCCTCTTGGGGAGAAGCCAGCNTTGTAGATAAGATCGCTCGCATCTGCCACGATTTCGGTACCACAGTTATTGCAGAGGATCATCTTGGGACTATGGATGCCCCGTTCTGTCCTGTTTGATGGGATCGGTTTCAGATGGTGTAGCCTGCCGATGTGGAGTCCTTGTTGGGATCTGTTCGTGCCACTACTTGTGAGCAAGATCCATGTCCATCCTGGCTGGTAAAAGCCAGCCAGGAGATGTTACGACCGTTGGTGGCTGGGGTGGTTAGTGCCTCCCTTCGGGAGGGCAGTGTGCCTGACTGCCTGAAGGAGGCTGTGGTTAGGCCTCTGCTCAAGAAACCTTCTCTTAACGCTGATGCTCCTGCCAGTTATCGGCCGGTCAGTAACCTTCCCTAAAAAGGGAAGGTTAGGGAACAGGCAGTGGCACGGCAGCTCCAGGAACATCTGGACTGCACCGGTTTCCTTGATCCCTCTTACTCTGGGTTTCAACTTGGGTATGATACGGAGACTGCATTGGTGGCCTTGGTTGACAATCTCCATCTGGCATTGGACCAGGTTGTCAGACCTTACTGGTCCTGCTATATCTTTCAGATGCATTTGATACAGTCGATCATGATTGGCAGAACGGTCTTGGACTGGTTTAGTTCATTCCTGGCTGGGAGAAGCCACCGGGTGGTATTGGGGGAGTGTATGTCTTCCCCCCAGGACCTCACGTGTGGAGTCCCGCAGGGTGCTATTCTGCCCCCCCCCTCTTGTTTAACATCTATATGCAGTCATTAGGTGAGATTGTGAGAGGGTTTCAGGGCATGCAGTGTCACCAGTATGCTGATGACACTCAGCTCTACCTCTCCTTTTCCACCGACCCATGTCACGCAGTCTCCCTATTTTCCCAGTGCCTGTCAGCTGTGGGGGCGTGGATGAGGTTGAACCATCTGCAATTGAATTCTGACAAGATGGAGGTGATGTTGGTGGGTGAGGGCTGGGGCGGATCTGGGGGTGGTTGAATCTCCTCTTGTTGGGGGGGTTCACCCTCCCATGGTCTCTCAAGTGCGGAGTCTGGGTGTGCGCCTCGATTCATGGCTCAGCCTGGAATCTCAGTGTAGGCGGGGGGCTTCCTCTTGTCGCCCGGAGGCGGATGAGAGGACGCAGGGGAATTAGCGCACACACACCCCGGCTACGACCTGCAACCCGAGGCTCAGGGTGATGCTATGTGGGGGTTCAGGAGTGACCCCCACCCTTGGCCTCCAAAACCTCTCCTTCTAGCCAAGCCTACTCCGCCTGGATAGTGTCAGGGTTGATAGCCGGGCAGGCTCCCGGGCTACTATGGGGAAGTTCTCCCTCTGGAGGATAATGCCCTGGTAGCAGGCTCTTGGGAAGGACGGGGCTGGGTCTCTCTGTCTGACCTGAGAGATGCCGCTTCTGTTCCTCCAGATGCAGGGGACCAGGCTAGAGGTCCAGTCCCTGGGGATGAGGAGCCCTGGCCATGGCTCCTTCCCCTAGCTCCCCCCTCGCTCAAGTGAGCTTAGGGCTTTTATGCTCTTGGAGCATGCTCAGTGGGTTCAAGCCTCCCTGGGTGTGCTCACTGAGTGGGGCCTGATTGACCTAGCTCTGGGTCCCTCTGCACATGACCCAGGACATAGCCTCCATAAGGAAACTACAACCTTACTGGGCATGCTCCAATGTACCGCAAGTACTGGAATAGAGGTGCCTTGGCTTTTAAGGGCCCTACTGCCAAGGTACCTCGGTCATATTATCTGGAATAGGGGCCCAGCTTAACTCCTGGGAAGCTACCCTATTACACTCAGGTTGTGGCTGTGGCAGGGAGTGCGTTTCGGCAGTTACATCTTGTCCGGTGGCTTCAGTTGTATCTCTCAGACTCCGACCTCGCCACTGTCATCCATGCCTTCATCACATCAAGGCTGGATTACTGCAATGCACCATCTCCTTATGGGGGCGGGTCGCAGGGAGCACATGACACCGGTGCTCCGGGCTCTGCACTGGCTGCAATAAAGCATCGGGCCAGGTTCAAGGTGCTGGTTTTAACCTTTAAAGCCCTTCACGACCTGGGCCCTACTTACCTGTGGGACTGCCTCACTCCCCATGTGACTGTGCAACCCTTGAGATCGTCCATGGGAGCCTTTTTGAAGGTTCACCGGATGAGGTGGGTAGCCACCGATGTTAGATCTTTCTCGGTGGTCGCTCCTGTGCTGTGGAATTCGCTCCCGGAGGAGGCTCGTTTGGCTCCCACTCTCTTGCTATTTTGGTGTTTATGTAAGACCTGACTGTTCCACCAGGCTTTCGGCAAGGGGGGGGTGTAGGGTGGAAGGTTAGGGTCTTTCACCCCTGCATTATTGTATGTTTAACTGTTTAAAACTGTTTTATTGTTTTATTGATTGTTGCTGTTCGCCACCCCGGGCTGTCCTATGGGCAGGAGGGGCGGGATACAAATTTTTAATAAATAAAAAATAAATAAAATAAATAAAGATGTCAGGGCTGCAGCTGCCACTGAGAACCACCTCCTGCCCCGGTTCCTGGTGGATGTGCATATGCATTCCCGGGGATTCCGCAGGGGCCTATTCGCCTGGGAGGGTCTTGTCCAGGGGCCAATGTTTCACAAGCACCCTCCGGCCTCTCCCTGAGCTGCGCAACGCAACATCCTGCTCCGTGGCAACGCATTCCCCGTGACTGTACTGTGCCTTGCCTCCCCTTGGACAGTGGTACTCCTCCCCACTGTATTGTGTGACCCTTTGGTCGGTTGCCCTGTCTGCCAAACCCCATCTCTGCTTCTGTATACTCCTGCCTCCATCCATGTTGCGTTAACGAGCACCTCCATCCCTCCTGGAGTGAGTGCAACGAAGTCCCAGAGTGATGGTTGGGTGGAACGCCCATGGGCCCATGATCACCTGTTCACCAGCCTCTGTTCGCCTGTACCCCCCCTTATTCCCCATCACGAATAAAGACCTTGCCTGTGACTGTACATCCTATAGTGCTTTTGTGACAGTGTGCTACTCCGATTGCTCCTCCCATGTTTGCATCCCTTCCCGTGTGTGTGTTTGTGTGATCGGGGTCCAGGAGGGTTGTGTTTGTGATCACGTGGGCTGACAGGAAGCAACCTGTAGTGTGTCCTTTGTTCCCCTGGCAGCTCTCTCATGGATCATGGGTTTGGCCTGTGTGGTGATGGGGGCCCTACGCGTCCTGTTGACTGCACTGTCCTTGATCTGTTGTTGGCCACCTGGTGTCCTGCGACCCTGTGTGGGCCCCCGTCCTGTGCAGCCCCGATATTCCCTGTGGTGGTGGTGTCAACCACCTAGGTGGCTGTCCTGTCCTGTCGTGAGTTGCGTGTGCCACATGTGTGCTGGTGCTATCACATGGCAGTGCTGTCTGTTATGCACCTGTATGTGGGAGGGTGCTGGGTGCAGGCCTCAACCCTAGTGGCTACTGTTGCGCTGGAAGCCTTGGCACACACCAAACATGGTATCAGGCGGGGGTTACCCATTGTTTGGGCTCCCCACCGGGGCTGCCCCGCCTATCACCGCTCCTGTCGCTCCCTATTGGTTCCCACCCTCTGCACTGTTGGCGATGGATGGGCAGCAGGAGAGACGGGCTGCTGACTGTGAGTGCGGGCTTTTTCAGGCCCATCAGTTGTCCGCCCGTGTTCCAGCTTGATCCTAGCAGTTGGGGTGCTGGCATGGGTGACCCAGGGTCCATGTTTGGGGTGTGTGTGCTATGTGCTTCATGACCCCTTCTGACCTGCCCCATATCCATGCACCCTTTCCCCTTCTCCGTCTCCATTCTCCCCTCTAGCTACTCTGGTTGTTTTCCTGGCTGTACTTCGCCTAGGACAGATGGCCGGCCAGCTCCAGCGTGTGTCTCGGAGCTCCGTGCTGGGGTACGGCTGTACAAGGAGATGGGTGAGTGTGCTGCGTGTGTGTCGGGCCCTCTCCCCTGGTGTCTATTTGGGGTTCCACGTGGTTGGGGCTGTTGGACCATCCTAATGGCTTGACCCCTCTCCCTCTCTCCCAGTGCAGGTGATGATTACAAAGTGGACCATGGAGCAGGAGAAGGTTCTGTAGCTCCTCCTGCACCTCCTACAATCGGGTGCACCAGCTCGACCACGCCCAGGCGGATCGCTGGAGCCGGGTACGGCGTCCCTATGGAGGGGAGGGAAATCCGACCCATCTAACCTCTCGGTGTCAGCTCCCCAGCTCGACTGCCCCTGTTTCCTGTTCCTCTCTTTCTTCCCTATGCATTCAAGTTGATTTGCTCCCTTCTCCGGTTGTGTGTGTTCTCCTTCCCTGTGTGCTGTTCTCTTGTGTGGGCGCCTCATGGAGGTTGTGCCCAGTTGCTGACAGGTGCGGGGTATGTAGTGTTCCCACCCCCTCACCTGGTGGCTGTGCTGCAGCTCTGTCGGATACTTTGAGGTTGATCCTGGTTTCCCTGCGCTGGGGGTTGTGGCCACTCGGCTGACTGTCTTGCCTTCCTTATGTCCCCCTCCAGCCCTGTCTTGATGCCCCCCTTTCCCTGTGGTCCCTTGGGCTGGGGGTCTGTCCCCATGGCTGCTGTCCTGCTGCCTTGGCCCATCCCTGCCTTGGTGTTGGTCTCCCCCTTTGCCCACGCGCATCCATTGTTGGTGTTTTGAGAGCTGCAGCAGCTTTGCTGGCAGTTGGTGTGCTCTGCCCTCCCCCCTGCCATCCCCTGCCAACCCAGCTGTGGTGTGCGCTTCCGTCCCTGCCTCCATGACCGCTTGTGTCCCATTCCCAGGTCGTTTTTTGGGTGCGATGGGATTGTGTGTGCGGGGCTTTGCTGGGGGGTTGGGTGTTTGTGGCGCCCGCCTGGCTGGCCTCTGTCACGAGGCTGTCCGGTGGCCACTCCTTTGTGTCTCCTGTCATCCCTGCTCCCTCCTACCCCGTCCGCACAGGGTCTGGCAGTTCAGAGGCGGAGCTGCGTGACGCAGCTTCTATTGCCCTCAGCCAGCCATGTTGGCCCGTTGGTGTGCTGGGATTCCCTGCTGTTCACTGTCTCGGCTGTTTGTGTAAATGTCATGGGGGTTTGCTCGGTATTTCCCGGGGTGGGTGTTTGCCCGCTGGGTGTGTTCCGTCCCCTCCCCTTCCATCCCACAACCCCCCCATGGCGCTGTCCGTGTGAATGTCTCCCGGCTCGGCGCCGCCAGATGTTCGCTGGGGGTGCTCACCTACCCATCTCCACCCACAGGGCTGGCGGCAGCATTCGTATAAAAAAGGCCATAGATTGCAAATTGGAAAATCTAGTTTTATTGTTGATTCGCTAGCATAAAATATATTCGTTATATAGAAAGTGATTGAAACGTACAGTTCTGCTTATCACTACAGAATACATTTCACTACAGATTTCTTACCATAGGATCCATCTGCAAGACTATTGGCAATGACAACTTTCTTTCACTGAAGTCTCAACAGTCATAACAACAAAATCAGAAATTCCAATTTTCTTAGGTGATGACTGGAATATTACAATGCATAAATTTCTGAACAAATCTAACCCAACTGACAATTTGCTGAAATATAATCCCAGGCAGCCTACTTTTCAAATGAAAGATTTTAGCCTCAAAGCTGCCTGGAGACTAAAACATGAAAGAAGAAATGGACTACCGAACAAACTAGAAATGGGAAAGAGCTATTACAGAAGGAACAATCCCCCAGCTGGGACAGAATTGTTTCCCACAATATATTTTCTAATGATTTGATAAGGTACATTATTTTCCTTTGTTCACTCCATATATTTATGTATTGATTTTTCTCCACCTTTTAATCAGCCGATACACTCTTGCATGGAAGCCAAAGTAAGGTAATTTCTCCTTCAGATTGCATTCAGCACTCATCTACTCAAGAGTTCATTTCAGAGCACGGGATTGCGCCCGGGGCATGCCATCAGCAGGTGAGGGAATAAGGAAGAGAAAGAGAGAGAGAGTGTGCGAGCAGGCAACAAAACATCAAGTACAAATGAATAAATAAAAGAAAAGGGAAACAGAGCAGGCAAAAAGGAGAACAACAGGATTAATGTTTAAAATAAGATACTGTGGGTTTTTTAAGCTTAATAAAAACTTGTATTTAAAAAAGAAAAATATCAAAGAGCAGCAGCAGATAAGGAATACACCTGCAAAAGTTATTCTTGGCTAGATAAATGCCAAAGGTTTTCAATTACTACACTTGAGTTGCTACTGTCTGTGTCATTGCAGTAAGCAATAGGAATATTCCTTTATAGGGGATTTGTTGCATCCTATTAGTCATGAACTAGCTGTCCTTTTTGTTTGACTCCTATGGTGAGGGAGTCTAGGACACTTCCTTAGATCAACAAATTTCTGATATCAAAATGACATTAACTCTCACACTTATTGTTCGGGGCCAGGCATATAGCTTGAGATGTATAAATAATTAACATCATCATCATCATCTGCCTGAATCCACGTTAACTCCATAGAAGTCAGAAGAATTGTTATGGACCTACATGGATTTAACTATCCAAGGTATAAATTTTGCAGTTTAAAATAAAGAAAACTCCCCAAATTAAATTAACCCCTGCTGCAATAGGGCACAACTCCCTGGGAGTCAATGGAATTAAATTTGCTAACATAGTGTCTGCAAAGTTTTTCCATTAGAAAGATGCAGAGTTAAATTGTCAGCAAGAGTCAATAAAGATAGCACAATTTACTGATTTACCCAGCAGCACATCTAAGCGACAGTATGTTGAATCATTTTATTAATATTTATCTTTTTAAATGTTAATGAGAATAAATAAAAATCCAAGACAGAAACCAAGAACACCTCTTCATAATTGCTCCATTCTTTATGGTCTCGGAGAGACAAGAAGTAATATTTTCTTGCAAAAAACAAATAAAAAAATCTTAATAAAAAACCCCACCAAAATGTGAGTGGCTAATCTGGAGAAAGAGAACCAATTATTTTAAAATTTTAAACGTGACATAAAACAAAAAGCAGAATGCAAATCATAAGCAGAATGCAGATGATGCTTTAGCATCCCATACAAATAGCAAATACAACACACCCCTGTTCCTTCCAAACTAATAATATATTTACTGTTCTGCCATTGAGTAATTGGCAGAGGATTGCGATCTCAATGTCTAGAACAACACAGCACCATTGATCTCTATTAATAAATAACAATGATAAGAACATAAATAACCATCAAGGCATCTCTTAGCAACAATGACAGCATAAGTGACTCCTTAAGAAATCAATGATTTCTTTATTCACACACTTCCAAGCTGTACTTAAAAATACATATTCTAATTAGGAATGCAAATTCTGCCTTGTTAAACAAGGGGTGAAAACAGAAATGAACCTTAACTCTGCTTTAACATCACTTTAACATTCCTTATGCATGTTGCAGGGTGCACAGGGCACCAATACAGTCCTGCAACATGCATAAGAAATGTTAAAGAGGTGTTAAAGTGGAGTTACGTGCATATCTGTTTTCACTCAAAATTGTTCTCTCCAAAAAGTCACAAGGAAAAGCCTTCACTGGCCAATTTTCACTTTAGATATCATCAACAGCACACTCTGCAAATGACAAAGCTAGAAGGTGATGGATTTGTTGACATGAGAGGTTTCCTAAAAACAAATAAATTCCAGTGTTTCCCTGTCAGTTTTCATTGACTTTTTGAGATGAACTCTACTGTTGCTAGTACCCCACTCTTTAGGACTTTCCATTGGGAGAGAATTCCCCATACACATGCTCTGAGAATTCTCCTTACATCTTTATTTTGATGTCTTTTTTTCTATTTTGGAAGGGAAGAGGGTCAAAGAAAGTTACACAGTGACCTGAAATACCCACTAGTAGTTCCTTTCTGTTCTCCTGGAGACACAAAATGCCTGGAGACACAAAAGGTGGAATCCCATCAGAGGGGTTGAGAACAGGGCAATCCAAATATGTGTGACTAAAATATTTTCCAGTTAATCACTAGAAAACCACAGGTTAATATTTAGTTTATTAAAGAAACATTTTATCCAGGTTGCCTGTCTCCATGACTATCAGAGTCTTTCCAAACGGTTGTTCATAAAAACTCTTCCAATTCTACATCTTTATTCCAATTCCAGTGTTACTTTTCTTATAAGTTACTCTGTTTTACTTTACTCTCTTTTTGGGTAATTTCAGACATTATGTGATCACAGTCAACCACCCTGAATCACAGTGGATTCAGCGGGGGTGGCTGTGATTGCCGTAACATCTATTTGACCCCCGCTAGATGTTCACCACAATGAATCTCTGGTGGGGGTCAAAGCTAACCACGGTTCTGGACCTGAGGCCAGCCTCAGGTCCAGAACCGTGGTTGGATTGGCCACGATCTGGGATGGGGCGGCGCTGCACGTCTGCTTGCCAGCCCTGTCTGGAAATCGGGCCCCAACCACAGGATGGGGTCAGGCGCAGTGGCTTGATTGTCCGCTGTGCCTGCCCATCGCCCTGTGGGCGGCCGGCCGAGGGAGTGCGGGGGGGCGGGGCTGAGCGGCCGCAAATCACAGCCCTGCCCCTCCCCACGCACCCCCGAGCCCTGGTAGAGATCAGGCCGGCACGTCTAAAGGACGAACAGCCTGATCATGGACCGGGATCCAAGATGGATCCTGGTCCAAGGTTCAGCGTGGCGATCCGAGTTCATCAATGTAGCTGTTTTTACAGGAGGGGCGGGGTATAAATTGATACAAATAAATAAATAAATAAAATATCTCCCAATGTCTCCCACCCCTTGTCTGTCCTAGACTGTAAGCCATTCCCCACCCCTCCAGGGCAGATACATTGCTATAAACAATAATAATACTTAAGCCTTCAGCATTCTCTGATGTTTATTTGTTTGAAGAGTCATGAATATCCTCTTGAAACAAATTAAATAAATTACTAATGGATTACACGTGGGACAACAATAGCCATTTCCTTGTAATCATATCTTTGTACAATCAAACCCCATTTTAAATCTCTCCTCATTCAAATCTTCATGTGTCTTCATAAACTTGAGAATTCAACCTAATGGAGGTGAGATTGTCTCACTATA
>QEPC01009028.1:717914-722914 GCA_003113815.1 Sphenodon punctatus | reverse complement strand
ATAGTTATATGAGTCTTGGACGAAGGCACCGGGCAGAGGAGTAGCCAGAACTTACTGTGCCCCAGCCTGTTTCTGATTCCTATTTCCTACCCAGTCCTCAGTCCCCGGCACAAGCTGGGGGCTGAGAGGCAGCTAGATTCTGGATCCAGTTGGTTATTTATAGGAGCCTTTCCACATCCCATTGCAGCCTCCTGGAGTTGGACGGAACTCAAGATGAGAGAGTTTGGAAAAGTCTATGTGGTTTTTCAGCCATTTGAGTGACAAGCTGCTGGTTGCAGGGGGGAGCCAATTCTGCAGAGGATTTTTTTTTTTTTTTTAAAGTAGCTTATTACAGTAGTTGAAGAGGGACAGTCACATCCCCCCATCTTCAGAAACCATGCCCTTGGGTTCAAATGAATGTAAAAATAACCCCACGTTCAAGGTGCCCACCACAGTACAGTCAGTGCAAAAATGTTCCCCACAATAATGGTAGCAAAAATGCCCCTCCTCATTTGCATAATTGTGTGTGTTGATTTGTATATTTATGCAATCTGAAAATAGCTTACTGTCTGCATTTGAGGTTGGACCAAAAATAACAAATTTTTAGTAGAGCAACTTTTATAAAGAGATAAATCACACCTATGTAATATTACCCCTCACGTAAATCTGACTTGAACTCTTGACCTTTGGTTATCTTTTTGCAAAGCTATCCACCTGAGGTACAGATTACAGAAGCATCTGCGGGTTTCTCTTTTTAATTCGATCTCTAGAGCATTGATTCCCAAACTTATTGCCTGTGTGACCTCACTTTGAGTCTTCAGGTATTTCCACATTACGGTTCATGCCTTTGCCATGGACTATTCTGAGCTGTGGCAGGAGCCATCACTCTGGTCGGGACTTGGCCCGGCTGCCAAACAAACATATTGTGGCCAGACCAGGTACACGGATGGACATGCGTCCATTCATCCCCGCCCCCATACTACATGGAGTGGCTCGCCCCACCTACTCTGACGGACAGCCCTGGCGGCTTATGACAGCTGCCCTGGCTGCCCGGAAGCACCACCACTCCGTATCGGGGTAAGTACAGCAGGCCATCCTCTGTTAACGGCCTGCTTTACCCCTGGACAGGTAGTCCATACCCAGTTGTTGTTGGCGCTTACCCCAGCTGTGAGTTGGGGATGGTCCCACTATGGAGAGGGTGTTGGAGCCCACTATAGAGAGTGCGTTCTCGGTGGCTGCACCTCAGCTGCAGAACTCCCTCCCGGAGGAGACTCGCCTGGCCCCAGACCTACTGACTTTTCGTCGGGTTTGTAAAACTTGGCTGTTCTGCCAGGCATTTTGGTGGAGGGGACGGATGAGGGAAGGAGGGATGGGTTGAGGGTTAGGATGGGTGGGGCTTTGTTTTATGTTTATATTTTTATGGCTTCACCATGTTGTTTTATATTGTTATTTTATATATTTTATATTTTTGTTTTAAATTGTAAGCCGCCCCGAGCTGCTCTGCAGAAGGGGTGGGGTATAGAATTGTAAAATAAATAAACAAACACACAGCCTGGGCTAATACCACCACCAACACGAGAACAGTCACGGTAACGTCACATCTGAAAACACTCTTTAACGTATTTTTATAACCCCAGATAGCAACAAAGCCATGTAAAGTATATCAAATATCTATAACGATGTTGACCCCTTGCACAAATGGCACACCACCACTTGGTGTCCTGATCCTTGGTTTAAAATGTTCTTCACTGGAGTGCACACTGCCCACTAGTTAAATAACTTATTTTTACAGAGCTATAGCAGCACTAGCAGTGTGGCTCAGTAGCTAAGCTCCTGTGTTTCCCAAACCTTTGCGCTATGTCTCTTGACTGGGATGGGATGCCGGGAGCACTTTACACCAGTGCTCCATTCTCTGAACTGGCTGCCTATACCCTTCCAGGCCTGATTCAAGGTGTTGGTACTGACCTCTTAAGCCCTACATGGTCTGGTCCCTACCTATCCACGGGACCGCCCCACTCCCTGGGCTCTGGATCGACCCCTGTGGTCAGCCGGGGGTGCCTTTCTCAAAGTCCCTTGGGTTCTCCGGGGGGCAACTATGGAGAGGCCGTTTTCTGTGGCTGCGCCGTGACTGTGGAACTCCCTCCCAGGAGAGGTCCGGTTGGCCCCAGACCTCTCCTCTTTTCTGAGACAATGCAAGACCTGGCTGTTCCACCAAGAATTTGGGCAAGGTAGATGGGTGAAGCGTGGGAAGTCTGGGCTAGGGTGGGTTGGGGTTGTTTTATAGCAGCCTCCATATGGATAGAATGTTTTTATGATGTATTTATATTTCTATTTATAGTTGCATTTTATTGTAATTTTTATGACTTGTTAGCTGCCCCAAGCTACCTTGGCAGGAGGAGTGGGGTATAAATTAATAAAATAAATGGGCATGGACATGAGCGGGCAGTACGTGGGTAGGGGCACACACCAATTCCAGCCCATTTGATACCCCCCCCCATCATAAGAAGCGCGTGTGACTCCACCGAACGCACACAGGCCCGCCCCTCAGCCATGCCCATTTAAAAACATCCCCATTCTTGTTCCCATTTCTCCCAGGTGCAGCTGAGGGGGCACTGGAGGGAATGAGAAGCTGATTGGATTAATAAGATTGAGGTTCACACCAAGCTTGTTAGGCATTTACAGTCTCCCCCCACCCCCTCTCCCCGGGGAATTCCCTGTTGTATCATAAGGGCTAAGCTCACACCGTAGCATTCCCAGTCAGGGTATTGTAAGGTTTCTCTCCTGTGTGAATTCCCTGATGTATATTGAATGTCAATATTCTTCTGAAGCTTTCCTCGTGTTCCTGGTATGTGTAATAGTTCTATCCTGTGTAGAGTCTCACATTTTAAAAAGCAAATTTAAAAAATGAAAGACATCACACATGCATATAATATCGCCTTACCTAAAATAGATTTGAATGCTTTACTTGAGTGTCCTAATATAGAAGAAACTGGGAGAACTCAGGTGAGAATTAGTGCACAACAGACAAATTTAAGTGATTCCAAATTAACCGAAACAGTCACTTATAATGAGCAGAATAAGTATTAAAAGGATAGATTTAAACGTCTACATACAAATGCTAGAAGTCTAAAAAGTAAGATAGGAGAATTAGTGTGTTTGGCACTAAATGAAGATATAGACATAATAGGCATCTCAAAGACCTAGTGGAATGAAGATAACCAGTGGGACGTTTGTAATACCAGGGTACAAAATATATTGAAATGCCAGAGTAGATCAAGTTGGTGTCAGGGTGGAGGTATATGTTAGAGACAACACTGAATCAAGCAGGATTAAAACAGTGACTTTGGATCTAGTCCTAAATGGAGTGCAGGATCTGGTGCAAGGGGTAATGGTCAAGGAGCCACTTGGCAATAGTGATCATAATATAATCAAATTTGACATACTTATAGGGGAGAGAATGATAAATAAAACTACTGCAGTAACTTAACTTTAAAAGGGGGAACTATGCAAAAATGAGAAGATTAGTTAGAGGGAAACTAAAAGGAGCAGTTGCAAGGACTGAATGTCTGCAAGAGGTGTGGAGGTGTTGGGCCTCCCTTTTAACCCTGGTCACAAAATGGCCTCCAGCAAGAGGTGTTGGGCCATTAGGTGAGCAGTGGTAGAAGGGACACTTACGGAGGATAAGACCATTGCAGAAAAGGTAAAGGAGTTCTTTGCTTTGGTTTTCACTGCAGAGGATGTTGGGGTGATATCCATGCTGGGACTATTTTTTGTAGGTGATGAATCGGAAGAACGGTCACAAATCAACGTGACTCTGGAAGAGGTTCTAGCGCAAAACTGACAATTGGGGGAAACAGACATAATGTTAACTCCACTAACATTTCTCAGCCCTGTATTGGTGCCCGATGCAGCCCTGCAACATGCATAAGAAATGTTAAAGTGGAGTTAGTGTTATGCCTGTTTTCACCCACGCTACAAATCACGAGGACCAGATGGTATTTGCCCCAGAGTGAACAGAACTCAAATATGAAAATGCAGACCTACTCCCGGTAATTTGTAACCTATCACTAAAATCTGCCACTGTACCCAAGGACTGGAGGATAGTGAATGTAATGCCAATATTTAAAAAGGACTCTAGAGGTGATCCTGATGTCAGTGTCTGGCAAACTGGTGGAAATGGTTGTTAGGAACAGCATTATTGGGCACATTGATAAACATGACATAACAGGGAAGAGTCAACATAGTTTTAGCAAAGGGAAGTCGTGTCTCACTAATCTATTGGAATTTTTGAGGGTTGAAAAAAGCATGTGGATAAGGGTGAGCTGGTTGATATAGTGTTTCTGGAATTTCAGGAAGTGTTTGATAAGATCTCTTACGAGAGACTCCTGTGGAAATTAAAAAAGAGATGGGATAGAAGGTGTGTCCTATAATAAGAAAAAGCGTGGGACTAAATAATCAGTTTTCATAATAGAGAAAAATAAATAGTGGAATGCATCAGGAATCTGTGCTGGGACTGGTGTTGTTTAATGTATTTGTAAATGACCTGGAAAAGGGAGTAAAGAGTGAGGTTTCCAATTTACAGATGACACAAAGCTATTGAAGGTAGTTAAAAGCTGAGTGGACTGTGAGGACTTGCAAGAGGATCCTGCAGGACTGGGGGACTGGGCAACTGAATGGCAGATGAAATTTAATACTGACATGTGCAAAGTGATGCACATAGGGAATAATAATCCAAACTATATGTACACAATGGGTACTTTCAGACGTTACGGGCGGCCGGTTCACCAAAGCGAACCACCAGGGGGGGCGAACAGCGCAACCACGCCCGGGGGTTGGAAAACGACCCAAACAGACGTGCCGGGAACGGGACCACGGCCCGGAACCGGGCCGCACCATCACGGCCCGTGGCAGCACAACAGACGTGCAGCCGAACCCCCGGCGGGCGCTAAACCCCCACAAGGCACCGGGCAGGGGCGGGACACAGACATGGCCGACTGAGGGCAAACGAAGCCACAAGGCAC
>QEPC01009028.1:702503-717814 GCA_003113815.1 Sphenodon punctatus | reverse complement strand
GATCTTCTGGTGGCTAAATCTAAACGTCTCTATTCCATTCTTGTCCTCCTTGATCTCTCTGCTGCCTTCGATACTGTTGACCACTCACTCTTGCTGGATTCCCTTCACTCCCTTGGCTTTTGTGGCTCTGTCCATAACTGGTTCTCCTCCTCACTGTCAATAATTATTGATGGAGTCACCATCCTGCCTGTCCCCCAAGCCCGTAGTCTAGACTTCATCTTTGACTCACCCCTTTCTTTTAATCCCTACATTGTCTCTGTTGCTAAATCCTGTCACTTCTCCCTCCATAACATTGCTAAGATTCACCCTTTTCTCTCTGTCTCGTCTGCCAAAACTCTTGTTAAAACTCACCTCTTTCGCTCTGCTCTGTCTGACTCTTTATCCTGCTGAGCCACTATTCCTATACCTACGATCTGTTTACCCGTAGCCAGGATCCTTGACTAAGATCACTAATACAGATAACATAATAATGACGAATGCTACACTCGTCCATTGAAATGATTTCATAATCTATCTCCCTGTATAATGCTCCCATGCAGACCATTCAAATAAACTATTCACCAGTTGGAGACATGCCAAACCAAAGCCACATAGGACAAATGGATTTCACATTTTGCCTTGAGAAATCCAGATCATTTAATTTGAACTGTGGGTTGACAAGCTCAATAATGGTTATTTTCAGCTGTTAGAGGGGGTCTTCAACTCCATAACTCCACACCAGATCCTAGTAGACTTGATGGTCCATAGACTGCTGTGCTACAATAGTGATCTGGCAGACTTAAAGAGGCTGAGGTGTAGTCTGGAGAGAAGATGGAACCATCTGGAGTTCGATCTTCAGCTGTATAGAAAATTCATGCAGGCTTACAGAAAAGCTATTACTAAGGCCAAGCAGTTGTACTTGTCCTCAGGCACAGAAGCAAGGAATAGACCAGCACAACTGTTTCTGGGTGTGCACAGCCTCCAGATTGCCTCAGCGTATCTACAGTTTCTTGTATGGAGCATGGTGAAGACTTTGCGACATTCTTTGACGAGTGAAGGACTGTGGGCGGGTCTCTTTGGGCCTTCTGATGTGGAGAGCCATGGGATCCCAAAGGACTGTATTCCCCTGATCAACTTTATTGCTATTATTATTTAGATAGCACCAGAAGTGTAACTGCCACTGTACTATCCATAGTTATAGACAGGTCCCTACCTCCAGGGGGCCTTACAATCTAAAGGCAAGGGAGAGGGAGACAAGGGAGTGGTGAACTTCAGAACAGACAAAAAGTACGTTCATGAGGCTGAGAAGTTGCAGACTTTGACATGATTAATGACCAGGAGATCCATGCATTGAGGCCCACCACTTGTGCCTCAAACCCATGCCTATCCAGATGCTGAAGACAAGCACTGAGGTGGTAGTAACTTTGTTGACAAGCATCATTAACTCCTCTTTTACGGAGAGGAGGATACCTGCTACCCTTAAGTGTTCAGAGTTTCTCCCCCTTCTCAAGAAACCATCTCTTGATGAGGGTGTGCTTGACAATTAGCACTCTGTCTCTAATCTCCCCTTTTGAGGAAGGTTTTTAAGGCGGTTACGGTTACGGCAGTACAGCTGTAGAAGTATTTGGTCTCCAAAGACATTTTTGGGAACATTCAAGTCTGGGTTATGGCTGTCCAATGGGGTAGAGACCTCACTTGTCAAAATGTTAAATAATCTGCTAATGATCTTGGATCAATGACATCTAGGGATTTTGTTCATGCAGAACCTTACAGGAACATTTGATATGTCTGGCAACTCCTGTCACACCAGTGACATTCCTCAGCAGCCCAAGGTCAGTCAGTGTTTTGAGTCATGCCTACAAGCGTGGAGCAGTGGTGATGGATGGTTATGCATTATCCCTGAGAGAACTGAAATGTAGTGTCCCCCAAGGTTCTATCCTATTCCCCCTGTTGTTCAATGTATACACTGCAACCCTTTGGGGATGTTGTGACCCAGGTACGGTATGCAGTGCAGGGTGCCAGTGGTGGTGCCCCTTGACCCCCAGACCCGATTACTTAGAGCAGCAGCAGCAGCTCTACTTGAAAGAGACCTGAGCTGCAGCTACAGCTGCGGTGTTGCTAGAACATGCTGTGTTGCATGTGCGTTACAGATACTGGGCTTTCCATGGGTGGCTCCCTCCCCGCTCCCTGTTGTTAGAGCCAGGAGGAGGACGAGGAGCCAGGAGCAGGAACTGGGCGGAGCTTTGGAGCAGAGGCTCAGAGCGCTAGGGCCAGCTGTGTGTGCTGGAGGAGGCAGAGCCTGTGAAGAGGAAGGAATCCTTTAGGGGACAAACTCCCAAAGTTTGCGGTATGGGTGGCTGCTTCTGCCAACCATACCAAAGACATTGGAAAGGGTAGTTTGGTTTTCTGCGAAGTGGGGGGCAGAGTTGCCCAAGCCCCTATGGGGCAAAAAAACCAAGCCATTAAAGGACGCCTGGGGGCAGCTGAATTAGATGCCCCCAGGCCAACAGGCAGGAGAGCTGCTGCAGTTAGTTCAGTGCCCTGCAGGGGGACACTCAGGCTGGGAAATCTTCTCTTCTGAACAGCTTGGTCTGGCTCCAGACTCCGGAGATCATGAGGTATGGAGGTGGGAGTGCCATCATGTTGCAGCTGCAAACAGAGGAAGGGGGCCAGCCAGTAAGTTTGAGGGAGGGACTCTTGCCTCTTGGGCTCCCCTCCTCTTTAAAATTAGATATTTATGTTCTACTTTTTCTTTTTTTCACCTGGGGGAGTTGGAAAAAAAAACCTCCCATGCTATGGGAGGTTGGTGGGGGACCCGGGTGGAAGTGTCTACCGGCAGAATGTGGGCCTAGGCCCCTGGTAGAATGGGTGTGTGGGTGTGTGTGTGTGGTGGGTTTGGTGGGGTGGGATATTGGAATGGAGATCTGGAAAGTGGGATAGAGTGGGTGGGTAGAATGGGGGTCTGGAGATGGGATTGGGTGGGGTGGGTAGAATTAAAACAATTAATTTTTTTCTCACTCTAGTGTTATTAAAATTATATTATTTTTTATGAAAGCCTTATAAAAGGCAGTAAATTAGTACAGTCTGCATCAGTCATGGTGGGGAATCAAGATCTAATGTTTCTTAATCAAAACACATTTTGTCTTTGGACTTTTCAACAGTTTATAGAAGCAGGTTGGCATATAACTTGTAGTACTGGAATTTAGCAACCATTCCTCACAGTACACCATGTTTAAAGGTTTCCCCAAGAGGTTTCAGTTCATCTTAAATAATTACCTCATAATGCAAGGCCATGGATCTCTTCCCATTACAGAGCATAGAGGGACTGTATAAAAAGAAGCACAGCACTCTAATGGGTGTTGACCATACTGGTTGTTTTCCAAAAGTGGATTTTTTTCTGACACAAGGGATTTGCTAATGAAATCCCATCCTCTACTCCAAGCATAAGAAAAGATCTAAAACACTGCATGCCAGATTGTGAGTCTGACCCTGTGCTTGGGCAAGGGAGTAAGTACTCTTCTAAGGACTTCACAGAGCATGAGCATGTTAAAGTAAGCAAAATTACACAGGCCTGTACTTGTTCCCCAAAGCAGGTGGGTGGGAACTGGAAGGAGCTTTGGGGCTTCCGCCTACAATGTCCAGTGGTTATCTCACTGACCATTAAGACAGTTGTCTCCAAATGTTATTAAGAAGGTTTGCTTTGCTTGCTATGTTTGCATGATGCAGTGCTGCTTCCACCTTCCTCTCCCAAGCACTGGCCACGGCTACTCTTGTTTAAAATGGTCCCTTTACGGATTTCCGCCCTAATTGTCTGCTTTCTGTTTTTTGGGTGTGTGGACTTGTGGACTTGGATGGAATGGTTTCTTTGCTTGAATTTTCCCTGCATTTTAAAATGGTCCCTTTGCAGTTTGGCT
Source organism: Sphenodon punctatus (assembly GCA_003113815.1). Taxonomy (NCBI): domain Eukaryota; kingdom Metazoa; phylum Chordata; class Lepidosauria; order Sphenodontia; family Sphenodontidae; genus Sphenodon; species Sphenodon punctatus. The sequence goes on along the minus strand of QEPC01009028.1, from coordinate 713,921 downwards.
GGTGAGGCAAAGGAGCTGGGAAGAGGAGAGCTTGCTCCTTGAGTTCTTGGCTAGCTTGTGATGTGTGGGTGTCTTTGGTTGTGGTTTAGGTTGTGTTTGAGGGAGGGTGTGTTTGATTGCAATTTAATAAACCATTGCTTTGAGTCCAAGATCTGTATTCAGTGTGGGGGTTTTATTGATTGCATATTATTATTAAGCATTTATATAGTGCCAGCAGTGTACCTGGCTGGCGTTTTACAGTTGTTGTTGTTGAAGATGGGTCCCTGGCACAGTAGACTTACAGTCGAAGAAGGACACGGATAAGGGGAACACAGGAAGAGATGCACACATACCTATTTCCAGTTTTAGAAGTTTTTTTGTTTTATAGATGGAGAACCGGGACTGTAAATTTCAATATTACTTTCAAACTTCAGCTAGGCTCCCCTTACCGTTGGCCCCACCCTGCGCCCCACCAGCCTTAGAACCCACCAGCCGCCACTGTTATGACCAGATATGGGGTTGAGTACTATCCATATGCTAATGATACACAACTATATATGTCTTACCCCATGAGGCCTGTCAGCTGGGCCTCTGCCCTGGAGGAAGGTCTGGGTGAATGAACGAATGAATAAGTTTATTAACGGCTTTAGCCTTCACCTTAGCCCACATATATAAATCTTAAAAACAAACAAGATAATTCAGCAAAAATAATAATAATATCAATTGCCAATTACAATTTACAAAATAAATTACAAAGATTATATATACAAAATCAGGTTCCCCACAATAATCTCAGGGCAAAATTTAACACTAAGGGCAGATATCCCTGTCCTACATTGTGTCTACTATTATCGTATAGACCTTAATTTTGACTTTCCTTCCTTCTTTTAATTGACAACCAAAGGAATGTTGCAATAGCAGTCATATCCTCTGCATTGGCCAAAGTAAGAAGGAACCCATAACAATTATCAGAACCAAAGTCCATACCTACTTTTAGCAAAGGACACAACCAGGCAGCCCTCAGACTATAATAATATGGGCATCTCAAGAGAAAATGCTCAACCATCTCGATCTCACCCAAGCTACAGGAACAACGTCTAAGGTTATAATCAAGGCAAACACAGCGACCCTCAGTAACCGCAGTCTGAATAAGCTGAAACCACAAGAGCGTATAGCATCTGTGTAAGTTCTTAGGAAGGTCTGGGTGTTACACATGGTCAGGGATCACCCTGGATCCCAGAGCCACACCATAGAGTCCTACTGAGCAGCCACCAGTGAGGACAGTGTTGCGACCTTCAAACGGGCAGCTCCATACTCACAGTTCATGGACTTGTGCCAGCTGCCACACATGGTGCTAGCAAACTCCCTCTTCACCCCCAGCCACCTGAGCTGGGCAGCCACACCAGCAATCTTACGGTCCCCAGGTGGCCTGGGGATAGTGAGATCGCCAGCACACATTCCGCCCCCAACTGTCAGGTGGCCCTCAGGGAAGTGTGTTCACTTGCACGCCTCTCCCCCCTGCCGACTGTCAGCTGAGAAGGGCATGTTAGCACTACCTACAATGGAGTGCTAACATGCCCCTCTCATGTTAGGCTGCTTCCCTGGCTGTGACCTCCTCTTACCATGGCCGATGCTCTCCTTTCCTAGTGGGACAGGAGTGGAGTGGGGATCAAAGGCAGTGTATGGCCCCTGCGCTCCCCTCTCTGTGCTGCCTCTGACAGCTACTGGGAGAGGGAAACATAGGGTGAAAACAGACAAGACACTAACCACTGTTTAACCATCCTTGGTGGTCATTTATGCATGTTTCAGGGCTGCACAGGGCACCAATGCAGCCCTGCAACATGCATAAATAACCACCAAGGGTGGTTAAAGGGTGGTTCGCGTCATTTCTGTTTTCACCCATAGAAGTCCCCAGAGGCTCTCAGGGGCGCAATCTGTGGTCCCCTCTTCCTGCTGTCTCTCATCTGAATGTGAGAGTCACCCTGCCATCTCTCATTGTTCAGAACGTGGCAGCTACTTACTGGTTTTGACAACAGTGGCCATATTATGCTCACCTTGCATTCTTTGTATTGGCTGCCTCTAGAGCGAAGAAAATTGTAGTGCTTCTTTTTTAAGACCCTGAATGGCATCTCCTGGATATATTTGATACCTGCTTCTGGAACTTCACCTTATTGGTTATGAGCACTCAGATGCCACCCGTAGTTTGGGGATCCCGCCATCACGCTTTAAGCTGGTAGGTGATCAGACCTTTGCTGTAGTGGTTCCCTCAGTATGTAACTCACTCCCTCCAGATGTTCATCTCAGTTTCTCCCTCCTCACCAAAAAGCACCAGAAAACATTTTTGTTCTCCAGGTGCTCGTAGAGAATCCAATCGTTTCCCCTTCATTTATTTTTCCTCCCCTTTTACTGGATGACACTTGGAGCACTCAACAATATTAAAAATACAATAAAACTATTTAAAATCCATATAAAAAATTTAATTTGTTTTAAACCAATTTAACGTTGTAAGCTGCCCTGGGCTGCTTGCAGCAGGAGAGGCGGGGTAGCAAATAATCTTATAAATAAATAAATAAATAAATAAATAAAATTGATTTTAAGTTATGTTGCTTTAATGTATTTTTAATGCTGTGAAGCACTCCAAGCATCATCTGGGGGAGGGGTGCTATTTTAAATAATAATAATTTTTAGAAGGTCAGAGGAAAACAACTATCTTTGCATCTGGCAACATGAAGCTTTGACACTTGGTTGATATTATAAATAAGATCATAACTTTACAGCAAAAGATTCAATGTTTCCCATATGAAAAAATTAAAAGAAATCACACTTTCAACCATATAAAGCTAAAAACAAGCTCTTATGCTCTTTTTAATTCATCTTGCGCACAGGTAAAATTGAGCATCATCAACCCACAGTTCAATATATCAGTTATTTCCCTGGCAGAGAAAAGTTTAACAGCAAGTCTTCCAGTCTAAGAAACATTTGTTGTTGCTCTTTCAGCAAGCCAAAATCAATACCAGTGAAAAACAAAAGTAGTTTAAACTTTCCTTTCTGTATTTTATTCTTCCTTTAGTCTTCTGCAATCCCAAACCTATGAAAGCTATGGAAGGCAGCTAGAAGGGATGGTGGTGATCTTATACAGTACGAGACTCCAGCTGTCTGAATATTACCTTACTCCTTGATAGTGTCAGAAGTGAACCGATACTGTGTCTTTACCATACTCTGTTCAAACATGGCGTCATACCTATATAGCTTGAATAGGTTCAACCAAGGGTAAAACTAGACATGAGAGCAGCCCGCTTTGCCCCGCAGGACTTTGTCACATTTGGTTCATGACCACCAGATGCTGACCCAGGTTATCCTGGGTTGTGTTGGTGGCGAGCCAAGGCTATCACCTCAACAACCAGCTAAAGTAACAGCCCAGGCTAGGGCCTGCCCGACCAGGGCACAATGGGCTGTCCTGGAACTGCATGTCTGTTTCCAGGCCAGTCTCCTGGCCCGGACTGCCACCATCGATCATCATTCTCCCTACCCCGACAGGGCTGTGCTTCTGTCAGCCTGGCTGGGAGAATGTGGGTGCAATCCAACAGGCCACACACAGCTCGCTGGTGCAATGCCCGGCCAGTCAGTGGGCACACATTTGCGCATGTGTTCCCCCTGCGCAAACCGCTCGGCGCAACAGGGAGTTCCTGCTGATGACACCCCTCTCCCCCCGAGCCCACACACTCCACAGCCCGGGGGATGAAGCAGGCATGACTCCTGCTCCATCCCCTGGGCTGCGTGGGCTCAGGGGAAGGGGCCATATTGGCAGGAGAAGCAAATGCACAAATTTGCACCAGCATAAGTTAACTGTGCCCAGCGTAGGCGTAGTTTATTATGGGGTGTTGGATTGCACCCAGTCTGTTTTATGTTCCAGCTGGCGCACACCCTCTATACCCAGGCTGCCTGTCCCAGGTCAACTTGGGACACAGCAGCCTGAACATCACTTATGGCTTTACCCCAAGCTTCATCCACCTCAATACAACACTTTCCCTTTTCTACTTGCTGTTTCTCCCACACTTTCTTTAATGTTCTTTCTGGGACAAGTAGTCACTGTTGGCTCTGTGTTCAATCCTTCTCCTGGTAGTAGATGAGCTGTGCAGAACAGGGGTGAGAATAGAAAGTAAAGAAAGCCTCAGCTTGAATTGAGGGAAGAAGAGCCATGCTTCACATTCAATCATGCTCCTCTTAGGACTGATTCTCACAAGTGCTTTTTTAGAGGCAAGTACTCTTAATTTATTTTAACCCCACCTCATCTCCCATGTTCACAATATCACAAGGCTTAGAATGAGAAAAAAAGGCAGAGGGGTTAATTATTTCTTGAAATGAGTGGAGAAGCAGGCTCCTTACTAAGCGGGGCACTCTCATGTATATTGTTCAAGGGCATTACTACCATCCATTAAATCCTCCACTGTTCTGGCACCTTCCCCACTTGTTCCTTTGTTTTTTCATCTCACAAGTCTCTGTCCCACTCACTACTTGTTAATCCAGTTCTTCCTGCAGGAGGTTCACTGCAATTTCCCAATGAGGGAAATGCGGGGAGAAGTTCTATTTAATCTATTTCTCCTTGCTCAGGGAGAGTGCCTGTGATAACTTAATTTTCTGTGATATTTTATTTCTTAAGCAGAAAACAATGCTGTATCTTTAGTAGGAAAAAAAATTACTAAGACATCATAATGTTAATTCTTTAATAAGGCCTGCTCTTACAAGAAAAAAAATACTTGGAAAAAATAGTCTTGACTAATATGGACTCATCATCAATTGTTACCTAGAGCAACCGGAAGCAGGTTGTACAATGTACTTGTTATGGATACGGTATTGTTTATTCGATATTTTGTTGTGTTCTTATTTATTTTATCTTTTTATTTTAATTGTATTAAGTGTGTGTGTGTGTGTGTGTATATATATATGTGTATACACACACACACACACACACTCAGGCTATGCTATGGCGAAGGCTAAGCCATAATAAATTCAATAAGGCCTGCTCTTACCAAAAAAAAAATACTTGGAAAAAAGAGTCTTGTGTAACAAGAAGTAAGGGAAAAAATAAATAAAAAGAGCACATTAAAAATAATTAGAGCCAGCCTTTAAAGTTATTATTACAATCCGACTGGAGACTTTCTATGGCAAACTTTAATAATATTGTTTGTAACCACATCACTCACTTTGCTCTTGCTGAAATTCATTTTTGATAATGCAGCGGTAACATCTCAGGAATAATATTAAGTTTCTACTTCATATTAAAGTAGAATTGTATTAGCATGATACACTATCTACGTCCCTGCTGGGATTATTTTCATGAGGGAAGAACAGTGTGTTATTTTTCTATTACTGAAATAAGTTATCTATTTTAACAGTAGGGAATATATTTCAAAGATGCAAAAATTAACAAAACTTATTGAATGCAATCCTGCTACCAGGTTACACCGGCAGCAAGCACAGCGGTGATCTGGGTGGTGGGTGCTCAGGCGTGCATGGCAACGTGGGGCAACGGTGCGACCCATGCTACTGTGACCCCTGAGCCCACACCCCCCGCAGCCTTGGGGATGAAGCAGGCAACGGCTACTGCTTCATCCCCCAGGCTGCGGAGTGTGTGGGCTCAGGGGGCCGCATCGGACAGAGTGCATCATTGCCCCGCACTGCTTGCTGTGCCGGTAGGGCGTGTAGGCATAGTTTGCAAGGGCCGCAGGATTGTACCCATGGTGATGATGAAATACTCATTCCATAAAATAATGTGAACAGAAATATCATGTCCCTGATACACTGAGTTTTTGGTATTATGTGGTCGTTTTTGGTATTACTGTCATCCATTCTCTCCTGTTTATTAACAACAACAACAACGGCTCAGGGAGGGTGGGATAGCATCTTTTAAAAAACAACAATTAAAAACAACAATATAAAATTTGAAAAGAAATAAAAATTAAGATAAAAACAATACAAGTTTGGATAAAAATCTATGTTCTCCCACCAAACACCTGACCAAATAAAACCTATTGCATTTATTTTGAAATATGCTCAGGTTCTCCTGAACCTTTAGGGGAGAAAGCTGTGGAACAGTCACCTAGAAGGCCACTCCATGCATCTTTATCATAAAGACAAATTCCGTGTGCTGATGGAACTACCTAGAGGTCATTTTTGGCTGACCTTAGGAGTCACAACAGATGGTACAAACAGATGTGCAGCCAGTGGAAAATCATGGGCAACATGGCCTGGGTCAAGTAAGGACACTGAACTGATGTGCCTGTGGCTGAGTAGTCTTGCTGCACGCATGGCCCAGGTAGGGCTGAGATCACAACAAGCGTGCAGGCAGCCGGTCCTGCCCATGTAGTGCTCCCAGTGCGCCANGCAGGAGAAGCAAATGCACAAATTTGCACCAGCATAAGTTAACTGTGCCCAGCGTAGGCGTAGTTTATTATGGGGTGTTGGATTGCACCCAGTCTGTTTTATGTTCCAGCTGGCGCACACCCTCTATACCCAGGCTGCCTGTCCCAGGTCAACATGGGACACAGCAGCCTGAACATCACTTATGGCTTTACCCCAAGCTTCATCCACCTCAATACAACACTTTCCCTTTTCTACTTGCTGTTTCTCCCACACTTTCTTTAATGTTCTTTCAGGGACAAGTAGTCACTGTTGGCTCTGTGTTCAATCCTTCTCCTGGTAGTAGATGAGCTGTGCAGAACAGGGGTGAGAATAGAAAGTAAAGAAAGCCTCAGCTTGAATTGAGGGAAGAAGAGCCATGCTTCACATTCAATCATGCTCCTCTTAGGACTGATTCTCACAAGTGCTTTTTTAGAGGCAAGTACTCTTAATTTATTTTAACCCCACCTCATCTCACATGTTCACAATATCACAAGGCTTAGAATGAGAAAAAAAGGCAGAGGGGTTAATTATTTCTTGAAATGAGTGGGGAAGCAGGCTCCTTACTAAGCGGGGCACTCTCATGTATATTGTTCAAGGGCATTACTACCATCCATTAAATCCTCCACTGTTCTGGCACCTTCCCCACTTGTTCCTTTGTTTTTTCATCTCACAAGTCTCTGTCCCACTCACTACTTGTTAATCCAGTTCTTCCTGCAGGAGGTTCACTGCAATTTCCCAATGAGGGAAATGCGGGGAGAAGTTCTATTTAATCTATTTCTCCTTGCTCAGGGAGAGTGCCTGTGATAACTTAATTTTCTGTGATATTTTATTTCTTAAGCAGAAAACAATGCTGTATCTTTAGTAGGAAAAAAAATTACTAAGACATCATAATGTTAATTCTTTAATAAGGCCTGCTCTTACAAGAAAAAAAATACTTGGAAAAAATAGTCTTGACTAATATGGACTCATCATCAATTGTTACCTAGAGCAACCGGAAGCAGGTTGTACAATGTACTTGTTATGGATACGGTATTGTTTATTCGATATTTTGTTGTGTTCTTATTTATTTTATCTTTTTATTTTAATTGTATTAAGTGTGTGTGTGTGTGTGTGTATATATATATGTGTATACACACACACACACACACACTCAGGCTATGCTATGGCGAAGGCTAAGCCATAATAAATTCAATAAGGCCTGCTCTTACCAAAAAAAAAATACTTGGAAAAAAGAGTCTTGTGTAACAAGAAGTAAGGGAAAAAATAAATAAAAAGAGCACATTAAAAATAATTAGAGCCAGCCTTTAAAGTTATTATTACAATCCGACTGGAGACTTTCTATGGCAAACTTTAATAATATTGTTTGTAACCACATCACTCACTTTGCTCTTGCTGAAATTCATTTTTGATAATGCAGCGGTAACATCTCAGGAATAATATTAAGTTTCTACTTCATATTAAAGTAGAATTGTATTAGCATGATACACTATCTACGTCCCTGCTGGGATTATTTTCATGAGGGAAGAACAGTGTGTTATTTTTCTATTACTGAAATAAGTTATCTATTTTAACAGTAGGGAATATATTTCAAAGATGCAAAAATTAACAAAACTTATTGAATGCAATCCTGCTACCAGGTTACACCGGCAGCAAGCACAGCGGTGATCTGGGTGGTGGGTGCTCAGGCGTGCATGGCAACGTGGGGCAACGGTGCGACCCATGCTACTGTGACCCCTGAGCCCACACCCCCCGCAGCCTTGGGGATGAAGCAGGCAACGGCTACTGCTTCATCCCCCAGGCTGCGGAGTGTGTGGGCTCAGGGGGCCGCATCGGACAGAGTGCATCATTGCCCCGCACTGCTTGCTGTGCCGGTAGGGCGTGTAGGCATAGTTTGCAAGGGCCGCAGGATTGTACCCATGGTGATGATGAAATACTCATTCCATAAAATAATGTGAACAGAAATATCATGTCCCTGATACACTGAGTTTTTGGTATTATGTGGTCGTTTTTGGTATTACTGTCATCCATTCTCTCCTGTTTATTAACAACAACAACAACGGCTCAGGGAGGGTGGGATAGCATCTTTTAAAAAACAACAATTAAAAACAACAATATAAAATTTGAAAAGAAATAAAAATTAAGATAAAAACAATACAAGTTTGGATAAAAATCTATGTTCTCCCACCAAACACCTGACCAAATAAAACCTATTGCATTTATTTTGAAATATGCTCAGGTTCTCCTGAACCTTTAGGGGAGAAAGCTGTGGAACAGTCACCTAGAAGGCCACTCCATGCATCTTTATCATAAAGACAAATTCCGTGTGCTGATGGAACTACCTAGAGGTCATTTTTGGCTGACCTTAGGAGTCACAACAGATGGTACAAACAGATGTGCAGCCAGTGGAAAATCATGGGCAACATGGCCTGGGTCAAGTAAGGACACTGAACTGATGTGCCTGTGGCTGAGTAGTCTTGCTGCACGCATGGCCCAGGTAGGGCTGAGATCACAACAAGCGTGCAGGCAGCCGGTCCTGCCCATGTAGTGCTCCCAGTGCGCCANCCCAGGTCAACCTGGGACACAGCAGCCTGAACATCACTTATGGCTTTACCCCAAGCTTCATCCACCTCAATACAACACTTTCCCTTTTCTACTTGCTGTTTCTCCCACACTTTCTTTAATGTTCTTTCTGGGACAAGTAGTCACTGTTGGCTCTGTGTTCAATCCTTCTCCTGGTAGTAGATGAGCTGTGCAGAACAGGGGTGAGAATAGAAAGTAAAGAAAGCCTCAGCTTGAATTGAGGGAAGAAGAGCCATGCTTCACATTCAATCATGCTCCTCTTAGGACTGATTCTCACAAGTGCTTTTTTAGAGGCAAGTACTCTTAATTTATTTTAACCCCACCTCATCTCCCATGTTCACAATATCACAAGGCTTAGAATGAGAAAAAAAGGCAGAGGGGTTAATTATTTCTTGAAATGAGTGGGGAAGCAGGCTCCTTACTAAGCGGGGCACTCTCATGTATATTGTTCAAGGGCATTACTACCATCCATTAAATCCTCCACTGTTCTGGCACCTTCCCCACTTGTTCCTTTGTTTTTTCATCTCACAAGTCTCTGTCCCACTCACTACTTGTTAATCCAGTTCTTCCTGCAGGAGGTTCACTGCAATTTCCCAATGAGGGAAATGCGGGGAGAAGTTCTATTTAATCTATTTCTCCTTGCTCAGGGAGAGTGCCTGTGATAACTTAATTTTCTGTGATATTTTATTTCTTAAGCAGAAAACAATGCTGTATCTTTAGTAGGAAAAAAAATTACTAAGACATCATAATGTTAATTCTTTAATAAGGCCTGCTCTTACAAGAAAAAAAATACTTGGAAAAAATAGTCTTGACTAATATGGACTCATCATCAATTGTTACCTAGAGCAACCGGAAGCAGGTTGTACAATGTACTTGTTATGGATACGGTATTGTTTATTCGATATTTTGTTGTGTTCTTATTTATTTTATCTTTTTATTTTAATTGTATATGATCTTGTAAGTGTGTGTGTGTGTGTGTGTATATATATATGTGTATACACACACACACACACACACACACACACACACACACACACACACTCAGGCTATGCTATGGCGAAGGCTAAGCCATAATAAATTCAATAAGGCCTGCTCTTACCAAAAAAAAAATATTTGGAAAAAAGAGTCTTGTGTAACAAGAAGTAAGGGAAAAAAATAAATAAATAAAAAGAGCACATTAAAAATAATTAGAGCCAGCCTTTAAAGTTATTATTACAATCCGACTGGAGACTTTCTATGGCAAACTTTAATAATATTGTTTGTAACCACATCACTCACTTTGCTCTTGCTGAAATTCATTTTTGATAATGCAGCGGTAACATCTCAGGAATAATATTAAGTTTCTACTTCATATTAAAGTAGAATTGTATTAGCATGATACACTATCTACGTCCCTGCTGGGATTATTTTCATGAGGGAAGAACAATGTGTTATTTTTCTATTACTGAAATAAGTTATCTATTTTAACAGTAGGGAATATATTTCAAAGATGCAAAAATTAACAAAACTTATTGAATGCAATCCTGCTACCAGGTTACACCGGCAGCAAGCACAGCGGTGATCTGGGTGGTGGGTGCTCAGGCGTGCATGGCAACGTGGGGCAACGGTGCGACCCATGCTACTGTGACCCCTGAGCCCACACCCCCCGCAGCCTTGGGGATGAAGCAGGCAATGGCTACTGCTTCATCCCCCAGGCTGCGGAGTGTGTGGGCTCAGGGGGCCGCATCGGACAGAGTGCATCATTGCCCCGCACTGCTTGCTGTGCCGGTAGGGCGTGTAGGCATAGTTTGCAAGGGCCGCAGGATTGTACCCATGGTGATGATGAAATACTCATTCCATAAAATAATGTGAACAGAAATATCATGTCCCTGATACACTGAGTTTTTGGTATTATGTGGTCGTTTTTGGTATTACTGTCATCCATTCTCTCCTATTTATTAACAACAACAACAACGGCTCAGGGAGGGTGGGATAGCATCTTTTAAAAAACAACAATTAAAAACAACAATATAAAATTTGAAAAGAAATAAAAATTAAGATAAAAACAATACAAGTTTGGATAAAAATCTATGTTCTCCCACCAAACACCTGACCAAATAAAACCTATTGCATTTATTTTGAAATATGCTCAGGTTCTCCTGAACCTTTAGGGGAGAAAGCTGTGGAACAGTCACCTAGAAGGCCACTCCATGCATCTTTATCATAAAGACAAATTCCGTGTGCTGATGGAACTACCTAGAGGTCATTTTTGGCTGACCTTAGGAGTCACAACAGATGGTACAAACAGATGTGCAGCCGGTGGAAAATCATGGGCAACATGGCCTGGGTCAAGTAAGGACACTGAACTGATGTGCCTGTGGCTGAGTAGTCTTGCTGCACGCATGGCCCAGGTAGGGCTGAGATCACAACAAGCGTGCAGGCAGCCGGTCCTGCCCATGTAGTGCTCCCAGTGCGCCA
>QEPC01009028.1:663659-698092 GCA_003113815.1 Sphenodon punctatus | reverse complement strand
AAAAAAACCGGTACACCGAAATCCGGTACCGGGTCCGGATTACCGGGTCGAATCCGGTAATGCCGGTACGCCCGATACCGGCATTATCGGATACCGGTAGATCCGGAATTCCCACCCCTACTATTTAGGGATGACATTTTGTGAAAAAGGGGAGGAGCAGAGTACAAAGGCAGTTTAATTTAATTTATTTATTTTCAGTACTTATAGCCCGCCCCCTCCTGCCCAATGGCAGCTCGGGGCGGCGAACAGAAATGCATTAAAACAAATACAAGCATATAAAACACTATAAAACATCAATTAAAACAAAAAAAAACTGAGGCGTGAAAGATAACAATCACTACCCATCCTCCAAAAGAAAAAAGAACCCCCCCACCCACCAATTACACGCCCCATCACCAAACGCCTGGTGAAACAGCCAGGTTTTGTACTGTCTACGGAAAGAGGGGATATCCGGAGAGAGACGAATCTCCACCGGGAGGGAGTTCCACAGTCGTGGCGCAGCCACCGAGAATGTCCTCTCAAACGTCGCACCCCAGGAAACCTGGAGGACCTCCAAAAAGACACTGCCGGCCGACCACAGGCACCGATCCAGGACGTGGGGGATGAGGTGGTCCCGCAGGTAAGTGGGCCCAAGCCATATAGGGCTTTAGACGTGATAACCAACACCTTGAATCTGGTCCGGAAGACTATAGACAGCCAGTGCAGAGAACGGAGCACCGGTGTTATGTGCTCCCGGTGATCCGTCCCCGTCATGAGGCAGGCCACTGCATTCTGCACCAGCTGCAGCCTTCAAGACATTACCAAGGATAGCCCCACAGAGAGTGCGTTGCAGTAGTCTAAACTCGAAGTGATTAATGAATTGACAGTGGCAAGGTTGGAGTCTGAGATATATGGCCGAAGGTGATGGACCAGATGTAACTTACTAAATGCACTCCTTGCCATAGCCACGACCTGGGTATCCAGGTGGAGCTGTGAACTGAGGAGGACTCCAAGACTCTGAACCTGAGGGACCAAGGAGGGATGTATCCCATCGATAATGAGGGCCTCAACCTCCTTTCCCTTTCCCACCATCATCACCTCTGTCTTGTTGGGATTCAGCTTCAGACTGTTCGTCCTCATCCAATCCCTCACTGCAGTCAGACTCCGGGTAAAACACCAAGACTGCTGGGCTTGGGTAAGATGAAAACGAGAGGAAGAGCTGGGTGTCATCAGCATATTAACAACACTGCACCTCAAATCCTCTCACAATCTCGCCTAGGGGTTCCATGTACATGTTGAACAGGAGAGGGACAGAATGAATCCCTACGGAACTCTGCCCGTGAGTTCCTCCAACACCACGTGCTGAGTTCTACCAGCCAGGAAAGAGCAGAACCATTTAAGAACTGTTCCGCCCACTCCAGCACGGTCCTGCAGGTAAGTCACCAGTATCTCATGATCAACCATGTCAAAGGCATCCGAAAGAACTAACAAAATCAAAAGAGTGGACCGACCTCATTCCAACTTCCAGTACAGAACATTGACCAAGGCCACAAGCACAGTCTCAGTGCCATAGCCTGGACAAAGGCCAGACTCTGAGGGATCAAGGAATCTGATGCAGTCCAGATGCCCCTGGAGCTGCTGGGCCACTGTCTGTTCAATAACCTACCCTAAAAAGGGAAGGTTAGAGACTGGCAGATAGTTGGCAAGGGCGTCAATGTCAAGAGATGGCTTCTTGAGCAAGGGCCGCACTACAGTCTCCTTCAGGTACCCCGCGGCCCTGCCCTCCTCAAGGGAGTCATTGACAACCCCTGCCACCAGCAGCCCTAACATCTCCTGGCTGGTTTTCACCAGCAGGTGTGGCAGGATCAGATAAACAGGCACTCAAAGCTGTGGTAAGAGCCATATTTCACATCACCTGCAGTTAGGATAATCTATCTGTGACTAGCTCAAGTGACTTTTAATATAGCATGAACTACAGAAGCTGAATAGATCTAGGGAGATTAAATGATCCCAAAATACCATGTTATTAATGCTTAAATCAGTACTTTAGTTTTAAATCTTAAAATAACTTAAGTAAACCGATAGTGCTAGAGGCTGAACTCTTCTATATTAACTAGGACAGAAGTGGGCAAACTGTGGCTGTAGAGACATAAGCAGCCCTTTGGCCGTATTGTGGTTAATAATAATAATCTTTACTGCACTTGAGTAAGGATTTATAGAGCCCCTCCCTGCATGGCACTCAGAGCACTTTACAGAATATATAACAATATATAAGTATAAAACAATTTAAAACAGTAATAAAATACTTTGGGGGAAGGAAAAAATGGAGAACAGAGTACACTTAAGGGAACCAGCAGTGGATCCTAAAAGCACCTAGAAAATAAATAGAATTCAAATGGCAATAAGGAAAGAAAATTCCCAATGAAAGTGTTGTGCTATACTCTTTGACCAACAGTCAGAGGCCGTTTTCAGACAAGACACTCTCCACCCACCCACTATACATGTTGCAGGGCACTCATAGGGCAATGCTGCAGCCCTGCAACATGTGTAGTGGGTGTGTGGGTACTAGTAGGTGGCGAGTGTGTTGTCTGAAAATGCCCAGAGATTTACCAATATGGGGTGTGGCTAACACCCAATCTAGTACTGTACTTCGCATCATTGCGTTCCTATTTGCTTCTATAGAACTTACAGCTTTTTATATTCTGCTTCTGATATGCTCATTGATTTTTTAATTTGATTTCTTCAATAATATCTCCCCACCCACCCCCATCATCCGTCGTGTTTTGTAATTTAACTGTTATCCAAATGTCATCCATTATCTTAACAGGCAGTTAAAGTAATGTTGTAGCATAAGAGAAAATATATAACTGTCCTGACCTAAAACACACCAAATTACATATTTCAAATGCTTATTTTTCAAAATCTCCCGGGGAATTTTTTTAAAGAGGTACATTCCTTCTACTTAATAGTCAAAAACAATATTTCTTGTCTTTATTACTGGTAAGCTTTGCATACGTAACAGATATAACACACTGTTCTCTTTTTCAACAGGTAGTATACCTGAGATGGCAGATAACTGTTACTTTGATTGGACGTTTGACTGTGTTGGCAGGTCAGACAAGCTTACAGTTGTCAGACCTCAGAGAATACAAACTATTATCAAGTGCAGTAAGGATTATGGTGATGGAAAGCATACTGAACTCCAGAAGCAATTACATGAAAATGACCAACTAGAAGTACACTGTCATGAAAGTTGTGTTTCCACATACCCTTCCATAAATCATTTGCAACAATACACAAAGCGTTCAGCAGATGGTGAATCCAGTAAATGTCAAGAGAATCCATCGATCTGACATTTCTTCATTTAGTTTTCAAAACACTGTACTTTTGTGGAGAGGACTGCATCTTGAAAAAGGATAGAAAGAATCCAGACAGTTGGAGGCCAGCATATCTCATTCATCAGGTGCAAGACAAGACAGCAAAGAAGTCCAGCAAAGAAGTTATTCTTGACACATGTAGTGAACGAAATTATGATTTGGGCATCCCAAGTCAGGGTAAGAGTAGCTGGTGCTAGTGACTGACTGACATGCTGCAGATGAAAAATATCATGTTGACTGTTGTAATAAGTTTATTATGCGCACTAAGGGCAGTTTATGCATCAATACATACAGGCAAGTGTTCAGAAAATGATAACGATCAGCCTTATAAGGAAGTTTTGAAAGCCCTCAGATTGGATGAAGCACTATCTGGAACTCACCGGAACTGCATAGGTTATATCAAGGCAATGGTGGGTCTCAACTTAGCCATCCAAACTTAACCAAAACACGGGCTGAATTCAAGGAAGTTCTCCTTGTGCTACCTTCGCCTGGATATGCCAATATTATAGCCTTCTGAACAAAAGTCTCTTCTCTCCTGCGGTTGGCACCAGGTGAAGATGATACAGTGCCAGGTACACTGCTGGCACTGTAGTAATAATAATAATAATAATAATAATAATAATCTGCAACAGTATCCAAGCAGATTAAACATGAGGTAAAATCAATCGCAAGAGACAGAGAGCACTACAAGATATGTCTGAGTAAAGAAGATGCTCGACAAGCATCCAGTAGGACACTCATGGAACTTTTGGGGTCACTATCACACTTGATGACACACCACCACCAGCACTACTGATGGGTTATATGGTTACTGGCACTTTGTCTAACACACCTACAGATTGGGTTACGCATAAAGATGTGCCATTCTAAAGAGATGGTAAGCTTCGTGCACAACGTTCAGGTGGCTTGTACTCATGATGAAATACTGAACTTTAAAAAACAGCTGCTTTTTCTGCTGCAGAAAAATATGAATTATCAGGCATAACTGATAGTGAAACGTTTCACTTAAGTTGGAGCTGACAACTTTGATGCCGAAATTTCATCTGAGAATGGAAAACAATCCACACATTACCTAGCTGTGCTTGTGGCACAAACAAAAAAATATGACGCTGAATCTGCAGAATCCAACACTTGCTCAATGATCAAACAAATAAAAAAGAAGACATGTCACAATGCATAGAGTATGAAGCACATATTAATTGATATCATGGGCCTCAAATGCCCAATACCTAAAAATGCAGCTTTGAAAATGAAATCACCATTATCTTTACCGTGTAATCATGTTGTTTCCACCAAGAAAGCTAGAGAAAGATTTTGTCTTTGTCAAAGAAATACTTTCAAATTCAATGGCTACAATACTTGTGCATGTTGTGAAAGTGGTGCAGCCTTGAAACCTAGTACCTCCATGACATATCAGCCACTGATTGACATGATCACTTCCGATCCTGATACGATGACCTCTTTGGTGGAAGCACAGTGCCTAAGTAAAATGGCTGGTCAGGAGGTAACTGAATTCACATGTGACTAACAGCTTTACAAAGTTGCTCCACATGCCATGTGGGAGTACCCAGAACGGTTCTCCGATATTGTGCTAAGTAGTGGAGGCATGCATCTTCTGATGGACTTTGTTGGGTCAGTTGGTACACTAATGGCAGAGAGTGACTTAGTAAAGGTCATTGGGGAAGTGTTTGCTGGTGTGATAAAGATGCAAAAAATGCGAGAGAGAGGGGGTATTTTCAGATGTGACGAGATCACAGTGAACCACGCTGAATACCTACATGTGGTCACTGTGCCCTGCACGTCTGTTCGGCGGCCGCAAGATGTTTGCCACACTGAATACCCACATGGGGTCAATTTCAACCACGCTTCCCGGGCTACTGGCGCGAAAATCGGCTGAAGCGTAGTGAAAGTGATTCCAGGTGGGCATCAAAAAAAAGTAACGTCTGGTCGGCTATCACAGCCCGGAATCCCCGTCGGGATTCCAGGCCGTGGTGAACTCGGCCAGACGCTGCGGCGGCATTGGCCTCGCCGCCCGCCCGTCTCCCCAGAGGGCGGGCGGCGAGGGAGCGTGGAGGGGGCGGGGCTGTGTGGCCGCATGTTGCGCCGCGCGGCCCCGCCCCCTCCCTGATTCCCCACCGGGATCCCCAGCACGTCTGTTTGCCGTGCCTGGGTGATCCCGGCGAGGAATCTCTGGGTTGTTTTCGGGACGGGGCGAAGGCGCCCCGTCACGTCTGAAAACACCCAGGGTATAAGATGCTAGAGAGAGGGTGCAAGATGCTAGAGAGAGGGTGCATGTTTGACTGGGGGCGGGGGTGGTGGTGGTTTATGTGAACCAGGAGAGATTTCCAACCTCTCAGTGGGTGAGACCCCAATAAAACTGTGCGCTGCTACCTGCAAGTGAGCCGTGATCTGTGCTGTGAACTGTGGAATGGAGAGACCGGGCTGAGAACATACAAAGACTGATTGCTTTGAGTGACTGCTTTTGCTTTGAATTTTTAACTTTCACTTTCAATAAGCACTCAATAAAGCATGTGATTTGCTTAGGGTTATGTGCATAGAAAAAAGTTATTTCCATCTGCCAAGTGCTGGCAGGTGAAAACCCAGATATGCCTCTCCGTGAGTGGGCAAAGATAGAAGGTTCTGAACCGCATCCCAGATTCATAATAACCTGGGGAAAATAGCTGGGGCGGCTTCTTGCTCCCATAGTTCACCATGGCTGAGAGTCATGACAGGGAGTAGGATACTGGGAGTGAGGTGGGCAGAGCGCAGTGAGGAAGAATGCCTGCTTGTGTATTAGGTTTGAACCACTAAACCTGTGAGTGGGGGGTGAGTGGAGACTGCTCAAACACACAAGAAATACACACAGAGGCAATACATTTATTAGCCTCCACATGCTAAACATGTGAGTGAGGGGTTGTTCGGGGGCATCACAAACCAAACATAGACACAAGTGCGCTATCATTTTGTATGTTATTAATTATTAATTATTATTATTATTAAGCATTTATATAGTGCAAGCAATGTACCTGGCACTTTATAATTGTAAGAAGGAGACATGGTCCCTGCCCCATCAGGCTTACAATCTAAGAGAGACAAGGGGCGGGGGAGACAAAGGGTGTGGGAGACAGAGGAAGAGACAAGGCCAGATACATGAACTCGTAAGGTCTCAAGTGCACATGCTTGACTTAGTTAAAAAGGCGTAGTTATTCATTTAATGTTACACAAGATACATGTTAACATGCATGTTAACACCCTAAGACCGTGATCCACTTAAGTGCCGGCATAAGCTATGCCAGCAGAAGGGACTATGCCCCATCTAGTTGCAAGAGGCTTAGCTGCCCGACAGTAGAGCCCTCCCCCTCCCCATAAATTAACAGGGGATCGCAATGCCTGTCCAGCCCTGATCCACCCACCAGTAGCTATGGCAGCAGCGGGCAAGTGAAGCTGCCTGCTGCCCCATGTGCCTTGCCGGTTGGTGTGTGGCGGGGAGGGGAGGGAACCAACAATCATGGGTGCATGCTGCACCTGCCCCCACTCGGTGGGTGATAGGCGGGCTGGCCACGTGGCCCTGCTGGGGAATGGTGTGGTGATTTTTTTCCCTACACAGTCATGGCCCCTCTCCTGGAAAATGTTCCAGAACAAAGCAGCAGGGAGTCCCCAAGTCCACTGCAGTCCCACTCGCCCATTGTTGCCCGTTCCGCCCTGACCCCCCACATCACCCCGGGCAAGTGGAGGTGAGATGTCGGCACCCATGGAAGGTGATGTGGGGGTCAGGGCGGAACGGGCAAGGATGGGTGGGCGGGCAGACTCCGGGACTCCAGGCAACAGGAGCCCTGATCAACTGGGCTGCGCCAGCTGTACACCTGCTCCGAGGAGGTGTACGTCAGTGCTAGCGCAGCAGGTCGATTTGCCATGGGGGGAGGCGCTGGTGGGCTGTCCCACCATGGGGTACCCTGCTGGGATGCTCTCAGCCCCGGTGGGGCACTCCCAGCAGGTTGAGGACTCCATCCGTGGGCTGTGCTCCCTTCCCTACAGTCGGTGCAGGGGGCGTGGCCATCTCCCCGATGGAGGGGTTGTGGCCATTTAGCTGGCGGAACACTGCTTCCACCAGCGCCCGCACCCCACTGCTCCTGTGGCTGCTTGCTTTTCCTCGGCCCTCCACCAGTACATGGCCCCTTGTGCTGGCGGTAGGGCTGAGCTGGATCTTGGTCTTAGTCTCTAACTACTCGTTGCAATGGTAGGTGAATACAAACAAGTCAGTGACGTGGGGAATAATTTTCTAACAAGCCACAAATATCCAGCTGATTTTACTATGTAATACTTAAATAGGAAGAAATAATAATATATAATATAAAGAAGAGTGCCCTAAGCAAAAATTATTTATAACTTAAACAGATCAATGAGTGCATAAGAAGCATTTTGAAAAGGTTTTTAAATAATTTTATTTACTAAGAAAAAGGCAATACGTAGACATGGAAGACCATTAGTAATACGGCAAATGGGTTTACAAAATTTACATATAAAAATTGTGTAAATAGGCAAAACAGAAAACTTTTTTTTTTTTTTTTTTTTTGAGTTCCTGACACCTCTATGGTGGAATTTACTTAAAAAACCTAATGAAGGCACTTGAAGCAATATAACCAGGGCTAAAGCAAGCATCTAAAATGCTACTCACAAGAAATTTAGTGATTCGAGAAATGGGATCAATTTTTTTAATGCCGACACTGATGCAATTTTTCGATACTTGAATACTGCAAAATACCATCCTGCTTTACCCTACTTACGGTGTCCTATTTATTATTTTATACATAGGGACCCTCTGCCGTGGCACTCAGAGCACTTTACATAGAACTAATTAACACAACTTTTAATTCTCACAACAACCATGTGAGGTAGGTTAGGCTGAGAGAATATTGTGACTGGACAAAGGTCACTCAGTGAGTTCTGGCTAAGTTTGAACCAGAGCCGCCCCATACCTCCCTGTCCAGGTACTGTGAACTTAGCCACTACACCACACTGTAATGTGTACACACCAAAAATAGCAGCTTGGGGCAACTCACAGCATTTCAAAAAAATCACAATTAAATCAACAATTAAAATTACAGCTAAAAAAATTTAAAAACATAAAATTTACTAAAAAGCAGACCAAAACCCCTCCCCAATCCCCCTTACCCATCTCCCTCCCCAAAGGCCTGGCAGAACAGCCAGATCTTACACTGACTTTGGAAAGAGGGGAAGTCCAGGGCCAAGTGGGCCTCTGTTGGGAGAGAATGCCACAGCCTAGGTGAAGCCACTGAAAACACCCTCCCCACCGTTGCCACGCGGGAAACCCGGGGGACCTTGAGTCAGCATCCCTGGCCAACCGCAAGGGCTACTGCACGGCCCTTGGCATGAGGCGGCCCTACAGGTAAGCAGGCCCCAGGCCGTTTAGGGCTTTTTAGGTCATTACAAACACCTTGAATCGAGCTTGGAAGACAACAGGAAGCCAGTGCAGAGAACGGAGCATTGGTGTAATGTACTCGTGACGACCCGTCCCCGCCAGGAGATGGGCCGCCGCATTCTCCACCAGCTACAGCCTCTGGACTGTCACCAAGGGTAATCCCACATAGAGTGAATTGCAGTAGTCCAATCTAGAGGTAATGAAGGCATGGATGATGGTGGCTAGATCAGAGTCTGGAAGACATATGGCCGTCGCACTAGATGTAACTGGTAAAAAGCGCTCCTCGTCACAGCCACCAGCTGGGAATCCAGGCGGAGCTGTGAATTAAGGAGCACTCCCAAACTACGGACCTGAGTAGCTAAAAGGGGGCAAACCCTGCCAATGGCAGGAGCCACTACCTCCTCAGCCCTACACACCAGCATCTCCTCCATCTTGTCGGGATTTAACTTCAGACGGCTCGCCCTTATCCAATCCCCCACAGATGCCAAACACCGGGTAAGGACTGAGACGGCCAGGTCTGGGCCTGCAGAAAAAGAGAGGTAAAGTTTTGTATCATTGGAGGACTTGACATCGTATGCTGAACCGTCTCATGACCTCACCCAGAGGCTGCATATACACGTTGAACAGGAGGGGGGACAGAATAGAACCATGCGGAACTCCATATGTGTGAGGTCCCGGGGAGATGATGAAAATCTCCCAGGATTCGTAGAATATAGCTACGAAAGACTTCAAAGTGAAACTTATTGCTGTGGCTGATGTCTTTGTCTAAAATTTAAATCTGCCTCATTGCCAAGAAAAACTGAGGAATCCTGTTCTAATCTAGACTCTTTTTCCAGAAAGCAGAAGTATGAGTGATGCAAAAACTTTACTCGTAGGTCTCCAACTGTACGTCACAGTAATTTTAAGAACACAGATCTCATTAAGAGAATTTAGGCTCCGACTCTGCAAAACATTAGATCATTTTATTTAAAAAATGAATTTGCTTTTAAATTTTGGATAGGAAATTATGTATAAAGTTAATTTATCTTTGTTTAAATAAAGAAATACAGAATAAACAAACCGGAACATATTGTTTGTTATGTCCTTTGAGGAGCAAAGGCTCAGTGAAAACTTATTTAGAAACTATTTCATCAGTAAAACTAAGGACGGTTTCCAACAAATGTTCTACTTTACTTTAAAGCAATGATTTAAAGGGATCGGGGGGGGGGGAATGCAATTATGATGTAGCAAAAAAATAACAGCATATGCGTAATGAGAAAATATTGTTACGCTGCCCAAAATATTCCATTTATTCAGTATATTCTGTTCCTTGGAGTATCAAAACCATGTTAAAATTCCATCTGTTTCCCTTATTTACTCTCTTATAACAGCATTAAACTAATTATCATTTTGGCTCAGTTTGGAATTAATTTCATTTTGCACTTTTTGGGGGGTGGCAATGACTTTTTAAAGAGGCACTTAAAAGTTTCTAAGCTGTCTCTATACATACAGAACCAACTCACTAATGGCAATGCTGAATTTTGGTACTGTAATGAACCATATACCATATAATACATAAAAATGTGGTTTTTAGTCCAAACTTAGATACATGATTTGTACAATATAGCATGTCATCAGATTGTTTGACCCATATGATATATTGATTAAACCTGGTTACAATTTTTATATTTTTTGTCAAAACACAATTTAGATTAAAAAAATTCAAAGTAGTAAATATTTGTGTACTTTCTTTGATCATGTGAGATTTTGCAACAAAGGCCAATGTCAGAAATGCTGAAATTCCACTATCAAACTGGGTGAAAATAGACGTAATGGTGGCGAGGCACTTCCACACAAGGTGATCCACTGCTGCTGCGACTCCTCAGGTTGGCGGGGAGGACTGTTCACATGTGCAACCCTCCCCCTGTAACTCAGGTGTGGGGGCTGCCAGCACAGGTCCCTCCGTGCTCCAGGTCAGTCTGAGGAGCTGTCCACATGTGACATAACTCCCAGGTCCAGGCTGCTCAGCAGGATCAGGCCCCCAGGAAGAGCTGCCACCAGACAGCTGATGAGGTCTCAGAGGTGTCTCCTCACCTGGATGGAGGGTACCTGCCAAACAGGGCTCCCCATCAGCTGTTTGGTGCATTCACTTGGAGTGGGTGAGGATGAACTCTTGGGTCACCCATCAGCTGATGGGGGGGCCTTCAGGAGCACATGCACCCTGGCCTCCTCCCAGCCCCCTCCTGATGAGCTGTTCAGCAGGACCAGGGTGTGTACATTCCTTCAGCCCCCCTGATCATCTATTCAGAGAGGCCAGGGTATGCACGCTCCTTCAACCCCCTACCCTGATTAGCTGTTCGGCAGGGCCAGAGTGTGCGTGCTTCTCCAGCCCCCTCTCCCAATAAGCTGTTTGACAGGGCCAGGCTAAACATGCACCTCCAGCCCCTCTCCCCCCCCCGATCAGCTGTTTGGCAGGGCCGGGGAGCATGTGCTCCTCCAGACCCCCTGATCAGCTGTTCAGCAGGACCTGAGTGAGCACAGGGACGATCCTCTGACCTCACCTCGATGCAGGGCTCGACATACACAAAACAGAAGGTAGGGGAACCATTAGCCTGCTTTAGCCCAGGTGGCCGGGCCTTAGCCTGGGCTGTCTCTCTGACCTCTGCTGCCCGATGCATCTCATAGCAGCTGTAGGGGAAATATGCATTTCAATTGTGAATTTTAAAAGTTCTGTAGGAGAAGAAGATCAACAACTGCATGCAGTCTGATAGGTAGAAATAGTAATTTTTCCACTGCCTTCATGCCTGATGTCAGCTTCTCTTTAATTCCTCTTGCCAATCTAATCATAAGTAAAGATGAACACGAGAGGTTTTATTTTTTTAAATTTCAATCTTATTAATTAAATCTGATTAATAAATAATTGTTACTTAATCATCATTCTAAATTGAACGTGACATTAAAGTACACAGCATAGAGCATGAGTACACAGCTTGTTTGTTTTTTTAAAACCTGTTACGGGTAACCATTAAACTCCACTTTCCTCTGCCATTTGTGAGTTATGCAGTAATCCCAAACACATGAAAATAAATTGTTTATTCCACCACCACCTCCTCCATGTTCTCTATATTTATGGTAGTTGTAATTTTGCTACCCATAAACAGCGGTAGTGAATGTTGTCCAAATGCAGCAAAGTCAGCATTAACTAATAAAAAAATCTCATCAGGAAAGGACAAAGTTATCCGCGAACTTAAAAACCATTTGAAATTAACACACAAGTTCACTTCACAGCAGCTTTGAAGTGCATTTAAAACAAATTCTCTCACTGACTGCTGAATTTTAGGGAAGGAAAAGAAGATGAATGTGAGAACAAATCGAGCCCATATATATTAGCGTAGGTACTGTGCTGTGTTTTTTAAAGCTGCAACAAATAGGGCTTTTAAAATTCACAATTGAAATTGAAAAGTATATTTCCTTTAGCGAATCATTGAATTTGAATTTGCAAATGCTGGCATGACATTGCAATTCATTTAATTTGCACAGTTTGCTGGCTTAATGAAATTTCTTAGACTTCCTCTAATTCACGTTTTTTATCAAAGTCACAGCAGACTAAAATGAATTAAAACAACATCAAATCCAACTATTCAACTAAATTTTGACTCTTAAATAAGCAAATAAAGCAGTCTAACAAGAGTTTCCTCTCTTGCTTGTGACACATGAGGTGAAAGTCAACCAATCACAAGCTGCATTAATATCAGAGTAAGGAATATTAAAAAAAATAAAATCAAACAAATAATGAAGAGTTCAAGAACTACCTGTGAGCTTTGCTGCATAAAAGTTGCCAATTATCTAACTGGCTTCAAATATATGTTTTAGTTCTAGTTATTTTCCATGGCTTTAAATAATGCATTCTTAACATACCTTTTCCACTTGTTTGCTTTTTTAAAAATAGTTCTGAAACGTTAGTCAGTCAGTCACTCTGACTAATCAATTACTGTTTAACACACAGATCGATGGCATGGCAGTGATTAAAGTGCCATGGCACTGAAAAGGGCATGCATTGGTTCTTAGAGCAGCATACTGCTCTAAGGAGCTAACAGGCACTGGCACAAGCTCTGCTGTGATGTATCCCGTATAAAAAGCATATATTTTATTGGCAATCTGTGTTCCAACAATTAGAACCAGTTTGTTATAATGACCTTTTTACTGAACTCTTGACCATATACTGGGAGAAGAGATATGATCAGTCTGTCTCTTAAGGATTCAAAGTTTTCTGTTGACCAATCTCAAGGGACGTGACTTCCTTTGCAGGGCAGAAAAAGGTCTTGTTTGTCTGGAGAAACCTGACATCTAGTCACTGTTAACTCTTATCTCAGATAATAGCTGCCTGTTTACTATGTATCAGCAGATTTTGTTTACAACTTACTTTGAGAAATCTTACTGTCAGCTGTCTTGACCTGATGTCATCTAAACTGACTTCTAAGAATTTTAATTCTATAAAAAGGCAGAGGAAAAACTGATTTTTCAGAAAGCTCCTCCATACTTTGGAGTTTTCTCACCATCCTTATGGCAGTATGGGACACAGGAATGGGTGAATATGAAAGTATATTCTTTTGATGCATTGAGCCAACAATACTTAACGCTTATGTTATTTCTTATATTGAACTTATAATAGAACTGTTTCTCTGAACAGAAATGTCCTTTTAAATCATGTATTTGTAACTGACACTGTTTCTCTTTTGTACCATGTTCTTATTTGAACTTAAGTAAACTATGCTTTATATTTATAACATTCTTTGTCTCATGGCCTCATTTATAAATAATATTGTATTTACAATACGTTGCTGAGCTGGTTGGCTTTTAGCACAGTGTAAACTGAGTTTCCACATATTGGAAAAGAGTTGCCATTATCCAGACCAGATTATGTCAGGCCTGGACCACTAAGCGCATTTTCCCTTTGAGAAAACTGAGGCAGAATGCGATACTGCTGCTAATTCCACTCCACTGCTGCTTTTCAGCCTTCTGAAATAATGGATCCGTTCTTTTCACTTATGGTTGGTAACTGCATCACCAACCAGAAATTAACGGAGTGGAGTCAGTGCATAACCATCATTTCAAAGGCAAACAGCAATCAGCAAAGGGGAAGTCGAGTGGAGCAGAGAAGCAGGAGCTCTAGCCCAGCAGGGCCCACATACAAGCCATGGAACCCTGGCACCCAGATGCAATAGCAGAGGTCGATGGTGCTACAGCTGCCAGTTCAATTCTTCTCAGTAAGTGTAAATACCTCCTGTCTGCCACAAGGTGCAAGTGCCTTATGGCAGCCTGAGGCTATGAATGAACTGGTTGATGAATCAATTAAAAGGAAAAGTGATTAATTGTACCAAAATAATTAAATGAGCAGCCCTGCCCCGGGAATCCGGGCAGGGAGAGGCTGCCATCACAAGTCCCACCACAACACAAGTTGGCCAAGGAGCTGTCCACATGAGACAGGACTCCTGACCCCTGCTGCCCAGAAGGATCAGGCTCTGGGAAGAGCTGCCGCAAAGCAGCTAATCGGAGGGGGAGGGGGGAGGAGTGCATTCAACTGGCCTGGGTGAATGTGCCAAATAGCTGATGGAAAGGGGGTGGGTGGGGCAGAGAAGTGTGGGTTGGGTGAGTGTGCAACACACACACACACCTCCGATAAGATGTTTGGCAGGGTGAGTGAGTACATTTCTCTGTCCCCCCCACCCCCCAGCTATTTGGTGGGAGAATGCAGTCCTCAGGGGTCCCCAGTCAGCTGTTTGGAGGGTCATGGGAAGTGCGCTCCTCTGGGTCTCCCTGATCAACTGTTTGGCAGGCCAGGGTGAACATGCTCTTCCAGCCCTATCCTCGGACATCACATCGCAGCTGGGCTTGGCAGGGCTTAACAGATGGGAGGACACATGTTAGCCCAGATTAACATGGCTTGCCAAGCCTTAGCCCATACCACATTGCCAACATTCTCTGGACTACGTGTCCAGTAGCAGCTGGCCACTCGTCCCAAGGCAAAATTGGTTGAATATCTGGCAGCCCCTTAACTGACAAGCAGTTGACTCATGGGCTATTGCGGGCTATTGTCTTGTTTTCACCCTATGTCCCAAAAACCTCTGTATTCTCTAGAGATCTCCAAAAGACAGATGCTATTAAATGAATATGTATATATTTATTATTTATACATCATTACTTTAAAACAAAGAGATACAGAGTATTTTTAAACAGAGGAAGATTAGCATTTTGTCTAAATGTAAAAGGAAAACTGTTTTGTATTTTGTATAAATTTCTCTGGAAGCAGACAAACAATATCCATTGTCACTAAACTTTCTCTTCAATCATAAATATAATTTCAGGAAAGTGGTTTTCTTTCTTTCTTTCTTTCTGTGTGTGTGTGTGTGTGTGTGTGTGTGTGTGTGTACACATCTTTATTTTTATTTATTTATTTTCTCAAATTTCTACCCCGCCCCTCCTAAAACAGCTCGGGGCGGCTTACAATAAAAATACATATATATATATACTTATATACAGATGTGTGTATAAGTATACACACACACACATATATCAGGTATATTACACATATTACCTGATAATATATATCAGGTAATATTATAAGGTAAACAAAGACCTGCTGTTAGCATTAGTAATACTCCTTTTAATGTGTTATACAAACGTATTCTAAGAGGTTTATAAATACACAAATAAAATAAATATTTCAGGTGTATTTATACAGTAAAAGAAAATTAACTTTCTTAAATAAGGACTGTGTATTTTCAAT
Organism: Sphenodon punctatus; assembly: GCA_003113815.1. Lineage (NCBI taxonomy): Eukaryota > Metazoa > Chordata > Lepidosauria > Sphenodontia > Sphenodontidae > Sphenodon > Sphenodon punctatus. The sequence goes on along the minus strand of QEPC01009028.1, from coordinate 682,530 downwards.
GAATACCTTAGGATACTATTTCTAACAAATCCCAGGAAATCTATACATTCTTAATAGTACTACTTTCCTGAACAGGGACTATATAACATAAAGATAGCAGAGGCAGGCTCCAAGGGCCTGATTTCAGTAAAGTGTATCTGCATCAGCACACAGGCAGACATAAACTAATATGACTAAAATGATGGACAAAAGCATGCTTAGATTTTGATTCTGCAATAGGCTCTAGACAATAGACCTCTTCACCCATGCAGAGCTCAACTGAAACCTTAAAGAGCATTAAGTAAAAGGTCATCCCCTCCTCCCCTGCCCTGAAACGACTTGAATGTCAAAGGAAGAAGAATACAACACATCAACAGTATAAGTACAAGTAGGCTATCTGGGTGGTAATGATCAGAGAGGAGTTCTGCTTAAGATGTAGAGTTTAGATCTGGTTGTGAGTCAATATAAGGAGCTGGTGAGCATGGGAAGTGATGGAAATGGGACTTTGACAGTACTGACAGCCATCCTCAACATTGAAAAAACATTAACCCATAATTATGAGATTGCCTTAATATTATGATACTCGTTTCTTTTAAAAGCAACACATTTGGAGATCTTTTATTTGTCTCCTGCTTTGGGGGTTCACCAGAGTCACATTTTCAAGCTTCTGTCTGCAACCTTGAAGGCTAGATTTTAAAAAAAAATAATTTTAAAATGAAAGTGTCTAAGATGCTCATGTTTATACAACCCTAGGAGCTGGGGCTTTGTACAGTTCCCACAAAAGTTAAAATATCTGCCATTAACAGCCAAGCATGAGTTGGCAATGGCTCCTTATCTAAAAATCTTCCTTAGGTCACATCACAAGACTGGCAAATTTAATGCTTGATTTTTTGGCATGAATCTGCTCCACAAATCCCTTCTCCTAAATATAAATAGTAGCATCTGTTAAAGCTCAATTCAATATACTGTATTACAAGCCTGACCTGTTATAAAAGTAGTCAGGACAAGAGTGGTAACCAAGAAAGTGGGATTCTTAATGGAGTTACAATAAATGACCCATTTTTCTGGGCACTAAAGGATAAGGACACTTTAGTGAGTCTCTGTTGTATCTCTGAATGTATATTAAAGATCCAAAATTTCAACTCTGAGTAATTTTCAAATGTTACTGTGACAGGGTCACATGGGTCCTGTCAGGATCAGGACCTGGAGCAGGAATAATTCTTGGCAAGGATACAGCCCAGATAAGCAAACTGGGTTTTGGTGGGCTGCTGGTCCTTTAAGGGACCCAAACAGGTAACTCACTAAGTGGCTCAGCTGAGAGGCTTACAGCTGTGTGGAAAGTCTGAGCTGGCTATAAAGAGACTGAGAACTATCCGAGAGGGGAGTCTGGAAGGGAGAAGGCTGAGAGAAGGAGCTTGGTGTGTGAGCTCTGTGACAGGCAGGATTTTCAAAGACAAGCCAATACTAGGCAGAAGGTAAATCCTATCTCTGCTAGTTTAAGGAAATCAAGCTGAGAGAAAGCCTGAAAGAAATTGGATAATCCCATGGAGTACAGGTGGCATTTAACCTTTGTATATGCATCCAGGAGCAGCTTGTAGATTGTTTGGGCTTCTTTGGGGACCCATGCTTGTTGGGAGAAGCCCCAACCTGGAAGACTGGGCTGGCTAGTGGGGAGGATTGGAGGCCAGACTTCAAAACACCACTGCTGATGTAATGCTTCAAAACACCATCACCATACTGACTCAGGCTGCAAGGCCTAGAAAGGACTTTGTGTGTTTGGTGTAGTAGTAGCCGAGCGCTATATTCCCCACAGTTCTTTTTCAGTAACATGTCTCTGTGAGGAGGAAGCACTACTGCTTACATATTTCTGACAGTTTCTGGTGCAGAGTCAAAGCGGGGGATTATGGAAGCCCAGCCTTATCCTCTTTTTTGGAATCAGTTTCAGTCATTGCTTATCACTGATGCAGAGGAGGTGCTGAGGGCTGTGTGAGTCACAAGTTGTGAATTAGATCCATGCCTGTCCTGGCTAGTGAAAGCCAGCTGGGAGACATTGGAGCTGTTGCTGGCTGGCTGGCTGGGGTGATCAACACCTCCCTCCAGGAGGACAGAGTGCCGAGCTACTGTAAGACAGCGATTGTCTGGCAGCTTCTGAAAAAGTCATCATTGGACATTGATTCCCCTGCCAGCTATCATCCTGTCTCTAACCTTCTCTTTTTAGGGAGTCATGGTCTGTTTGGAGGTATCCAGTGCAATTAATATCAGATATTGAGGGTCTCCATCTTGTGACTGATTTTGCAGGAGCTGGTATTGGAGGTGGTATCGTGGTCCCCAAAGACGTTAGTCTTGGGGGACTTCAATATTCACGCTGATGTTGGCTTTGGAGGAGCGAAGCGTGAATTCATGGCCGCCATGGCAACCATGGACCTGTCCCAGATGGTTGTTGGCCCGACACATGAGGGGGCACATACCTTAGACCTTATATTTTGCACTGGCCTTGAGGCAGGAGATCAATTAGTGGGGGAGATTTCAGCTGTGCCCTTGTCATGGACGAATCATTACCTCCTGCAGACCTGTCTCCTGGTGCATGTCTGCCCCCGCAAGGGAGCAGAACCAATTTGAAGGGTTCGCCCCTGCAGACAGATCGAACCGGAGCGGTTCCGGAATGTTCTGGGTGAGATACCCCCCTATTTTGACAACTATCTCATTAATGACCTCGTCGCTTTCTGCAACACTCTGTTGACTGAGGCCATTGACTGGACGGCTCCTAGACCTCTAATTTCCTAAGAAATGGCACCGCAGGCTTCCTTGGTTTTCTGAGGAACTATGGTTATAAATAAATAAATAAATAAATAATTTTATTATTAGGCATCAGCTTCCGCTATAGCCTTTCAAAATAAAACACATACCATACAACAACCAATCATATGGATCTCTGGGTTTAGAGAGCATGAAATAAAAGAATAATTATCTCCAGTCATTCTAAGGACAAATACCCAAAATGCCCCCCTCTATTTCAATATTCTTTATAACCCACAGCCCATGCAACAATTGCAGTTATAATTCCGTTGATCCGAAATACATATTACACAATAAAAATCCAGCAGGGCAACCCGGCCAAATCCAATTCCCAATTGCCCTTACAACAATGGTAAAACTTACTACGTCTCAGCTTTTATCTCCTTCCGTCTTTTGGACGCCAGCCAGGTAAAGGTTGCCCAGGCCATTACATCCTCTGGGCTTTGCATGGAAAGAAGCCCTTTGTACCCTTGACCTGGCTCTAAATGTAGTGCCTCGCCAATCAGTGGCTGAATCCAAACTGCCCTAAGTTCGTTATAGTAAGAGCAAGATTGTAAAAAACGCTCAACTGTTTCAACACTCCCTTGGGGGCAAGTACATACACGCCTGGAATAAATAACCCCCCTGTGCCTTCCTTCCACCACAGCTGTCCGAACCTGCTGGAAACGGAGGAGCGTATAACTTCCTCAAAGGTTGCAATTAATTAAACCATCCACATATGACTCCAGCGCCCATACGGGCGTTACCAACTTAAGGAGGAACTGTGGTTGCTGAAGTGAGAAGTGCGGCGGTTGGAGTGAATGTGGTGCCGTACACGAGCTGAAGCCGACAGGTTGTGTCATAGAGCTAGTTTATGAGCCTATGCCGTGGCTGTGCACATAGCAAAAACAAGAGGTTTTTGCTACCCTCATAGTGTCCACAAAATCCCATCAAGAGGAGCTTTTCCGGGTGGTGTGGGGCCTGATCGGTCCAGCCTCCCTCCTCCTGGAAGTGAAGTCATCTAATGCTCGCTGTGACATGTTTGTGGATTATTTTGTAGATAAAATCACTCATATTCACCATGACTTTGACGCCGCATTTATTACATATGGGGAACTAGAGGTTATGGAAGCCCCGCCTTGTCCAATTCTGTGGGATCAATTTCAGTGGGTGACACCTGTCGATACGGGGGATGTCCTTGGGGCAGTCAGGGCCACCTCTTGCAAACTAGACCCATGCCTGTCCTGGCTGGTTAAGGCCAGCCGGGAGACTCTAGGGCTGTTGCTGGCTGGGGTGGTCAATGCCTCCCTTTGGGAGGTCAGAGTGCCAAGCTGTCTTAAAAAGATAGTGGTGAGCCTCTGCTCAAGAAAAGATCGATCGACATTGACTCCCCTGCCAGCTATCGGCCTGTCTCTAACCTTCCCTTTTTAGGGAAGATTATTGAACAGGTTGTGGCTCAGCAGCTACAGGAGCATCTGGACTATGTCAACTTTCTCGATCCTTTACAGTCCGGCTTGTGTCCAGTCCATGGAACTGAGACTGTGCTTGTGGCACTGGTAGACAACCGTCGCCGTGAATTGGATCAGGGTCGTTTGACCCTGCTGATTCTATTAGATCCGCCGGCTGCGTTTGATACCATTGACCATAAAAAGATGTTAGCGATGTGCCTGCGGGACCGTGCGGGGATGGGCGGGATGGTTCTTTAATGGTTCCACTCCTTTCTGGCTGGAAGAATTCAGAGAGTGGTGCTCGGGGATTATTTTTATTGTACTGAGACATCTTGTGTGGAGTCCTGCAATGCTCTGTTTTGTCCCCTCTCCTGTTCAACGTGTACATGCAGATGCTCGACGAGGTGGTCAGGTGGTTTTGGCATGTGGTGACATCAATACCTCTCTTTTTCATCTGACTCAGGCCCGGCAGTCTCGGTGTTTACCTTGTGTTTGACAGCTGTGCGGTACTGGATGAGGGCTAACCGACTGAGGTTGAATCCTGACAAGACGGAGGTGATGCTAGTGGGAAAGGCAGTGGAGGTGGCATCCCCCATTACTGATGAGGTTTGCCCCCCCACTGGTTCCCCAGGTTCGGAGTTTGGGGGTGCTCCTCGATTATGAGCTTCACCTAGATATCCAAGAGGAGGCTGTGGGCCGGACTGCTCTTGAGTGATTACACTCTTTCTTAGCTGAGAGGTCTCAGCAGGTGGTGGTGGAGGATGGCTCATCATCTTGAGATCTCCCTTGTGGGGTTCCACGGGGTTCCATTCTGTCCCCCCTCTTGTTCAACACTTATATGCAGCTGCTGGATGAGGTCATTCGGCGGTTTGGGATGCGGTGTCATCAGTAAGCTGCAGTAAGCTCATGACACCCAGCTCTACCTCTCTTTTTAATCTGACCCAGGTCCAGCAGCCTCAGTGCTTAGCTGTTGCCTAGCTGCGGTGGGGGACTAGATGAGGAAAAGTCAACTGAAGATGAATCCTGACAAAAGTGAGGTGATGATGGTTTGCTGGCCCTGTGCCCTGGGGGGAACGGAGACTTCTCTTATTGTTGGGATCTGGCTCCTCTGGTTGATTGGGTTCGCAGCCTTGGAGTGCTTCTGGATCCTTTGCTGCGCCTGGATTGCCAGGTTGTGTCAGTGGCCCAGGAGTGCCTTTCACCAACTCTATCTGGTGAGAAGGTTGCGGCCTTTTCTTTCGGACTCGGATCTGGACACTGTTGTCCATGCTTTCATCAGCTCAAGCCTAGACTACTGCAATGCACTCTACATGAGGCTGTCCTTGGTGACAGTTCAGAGGCTGCAGCTGCTGCAGAATTCAGCGGCTCATCTCCTTCTGGGGACGCGTCACTGAGAGCAGATAACACCTGTGCTCCATTCACTGCACTGGCTGCTGATAGTCTTCTGGGCCCAATTCAAGGTGCTGGTGATGGCTTTGTCCAGCTGTGATGATTTCAAGTGTGATACATCAGGTCTGTCCAACTGATGTCCCATGGGCTGAATCTGGCCCACAGCAAATTGCTGTGAGGTGATCTAACCTAGAGGTACTCAGACGGTTGATCAGCCATGTGATGTTCTTAAGTAGATCCTGGCTCGTAAGTTTGGGCATGCTCAGAACTGGCTGCCACATCCAAGATGGCACCTGCAACATGCTTGATGCTGCCAGCGCCATCTTTAAAAAGGGCTCAGCATGCCCAGAAGGGATGATTCGGGCTATTCTGAGCATACCCACTTTGGTTATTTGTATTTTAAAACTTCAAGTCTGAGAAGAGGCCGGGATTTGCGGGACCCCTTCCATAGGGTATGTACCCCCCCAATCCTGAACCCCCTACTAGACCCCCACCCCCCACCCAGAATTTCCCGCAGGTAGGGGGGCCAGGTGGGGTCTCAAGGTGGCCAGGGGGCAAATCTTTGCCCCTGGCTCACCTCTGGCACCCCACCCATCTCCCTTTCCCCCCCTGCCTGGCTAATTAGTATCACTCCTGCCAGAAGGATATGGGCTGAGGGTGAGTAGCCACCTGTAGGACCCAGCAAGCTGCCACCTGGGTGGGGGGAGGGCTTATATGCAAGCCAAGCACTACCTGGGAAGCTATCTGGCTTTCTGCTGGAGAGAATGGAGCTGTCTCCAGGCCAATCCACTTGCAGCAGTGGTAGAGAACATGATCTGCCAAGCGTGTCATTCCAAGGCTAGGGCTCAGTTTGAAAGCTGGTTCAGGAATGGCACAAAACTCTGTCCTTTGCTCGAAAGTGAAAATGTGTGGCTGCCATCCTCCTCCCCAGCAATGTCTGCACTTCAGAGACACACTACAAGAGAGGGAAGCAGGCTAGGAGTTGTGCTCAGAGTTGTGCCCCTCAATTCCCACCTGCAGACCCCAGTCCTATTCCCCCCTTAGTACCCCCATCCCAGCTGCTGCATTTCCACCTGTTGCTTCTGCCCCTCATACTCACATGGATGTCCCCTTCCCAGCCTGCCCCCCTACCCTTCTGCTGCCCCTCACGACAAGTCACAAGTTTCTGGTGGCATTGTTATTCAAATGAGGGTGTGTGATTAAAGGAAGGAAGATGCAAATTAGGGTCCAGCCACACTGCCTTTCTCCCCCGCTACTTCCCCGTCACTGGTAAATCTCTGATGCCAATGCCTCACTTCAGTAGATCTCCCGCCAGGTAAGTGTGGGCATCTCCGATCTAACCCATAGAGGGAAAGAAGCTGGACAACCTTGTGTTACATAATAGACCCCACACCCACATTGCCCATTACTTGGAATATTCAGATGTGAAACCTAAATTCTCAGTTCTTGGACAGCATGCTCCCTCATGACAATTGGAAGGAACGCACAGAGAACCAGAAAGTACTGAGCAGAAATTGTTTATGGGGTGGAGAAGACTTAACACATACAAACATTCAGAAATGGCGATACTACATATGTCTGTACCATGTACTCCATACCACACACTACCCCATGGTCCCCTAAAGGGTACTACCATATGTCACATCTGAATGCTCATAGGCAGTTGCATATTCTGAACAAAGCCATAGACTTTTAAAACTTTGTGTTTTGAAGCCATCTTTGATGAAAAAGAAGTTTAAAAACCTATTTGATTAATAGTTCTCTTTTTATTATTCAGTATTTATATAGTGCCAGCAATGTACCCGGTGCTTTACAATCAAGAGCTATAGATAAGTCCTTGAGCTAATGGGCTTACAATCTAAGGGAGACAAACAGAAGGGGAACAGGGGGAGAGACAGGAATAAATCCAAGTAGTTGTGAAGTTGAAGGTGCACATGCTTAGTTTAGTTCCAGGGGACAAGGCAAGGCAAGGCAAGGCCTTTTCTGGTCCCATAGTTATATCCTTATCTATAGTATTTTCCTGGTTGGCACATTGTAATGCAGGATTCATATTTACTACTACTACTATTACTCCTCATCATCATCATCATCATTTTATAGCGCTACTAGGCATACACAGTACTTTATAGTCAAAGATTTTCAGAGACACATCCCTGTCCAGTGGTCTTACAATCTCACAAGGATGAGGGCAACACACAGGAAAAGACAGACACACACATATTCACATTTTACAGATGGGGAACTGAGACTGAGAGGTTGTGACTTGCCCCAGGCCACCCAGTGAGTTCACTGGCTAGGTGAGATTCAAACCCTAGTCTTCCAGGTCCAAATCCAGCACCGTATTCATTACACCACTCTGGCTCTCTGTTTTACCTTTCCATTTCTTCCTTCCATGTTCTGTTTTGTGTTGTATTCATTTTTTTAATATCAGCACACGGCAAGCGAACTGAGTCTGTATCCTCAATTAAACTGAAGTCAATTTGGAGAAAAGTACAGGAGGTTAATTAACTGCTAATGATTTTGGCATTTGTTTAGGTTAGTCCTTTAACTTAATTTATTGATGTGACATTATATCAATGTGCTGTGATTCATAAAAGACATTCGAAAGGGAAAAGAGATGGGTCTTGGAACATTCAGAATTTGATGCTAAGAAAAACAGGTGTAATAGAAAAAATAAATTTAAAAAAACTAAGGTTGAAACCATAGCTTTAAAAAACCAAATTCTTTTACTTATATGATATATTGGGGAATGTTTATAGTCAGGCTCATCAATTTCAGTAGAAAGCTGGAATCAATAGGTGCTAAGTATTTTTTTCAAAAATCAGGTCATTCCTTTAGGTGCCTAGATGAGGAATCTAACCATAGGCTCCTGTTTTCAGAAATTTGGGTCAAACCCCTGCCCTCTCTAGTCCTGAATTACTGTAGTAACAGTTCTCTATATCTGTACTTAGTAACCAAATCACAATGAAATTTCCTAGACATTTTAATTTAGAATAAGAACTTGGTTCTACAAAACAGGTCTGATGTAAAGTTTTTATTACTCCAAGAATACTACACATAAACTGAGGTTACTTACCTGTAACCTTGGTTCTTCGAGATGGGCTCCATCACTCACACAAATGTGAGCTGCACCTGTCCCAGAAGCTTCTCAAAGCAGTTGTTCATTCGTACTCCATGGCCCCTCCCACCTTAGCTCATGATACTGGTGGGCTTCTGGTGGCACTATAAAAGGAAGGGGCACAGCAACTGTCCTCTTTAAGTTAGGCTCCAATACAGAGGGGGAGGCAGGTGGTGTGAGTGATGGAGCCCATCTCAAAGAACCAATGTTACAGGTAAGTAACCTCAGTTTCTTCTTCAAGTGGGGCTCCATCAACTCACACCGATGGAAGAATAAAAAGCAGTAGTCCCAGTAGGGAGAAGGCTGATGCTTACTTAAAGAGGGACTGTAAGATTGCTCTTCCAAAGCCAGCATCTGATTGTGGAGAGAGGACAAGGGTGTAATGCTTGTCAAAGGTGTGTGTAGAGCTCCATGTGGTAGTCTGACATATTTGATCCAAGGGACATTTCTGAAACTATGCTGCAGAGGTTGACACAGCCCTAGTAGAATGTCCTTCAAGACTGGCAGGTGGCTCGTTGTCAGAAAGCCTATAATAGAACAAGATGCACTCCACTAGCCATGTAGATTGGGAAGTTACTTTGGATCTTGGAGTAGGACCTCCTGAACTCATGAAGAGGGAAGAGGCCTTTCTAAAAGGTTTTTCATAAAAAGAAAGTGGTCTTTTGATGACTAGCATGTGAAGTGCTGTTTTTCCTTTGGTGGTGTGATGTTTAGTAAAAAATACCGGTAATTTCTTGGGACGTATGGAACTTAGATGATTTTTGGCTGGAACAAAGGGGGCAAGCATAATGTAACCTTGTCTTTGTGAAAGGTCATAAAGGAAGGTAGAATTGACAAAGCTGTGAATTCTCCTACTCTCCTAGCTGATGTTAAGGCTATCTTCAAACATGCTTTTAGAAATAATAAGAGTATGTAACAGGTAGCTAAAGGTTCAAATGGAGGTAGGATGTCTACTCAAAACTAAATTTTGAGATGGAGGTGATGGTGGTGGACCGGGCGGGGGAGGGGTGCCCCCTCTTGTGGAAGGGGTGCGTCCCTCTGTGGCTCAGCAGGTTTGGAGTCTGAGGGTATTATTGGACGCGGATCTCTGTCTAGATCAGCAGGTGGATGTGGTGGCAAAGGTGGCTTTCCAACAGCTATATCTGGTGCGGAGGCTGCGCCCATATATCTCCAGACCCAACCTGGCCATTTTGATCCATGCCTTCATCACCTCGAGGCTGGACTACTGTAACGCGCAAAACATGGCTGTTCTCCCAGGCCTTCGGAGGCAGGGAGGGGAGGGTGGGCTAAATTTTTGTATGGGGGTATTTTAAAATTGTTTTAAATATCTGTGTAGACTTTTATATATTTTATATTGTGATAAATTGTTTATTTTATGTTGGAAGTGGCCCCGAGATGCCGTAGGCATAGGGGGCGGCATATAAATGGAATAAAATAAATAAATAAATAAATTTAAATACCAAAGGGGGCACTGATCCCTGATGATGGGACATGTGTTGAAGATGCCCTTTAGAAATCTTTTTAGGATTTGCTGCTTATTCTGTCCATCTATGGGAGAATGATGGGCAGAATAAGCAGCAAGATGGACTTTCAACAAAGATGCTCCCAGAGCTTGAGATTTGAGGTGATTCAGATAAGTGAGTAGATGTTTTATTGTTGTGGTTTATTTTTATATTTATTTATTTATTTATTTATATTTATATGCCGCCCCCCCATGCCTACAGCATCTCGGGATGGCTTCCAACATAGTATAAAAACAATTTTAAAACATAAAACAAAATCGACAATATAATAATTAAAACAAATTTAAACCCCACCCCCCCCACCACAAAAATTAACCCACCCACCCCCACCCTCCCCTTTATGGGTTTAGGTTAGTTGTGGACGTCCAGGTAGTAAACCTTTTTCCATTTTGCTTCATAGGTCTGATTAGTCAATGCATTCTGAGCAGTCAGGTACGTCCTCTAAATCTTGCAAACGTGGTATCAGCCAAGCTGTTAAGATGGAGTGATAGCAGGCTGGGGTGGAGTACTTTGTTTCGTTGGTAGAGAAGGTCTGGAACATGGGGGAGACATAGGTATTTTGCCGACATGGATACCAGTTGAGTGTACCACTGTTGTCTGAGCTAGTCAGGTGCTATGAGAATACATGTGGCTCAATTTTGAACGAGGCTTTGGAAGACTCAAGGAATTAGTGGAAAGGGTGAAAAAGCGTACACTAAGGTTTTTCCCCAGTGAATTAGAAATTCAGCATTCAGGGAGGCTTCACCTACTCCTTCCCTGCTGCAAAAAAAAGGGCATGTTGTGAGGTGTTGCAAAGAGGTCTATATGAGGATGACCCTGACAGACGAATGTTAGGTGTAGAATAACAGGTGTATGAATGATAATAGAAGTTAGAATTGTTTAGGCTGAAGATACTGTGAAGAATTGCTTAAAACAGCAAGACATGACTTGAGGCCATAGGCCCTAAACATTGCTTGAAGCCAAAAGCCCCTAAGTGAACTATGCACAGACTTTAATTTGACAGCTTGCAAGATTTTGACTGCAAACCGCATTACTAAGACTTGCACAAGAGGCCAGTACAGCCTGAACCAACACCATATTTGCAAGCATAGCTGATTTTGAACATTAATTGCTTATACAACAGTTCTGGGCATAAGGCTAAAAACAGACATCTATGAAATGGAACAATGTTCAACTGGTCAGAAAAGAGGAACCATAGGAGAACAGATACATCCTAGTCAAAATGACTCATGAAAGGCATGGGAGGGCCGACTCTGCCTAACAGCATATGCATGGCCTATGGAACCAGAGACCTATAAATATGGGACGGATGTCTTTTGGAACTCGGACTCGAACTCGGATGCCTGTAACATCAATGGACGCCTGTAACATCAATGGACAGGTCCTGGCACCCCATCACCTCTATCATAGTTGGCCACTTTGATAGGAGGCTTGGTATGTATGGATAGGATGAATGAATGGACATAGGAATAAGATATTGTGTTAACATATAGATTGATAAGAGTTGTATTGTTGTTTCTATTTTGCTTTTGTATTAAGAAATAAAGCTCAGAGGTTTTGCTGAATTTAATCTCCAGCCTGATTCTTGATCTCTTGATTAAACCACAGAATTTCAAAGAACCTTGTCACACAGGTACTGTAGTGAGTGGAAAAGCTAATAACCGTAGACCAGGCCGAGGGACTTAAGCCAGGGTCACGGCCCTGGTGGAACCTCTTGTGCCCTACGGGAGTGAAAGTGTGTTTTCCCTTCTACCCTTTCATGAGCCAAATCCTGCAGTTAGTTGCCTCTATTTGACCCTCTGTAAGGAAATAGACACTTTGTCTAGGTCCAACAGTTAGTGGTCTGGTCCTGGCACTCTGTAAGGAGACGGACATCTTTCCCTGTGTGTGTGAATGAATGAAAAAATTTGTAATATATTAGGAATTCATTAGTAAAAACCCCAATAAAAAACACATTCCCTAAAAATACATTTAGCAGCCCAAAACCATTTTGTAACAACCCCACATGTCAAATAGGCTCTGGGTAACTGATGAGTTGAGCATCAATTCATGTTGGAGCGTTGGAGTTCTGCTTAAATTGTCTGCAAGTATGTTTGACTGGCCTGCTAGGTGTGTCACTATCAAGTGTATGTCGTGGATGATGCCCCATTTCCAAAGTTTTACGGATTCCCTGCAGAGATGGATGGAATGAGTGCTTCCCTGTTTGTTGATATACCACATCACTGTGGTCCTCTCTGTAGTGATTTGTAGTGTCTTTCCTTGAATGTGTGGTAGGAACACTTTCATAACAAGCCTTATTGCTCTCAGTTCTAGGAGACTGATATGGAGGGACCATTCCCATACATTCCAAATTCCAGTTAATTGCATACCATTGCAGTGGGGCCCCCAACCTAGCATGGAAGCTTCTGTAGTAACCAGATTTTGTAGTAAAGGCTGGGTAAAGGGCATGTCCTATAGCAAATGGTCTTTGACTGTCCACCAAAGTAAGGTGGAGGATAGAGCGGGGTAGTCAGATGCTTGATGACATTCTCCATGGGTGGTATGTATTTCCATGCTAGTCAGTGTTGAAGTGGTCTCATCTGCAGTCTTGCATGACAAACTACCACCGTTCTGGAGGCTATGTGGTCTAGGAGCTATAGAAGGAAGCTTACAATTTGTGTTGGATGATGTTAAAGTGTGGAGATGGAGTTCTGGATTGTTTCAGTCTTTTGAGTGGAACGAAGGCTCCTTTGTCAAATGTAGTCGAGAGATGAACCTAGAAAACTAATTTTTGGAGTAGAGATTAAAACTGATTTTTGTAAGTTTAGAACAAATCCTTATTGTTGGAAAACAGCGGTTCCCAAACTGGGGTCTGTGGACCCCTTGGGGTCCGTGAAGCATTCCTTCATGGTCCATGGCATGACGCAGCTGCACATCACGTGGTTGTGTAAATGTATGCAAATTAGTTGGGGGTACTTGGCTCTTAGCTAAAGTTGAAAAGGAATACATAGCCACAAAAAGTTTGTGAACCACTGTTGTAAAAGGTCAAGTGACCTTTTACTGGCTCCCCCTTCCTGAACGAATCCTGCACAAGCTCCTAGTCTTCACTTATAAAGCTCTTCACAACCTTGTTCCCCACTACCTCTCTGTGCTAATTTCCCTCCGTACTCCAGTCCGTGAACTCCACTCCTCCTGTCCCATCTCTCACCCTCCCAGGCCTCCCGGTCCCCTAACCACCTTCATCCCTTCCTGCCCATATCCGCCTCGCCCCCTCCCTTCGTACCTTCAAATCCCTCCTCAAGACACACCTCTTTCACTTTGCCCTCCCCGACTTCTCCTTCCCCTCTCCTAACTCCTGCTGATACCCTCCATCCAGTACAATCTGTTACCTGAGGTCTGTGTATTCATATCCTCACCACATGGACTAGCCAGCCATCATTCTCGATGTAACCAAGTCAAGCACGTGCACCTGAGACCTCGCATCTTCATGAATGTTACATCCCTTGTCTCTCCCTCTGTTCCCCTTCCTTCATCTCCCCCCTCTGTCTCTCAGATTGTAAGCCCTAGGGCAGGGACCATGTCTAGTCCATTACTTTGTAAAGCACAAGGTACATTGCTTGCACTATATAAATGCTTGCTAATAATAAAGTTAATATAGTCAAGTCTTTCTTAAGATGATGTTTTGTATGAGAAACAAGTAACCAATCTTAGAGATAGGGGAAGACAAAGACACTTCATTTTCTGAGGTAAGCTGTTATTGGTGCACCCTAAGGGTGGTGGACAAGTTGAAGTGTAGAACTTTGTACTGGAAATGATTACCATTAAATGTGAATCTGAGGTATTTAGTGTGAGTTGGATGTATGGATGTAAAAATATGCACTCTGAAGTCCAGAGCAGAGAACCACGCACCTTTCTGGGTAGGGGAGAATTTTTACCAGAGTTTATTCTGAATTTGAAAGACTTAATACATTTGTTTAGTGCTCTCAAGTCTAAGATTGGTCTCAGACCACCATTCTTCTTAGGAACCACAAAATATGTCGAATAGAAACACATTCATCTGAATTTTATAGGGACTGCCTTAATAGCCCCTTTGTCAAGGAGAGTGAGGATCTCTTGTAGTACTGTCTTGTGCGAGGGGTCCCTAAGGAGGAATAGGGAAGGAGCTTTTGGGTGAGGAATGGAAAAGAACTGGATGCCACAACGTCTCTGTATGATCTCTAGAACCCACTGATTATTTTATATAAGAGACCATATGGTAGAATGTAGACTGAGTTTAGCTGAGAAAGAAGGTATGTGACTGGGATATGGTTCTAAGGTCTGGTCATTGTTAAAAGTGAGACCTCTGTTTAGAGGTGTTGGTTGTCAAATCTGGCGGTTGTCTTGGTTGTTGCCTGGGTTTATACTGCCTTCTAGGTTGGATCTGAGGCAGAGAGGTGGGAAAATATTTACAGGATTGTTGGATATATCCTGCGGTGTCCCTTGCTGACTTATAGGATAGAGATGAAATGTATCCCTTTTTTGTCTTGTTTGTTACTCCCAGGATGCAAGCCGTCCCCCTGATGTCCTTATCTTTTGTCAGAACATCCGTATTGACAGTGAATAGGTCATTTTCTTCAAAGGGGAGGTTCTCAATTTTGCTTCTCGTTTGGTAAGGTAAGGCAGTGGATCTTAGCCAGGCACATTGTCTAGTGATGATCTCATTGGTTATCGCCCTAGCTGCTTAGTCAGCAATGTGAGTTATGGTGGTAAGCTAAGACTGTACTAGGTATAAGCCTTCCACCCACAATGTATCTGCTTGTTTCTTGTGTTCTGGGGATAGATGTTGCAGACGTTTATTTATTTATTTATTTATTTATTTAAGCAACTTTTATCCTGCTCTTCAGAGCGGTGTACAGAAATATATAGTAAACATAAAACATATAAATATATATATATATAAACGCAAGCGGGCGCCCTCAGCCAACCTAAGAAGTTGCTAAGGAAAATAATGATGACAGAAGCCTGCCAATCGCACAAGCCAAAATCGGAGGGGTCACAGAGTGCAAAAGAACAACTGCATTGAGAAGCCTCCAGGCCAATCTCTACAGATGCAGCTCCCATCAGTGTGAGTTGATGGAGCCCCATTCAAGAAGAATTTAAAGTTACCACAAAACCCTTCAATTAGAGTTGTAACTAGGCACCCAAAGATTCAGGCACCCCCAATGAATCTGGGGTATCCAAACTGACCAGGCCCCGTTTGGACGCCATTGATGCCAGAATGGGATCTGACTGCTCGTTCACTCTGGCTGGCCTTTGAAAGCAACAGTCCCCAGCTGGAAATCTGCCGAGCCCAGCTCCGCAGCAGTTCTGGCCGAGGCTGTCCCTTTCAAATGCTGCTTCCCCCTCTAAAGCACCTCTCAGCTGGGAGAGGGGAGAGCACTGGTTGGCCTTTGAAACCGAAAGACCCCTGCCCAGGCCACAGAGGCCCGGGCTGGATCCTATAACTTTCAAAGGCTGCTTCCTCCACTAGAACGCCTGTCAGCTGAGGCTAGAGATGCTCAGGGGGAGGGAGGGCGTGGGAGATATGGAGGTGAGAGGACCTGGGGTGGTGGAAGCAGGGGGTATGGTGGTGTGAGAGGACCTGGGGGGAGGAAGAGGGTGTATAGGTTCTGTCTGGGTGCATGGCTATGCAAAGGAGGATGTGGTTATGTGGAAAAGGGAGGGATTATGCAAATTAGGGTCAGTCCATACCCCAGTGTCACTGGTAGATCGCCCAAGTCCGACAATGCACTTCAAATCTCTGACTGGGCAAGCGTGGGCACCGCTGCTATAAAGTATGTATGACAAGAAGAACTGCTCTGGGGTTATTATTCTGGAAAATTCTTGCAGAGTAACTTGTTCCCCTTTTCCCCTGTTACAGCTGGCTGGGTAGAAGGAAAGGCAATTACGGAAGAGAGCAGGAAAAACCATCCAGGAAAAAAGGTGCATGGTGGGGAGTGGGAGTTCTAAAGGAGAGGGGGGAAACAAGGCTGGTGCCTCTGAACTGTACAGATGATCACCTCCTCCTTAGCAAAACCCTTCCCTCCAATATTAACCTTACTTCCTTGCAGAGGTAACTACTCCCCTTTATCCTCACTTTAACCCCTCTGTTCATGGGGCCAAAAGTGAAGGGTAAAGCAAATTGCCAGTTATTACCATGGAGCAATAGCTGGTATGAACCAGCCCAAGCACATTTCATGTTTTCATAGATATTACAGGTAACATAGTCAGTGACTTCTCTACTCCGTTGCTACTCCATATACTCTGTTGTAACTCAGAATATCACATAACATAGAAAATGCTCAGTCCTATCCTTTGAGATACAGGCTATTGTAGGGGAACCCATTCCCCTGCACAACAAAGCATAAGGCTGCATATCACTTAAATCCCACCTTTGAAACCGGTTTTAAAGTCTAAAATGGACTTAACTGATGTAGAAGCCTTTGTGTGCTTGACCCTCTAAAGAGATGTGGCTTTCACCTTCACGTTGTGTGTGTCAATCATTGTATTATTGTACTTTGAGCTAATGAAGGAGTAAAAGCTGATGAAAAACTGGACCCTGCAGTTTACAGATTGCATACTAAAAAGATCATGGCAGCATTTCCTATAAGCCTACAACTCCTACTTCACGGAGGCAAAAAACAAACAAACATGGGTGGGTATGATAATAGCCAAGTGTTTATGTAGCAATCCAGAATTTCTGCATAAAAGATAATGAAAAGATGGTGTACTTTGACATCAATCAGCTATAACAATTAACAATGGCTATAACAAAACTAGAGATAAAGGAAAAAATTATAGCAGTTGCTCCAGAAAGCATTTTTAAAACAGCTTTATAGATACACAACACAAAACACACAGTGATATTGACAAAGCACACTGTGATATTGTATACAGTACATGAATTTCAAGATGAATGTGTATGAACAAGTGGAGAACTTTAACTGACAAGTTATACGAAAAGGCACAATAAATAAAAGGCTAATGACATTTATTGCTAGGATAAGAGGCAGAAGGAAAGAGGATTGGCCGTCTGTAGCACAATAAAGAGCAAGTAGCCATTCAATTATACAATACCAAATAGACTCAACAAAACTAATCATTTGCACACACTGATGACCATAATAAATGTAACAGTGGCATAAATCTAAGAAAGAAAAAAGAAATCACAAATCCAATTCCCCATCTTACCCTCCACCAACACAAAACCTAAGTGACAAAGGAAGCCTCTTGCAAGCATCACAAATGACACAGGTGAAGCAGTGCTTCTACTGAAACCTGTTAGCGCGTAGTACTAGAGGGGTCATCATGACCGAGTTGGCTTCTAATTGTTACTACAAAACAAATGAAATTTAATATTATACTCAGAGCCTCCAGGAATTCTGTACTTACTGCAATGGCAGCAATTTTCACATAATGTGGTGTTTGGCCAAATTCTTACAGAAATTGCCTCTAATGGTACAGAATATCAGCCTTAGTGCTAGGCAAAGGCATTTTGGCAATTGCTGGCATATATTCTGACATAGCTCCCAAAGAGGAGCAGCCCATGGCTCCTAAATGAAGAAAACTCCCTACAAAATACATCACAGACCTGTTGTAAGAACTATGTGGTATTTTGTGATTACTCTTAAAATGAAAGATCATAAAAATTGATGGAACCGCGTGTTGGGAAACACAGCCATTAAAAAGCTGCAATTATTAGTTAATTTGCATAATTTATGTTGGAAGAATTTGCATAATCTTCTGTTGAAAGAATTAGAAAAAAGATGCCAAAAAAGATCATATCATGGGAAGACTGATTTTCTGGTTAAAACACAGTAGGATGCAGGAGATACTTGTCCAGATCTTAGTTTTGTCTTGCACTTCCTGTGTGATCTTGAGCAAAGCAATTAATTGTAGGTTTTCAAACAGGAAAATGACATCTAAGTGCCTAATTTTATTTATTGAGTTTCAATGGATACTAAGTGCCTAAAAGTCATGTTTGCTTTTGAAAATCCATCTCTTAGCAACCCTCTTAGGCTCAGTTCTTCATCTCTATAATGAGGATAACAGCACTTCCTTTTCCCCACCTACTTTGTCCATTGAGGCTGTATGCTTTTCAGGGCAGTAATCTTCTATGTTTATAGCACCTAGTATGACACAACCGTAATCTTCAGAGGCCACTACATAGCAAGTAAGGGGGACACTAGTCATCAAACTGATCGTTATCAGTTTGACAGGTCTACGTCACCGGAAGTCCCGCCTTAGGACGGAAGTGACGTGAGTCCGGAAGTCCCGACTTGGGACGGAAGTGACGTGGGTAAGCGGAAGTGACGCAGAAGGGGGTAATGCTTCCGGGTCAGGGAGGCGGGATCCGAAGGTTCCCGCCCCCCTGAACCCAGAAGGTCCTTACGCTTGACTTTGGGGGATTCTGCTAGTGGGTCAGGGTGGCTGGAACTGAAAAGCCTCCCTGAACCCACAAGGTCCTTTGAAGAGGCCCGTGTAATGCATCTATGAACTCAGGAGAGTGAGACGGACCAGTAGGTATGGGTTTTGTGGGGATCGGAGCAACTTTATGACGCGGGGTTCGGGGTAGGGTGAACTGCAGCGATGGGGTCATGTAACCCCTCTACGCGCTCAGCAGAGTGAGGTGAACCAATCAG